>VXAY01005687.1:516201-583365 GCA_013399855.1 Oxyruncus cristatus
ACGAGCAATGGGAACGGGCAATGAGAACGGGCAATGGGAACGGGCAATGGGAACGGGCAATGGGAACGGGCAATGGGAATGGCTATGGCTGCGCCCACAGCCAGCGCACGTCACGGCCGGGCCTGTCGGGGGCTCTACCTCTCATCTATTACTATAGTGTGACGTCTGAGAGAGCCCACCGTTCTGCTGGAAACAGATAACATTTACTTGCTCCAGAATGCTCTACATCTTTAAATCCTAAAAAGCCTAAAACCATTTGGAGGTCAGTTATTTATTAAAGGCGGTAGTCTCACTGTGCTCCACATAAGGACCCCAGGCAAGCAAACTCACGATTGTAAGGCAGCTGCACTTTACAAGCAGAAACATTGAAAACTATACTTGTGTCAATGAAGGAATTAATCGAAATACAAAGCACACTATTTAAAAAGAGTAGCCAGGCACTTTTTTTTCCTATAATTATTCAGAATAACAACGACTTGACTGTTTAAACAAGATCACAGGGAAAAAAGGCTAAAGAAGCTGGTGATAGTCTTTTCTGTGCTTTTACAACTCACCACGAGGATAGAGCAAAATATAATTAAAATCAAAAGAGCAGAAATTAAAGAGGTTCCCACATCTTCAAGAGGAATAGGTGGTGACAGGCATAAGTACACCCATTAGCTCAAACAGTCATCACATGCTTCCGATCATAAGGGAGATGCAATCAGACTGGAATTACCACTGGGCAGAGTTGTTTTGGATCAGATCTACAACATGGCCCAAGGAGTGGAAAACAAGATCTCAGTACCATCAAAAAGAGATGTCTCCTATTGACAGGGGCAGGATTATTAAAAGGCAGTCCATGCTAGAGGCAAATCTGATGACACAAGATCCATTCCTATTTACCAAAGCTGGACTTTGAAAATTTTCAAGTACTTTATTCCTGGGATCTGCTTTCATCCAGTGCTAATGTAAAATACAGGTAAGTGCTGGAGAGGTAGAAAAATGGACTCTTTAAATTATGATAATTCTAAGACATAAAAGTTCTGATCAGTTATGGCATTATTTTGTGATTCAAAAAGAAAAAATTCTTCATTTAGAAGTGGAGAAAGTAATTACTCTATTTTGCACTTAATGCCTTGTGGGGTGAAGCTACCATGTTTTTGTTTTGGGACAACATTGGTTCTCAGACACTTGGATATATTTAAGGAAATTTAGAAGCACATTTTGGGTTGGAAGGGACCTTTTAAGGTCATCTAGTCCAATCCCCCTGCAGTGAGCAGGGACATCTTGAACTAGGTCAGGTTGCTCAGAGCGCCATCCAGTCTGACCTTGAATGTTTCCAGGAATAGGGCACCTAATAACTCTCTGGGCAAACTGTTCCAGTGTGTCACCACATTCATTGTAATAATCATATTCCTAGTTTGAATAGTCAGTCTGTCCAGTCTGAATCTAGGCTCCTTTAGTTTAAAACTGTTACCTCTTGTCCTACTGCAACAGGCCCTGCTAAAATGTCTGTCCCCATCTTTCTTATAAGCCCCTTTTAAGTCCTGGAAGGCTGCAATGGGGTCTTCATGGAACCTTCTCTTCTCCAGGCTGAACCACCCCAGCTGTCTCAGACTGTCCTCATAGGAGAGGTGCTCCATCCCTCTAATCATCTTGGGGTCCCTCCTCTGGACTCGCTCCAACAGGTCAATGTCCTTCCTGTGCTGAAGACTCCAGAGCTGGATGCAGCACTGCAGGTGGGGTCTCATGAGACCAGAGCAGAGGGGCAGAATCACCTCCCTCAACCTGCTGGTCATGCTGCTTTTGATTCTTTCTGGATTGCAAGGGCACATGGATGAGTCATGTCTGGCCTCATCCACCAGCAACCCCAAGTCCTTCTTGTAGGGGCTGCTCCCCATACATTCTCCTCACAGCCTGTACTGACACCAGGGAATGCCCTGTCCCAGGTTAAGCACCTTGCACTTGGCCATATTAATCCTCCTGAGGTTCACACGGACCCACTTCTTCAGCTTGTCCAGGTATCTCATTTTTTTCAAGTTCTAATTAGAAAACTAAATTCTTGAATTTCTCAGATAAGATGTATTTTTATTTCTTTTCCATGGGAACATAATATAGAAAAGAACCATGGTGTAACCATGGCTATTATGCTTATGATATTATAGGCATAATGGAGTATCACAGGGTTACATTCATGGTTAATACACACCCATCAGTGCTTGAGGATCAGGAACTGAAGGCCCTTTTCCCTCCCTGTTACTATTATTCATGTATGTAACAAAACCAATAGTTGCTATAGAACAATCAAAAATCATAGAACAAATATAATGCTACTGATAGGGCTGCGCACATCAAGTATACCTGCCAGTTCTGAGGTTAGGTACAAGAGAACGCCCAGCTAGGATGTGGTTTGAAACGTGCAGCAAAATCATTCCCATTTTAAATTCAGCAGACAGCATAGGGTCCCACTGGTGGGTGCTGTGGGGTCTGCCCCTGCCCGAGGCTGCTCCCTGACCATTCCATTGGAGGTGAGCAGGGCTGGGGCAGTGCTGGTGGGGGCAGCTGCTTCAGGGTCCTCCTGCCAGCAAAAGCCACATTTTGGCTCAGACATTGAACAAGCCTGGTGGCCCCGTTCCTGAACCCTACCTTGTGCCCCAACACCCATGCGACAGCACAAACTTCTCCCCAGCCCTGCCCGGTTCTCAACGGAGTTTTGTCAGATTACTGTCAACAGACGTGCCCTGCTCTTCTTGTTTGGGTGCTGTGGGACAGTGACCCTTTTTACCAAAGTCACTGTCCCTCCATGCTTGTCACCCTCCCTCCACTCCTGGCTCACCTGCACAGCAACCCGCCCTTGTTGCTCCCTCACACGCACCTTCCTCTGAAAGCTGACTTTGCACCTTGAGGATTTTACAGAGGTGTATTCATGAAGCAGTGTTGTTATGCCACATCATAGCCACGGACACAAAAAACATCCCAATGGCAAATAAAGGGCAATTTTTTTTGTGCGAGCATGGGGAAGTTCTGTATCAGCAAAGCTCTTGTATAATAGAGCTTGTGAATGCTTTTTACCATCTGTAGTTGGCAAGGAGACTTTCTCCCGTCCTGGCAAGTGATGACATGGCCTCAATAAAACATGACTTTGTCACCTCTTGGATGAATTACAGCAGTACAAAATAAGGGGATATGAAGTCATCCGCCTTTACGGCTCTGTTCATACCAGAATGAAGCAGGCCAGCCCTCAAGCAATCCAAGAAATTATCAAAGTGCTCTTGTTTCTTTCCTTATCTTTCAGGCAGTCAGTGAATTGGCCATTACACGCTGAAGAGTCTCTGAAGGACTGTAACTCAACATATTTGCTCCTTAACCAAAGCCTGTTACCAGGTAACTTTCCTTTTCGCCAGAAAAAAAGAGCTGTTTTTTTTGTTTAAAGGGTTGCAGTTCTTGGCTTTAGTAGCAAATGTACATAGCAAACACACAGAAGAGGAACACATCTTAAAAATAAACAGCACAAATTTCTTTTTGGATTTGAAAGGAAGAGTCATAAACAACAAATGGCAGCTGAGTACCTCGCTAAAAAGCATAAGGATTACGAGGGAGATGGAAAAGGTGCTCAACAGAAAAAAATGAAATGGATCTGGCAGTGGATCTCTAAGAACCAGAGGGGAGTTTTATCACTGGTGTTAAGAGAGCAACATTGATTCCAGTTACAGAGCACTTCTCAGAACAGTATCTTTGTTTTTACATTGAAAATTGTGTGAAATTAATTGTTAATTTAGCTCTTAGGATCTCAAGATATGCATCACAAGTTCTGCAGCTACAGGCTCCTTGATCTTTGAGTGCGATTTATGTTTGAGACCTAATGGCTACTTTTAAATCACAGGATCCAAGAAGCAGTTGAATCTCCAGCATCTCTGGAAAACCCAGTGAAAACAAAAAATACTTTAGCTTTATTCAGCATACATTTGTCCTGTGTTTTTGTGGATCACCTCTAATGTCACACTCCTTTTTGGAGTAGCACCGTGGACGTGCTAAACATCGTACCAAAACTAATTGTCTATGCTTTAAAAAGTTAAGAGATCTTTTTACCACCTGGAACAAACTGAAATGAGGCAACTTCAACAAAATAAAAGAATCTCACTTTTCAAAGCATTTCTTTTACCCTTGTTTCTGGACCCTGTACTCCTTGTACTCCAGTGATCTACACACTCCTGCTGGTACATACACTGTGTAGTTGCAAGTTGACTTTTTAGAGACATTGTGAGACAAAGCATACAATCTTATCCAGTCAAATATTTTAAGCCTGCACAGTTACACAATCTAGGTAGGGACAATATAACCTCTTGACAAACTGTGGCCTGGAGCAGTACTTTGCCTAGTGAAACTATGACCACACTTACTTAAATAAGAGCAGTGATTCACTTGAATGACCGTCTCTCATCCTTGGCACTTCACGTCTGTAGACTATTCTCATATATAGCAGTACATGCTGCCACACATGACACTTGGCTTCTACTAAATATTTCAAGTAACAAGCATCAGATACAAATACAGATGGAAAAATGGCCAAATTGGTTAAGAACTGTGTGATGTAAAAATAACCAGAAGCATAAGATGATCAAGAAAGTAATACAATAATTTATGATTTTGTATACAATTTCACTAACTGTGACGTGAAGTTGTGAGCAGCATGTTTATCAGCACGAATTAAGCATACAGTGAAACCAAACCAAAGCTATTTCACCAGGCCCGGAACAACAAAGCCTCATTTCCTAGAGATTTGTGTCCTCAGCATACTTAATACAGTGCAGTTCACTCTCCCTGTCCCCCAATACTTTCTTCTCTTTTCTGCCAGTATTCTCAGATGTCCTCCTTGTCCCAGACTACCATCTGAGCAAGCGGGAGCGTATTTTTTGCCTGGCTTTCAGGTAATACTAAAAACTATGTGTTTGTTGAACCAGCAGCCAGCAGCTTAGACTAGGTAACTCCTGAGTAAAGGTTAAGGGCTCTGTCTCTTTCAACAGGAAGAGAAATTCTTTTCATGATTCCTGGATTTCGCAAAATTTACCAAATATATTCTCATCTTCCAATGTCTAGTTTTAACTGGACTTGCTACAAAGCTAGCTCTCAGGTTCTTCAACTGTCATCGGGAGGGAAAACAATGGAAAAATGCCTGCTCACAATGTCTTACCATAGAAAACTACTTTAAAATGCTGAGTTTACAACTGCAAGGGTACAAGTACTTAGCCCTAAGAATTCTGACTGTTCTCGGCTTGCAATGGAATAAAGCTAAGGGACAGTTCTAAAGGGGCATGGTTATAATCCATTTGATGACTATTTGTAGTTATTAACCTTACGGTTTCTATACCATAATCTGCAACTGCACTTGCTACTAACTGGATTTTATTATTCCCACATCTTAAAAGATAAGATCAAGATGTGAAAGGCTAAAACAAATGACCCTCTTGCTGCTGCTGGCATGGCTTGCTTAGGGATCTGGAAGTTTTGAGATACCTGCTGTTTGCATACTTGCTGTTTACGTGCTCAGTAAATATGGATCATAGATATAGCTTAGCACTACACATGTGGGGTGAGCAGTTCAAAAGATAATTATGTTACATATTATGTCACAAATGTAGTCAGTATTACAGCTATAAATTTTGCACTTGAAATATATTCTGTAAAAAACACTGTCCATGCCTTGTAACATTTCCCTTTGGCAAGATAAAACTTGGATGAGCTCTACATTACTGGAATGGCTTCAAAACCAACTGCAGGCAGAAATTATTTATAAGTGTCTGTTATTCACAGCTAAAATAGTCTTCTGCTACACAGTGTTCTGACACAGCACAGTACTGGCGTACAGCTCTCCTCAACGGGACCATGACCTTCAAAATAACTGCACGCAACACCACTGTGCTTACTGTGAACCAGTCACACAGAAGTGTTTGCCCTCCTGTAGTTTCATTGAAAGCTAAAAATAATGCTTTACACAGTAAGTACTCCCCCTTAAACGAGCAGGACTACTTGTAACCAGCACATGGGTAAGGGCTGGGAAGGAAAGGCAGATATCAACTGGTTGGTTACACAGTTGAGGTAGCTGCTACCTCTTTTGAGTACACATGCAGAGTCATTTCTGAGGAGAAAAGACAATGTAGAAAGAACCGAGTCTTGCCAGTACCACCAAAGGAGACTTTCCGCTGTGCCTTTTGCAACCTGTCTTGTCTGTCTCGCATTGGCCTTCTTAGCCATCAACGTGCTTGTAGCAAGCGTGGGTAGAGTCCTTCTCTAATCTTCGTTCGTGAAGCCTGGCCATGATGATGATGACACAGCTGAACACCAGGGGTCTGGCATAAAGCTTTAATATGTATTTTACATCAGTGCAATTCCCCTAGAACACACATTTTCACATGATAAAAATCTCAAGTAGTAGTACAGTAAATCACACCACTGAAAGTTAACTGTTAATACTTCACTGAATTGAAAGATTTTTCTTCTTTTTTTTTTTTTAGTAGAATGTCAGTGTCGGGATGGCCGAAGAGAAAGAAAGAAAGAAAAAAATCAACAAAGTGTTATAATGAAAAACAAGAAGAGCCTTTATTCACACACAGGTAGTAATATTAATACAGAGAGCACCGTAGCTGTGTCATTTGCTGATTGGACATTTATTACATAAGGCACACTAACACTTTCTTCATTGGTGCTAACAAAGTTTTACTTTTTTGTGAGAATTCAACAGATAGTAGCATTACAACTCATTACAGTCTACATTCTAAGCTAGCATAAACCCAATTAGCACTGTAAAAACACATATCTTTGAGATAACTAACTACAAACCTTCTCTGTTCCCATGGACACGGTCTTGAGTCTTCAAGGACAACACACTCCCCTGCTGCATGTCTTGCCTGTTCTCATGGATAAGGCCTGAGGCCTTCAATCTCCTCTATTAGGAGCCCTGCAGACCCTGCAGACCTGCTGCTTAAGCCCACAGTAGAATAGTTTAAGTGTCTCTTCTTAATAACAAGTTACACACCATTTCCCCCATATACAGATAAAAGGCCCATCTCTTAGTCCTGGCTGGCTTTTAGTTCACCAGCAGCTATTTTCTCATGTCCTTAAGTCCTTTCTCTGAGAGGTCATGTGGCTGGAGAGATCCAGGGCAGTGCCTCAGCCCAGAGGAACTGACAACCCCCAGTTGTGTCAGAGCCAGACGAGTGCAGGAACAGGCCTCAACTCCTCCAGCAAATACTCACCAGGTTTTTCTGCTCTGCTGGTGCATTTTAGCCTTGAACTGAAAAATGCCTGTTGTGCATGTAAGAGATACAGGACTATTACTTAGAAGAATTCGAAGATGATTTTTCTTTTTTTATAAATAAATAAATGTTTATAGTATACAATCAGTGAACATCCTGTTGACTCTGGAACAAAAATATGTTTAAAAACTTTAGCTATTAGATTTCCGTCTATTCATTGTTTCCAGTTAACCAGAATGCACAATATAAAAATATTAATTTTCTCAGTTCAGGACAGATGTCCCAATTCAAGAGATGATATTCACTCAGAGACTAATGCCTATTAATTTCATGCCTTTATAACAAAGATAAATTCAATAATATATTTACATAATTTTCTGAAATAATCCGTTCTCTGATCCTGCATTAATTTCTTAACAGTTGCAGGACATATCATCTTAAATCTGCACTGCATACTGATAGACTGTCACAAGTCCTGTTTTCTTTCCAATAGCTATAAAAAGCTAAAACAGGATGTCATTCCTGTTTTCATTTGCTGGCTGTTTTCTCCCCCTTTTACATTCTATTTTTTGTTTCTTTTCCTGTTAGAAATTACCTCTCAAACCAACTTAATAATTTAACACTTACTTGCAAAAAGTGATTTAATTAGGGAGTGGATCCATGCTGAACATTCTGCAATGCAGCCAAGTATGTGAACTGCAGTTTTGGAAACAGTTTGTTTACTGTAAATGAAACGTAGGTTCTGTGAAAGAACTCCTGCTGAATATAATAATATTTTCAAGTATTCAGCCCCTTGAGAAAAAAAATGCAGCACCTGGAATATTTTTAATGCATTTACTAGTGAATATTTCACTCTCAGATATAGCATAACCATGTAACAATTTTTTCCCTCTACTTTTTCATTTCTTTACATATTTACATTACTTAAAACCACACAGATCTATTGAAGTCATCTTCAAAAATACATTAACAATTTTTTAAAACTGATTTTGCTCTTTTTAGTGGCAGCATCTACATAGTATCAATATAGAATTTAAAATTACACAGTTTCAGCAGACACACCTTCTCATATCAATGTTTCCAAACCACTTATTAAGGAGGGATAGTGTTACAAACAAATCCATCTGCTGTGATACCAGTGCTCTCCACATTCATTACAAATAACGTAAGTCAACATTTGTTCATCTGGATTTGTGTTTCTCACCCAACCTGGAAGAAAGAGAGTTCCTCTGGCAATCATAGTGACAGTGCAATCAAATTTTTCACAGCGCCTACACTTTATTTTGTTTGTCTGTGTGCCATTAATAACTTGTGGAAGCTGATGTTCCTGAACAGATGATTCTGTGTACAGAGCCCTGAGCTGTTTCAGTTCATCGCTGGCCATTTCCATCACTGTCATCTCAGCAAAAGCCTTTGGGCTCAAGGTCCCTGTAAAAAGGTTATGTTTCAGGTGGCAATTTTTAGGGTTCTTCAGGTTAGAGATTTTACTTCTGATGCAATTTTTGTATTTTTTGTCATTTTTAGCATGAAGAGCAAAAATATGTTTTTCAATTTCTTTAGATAGCTCTAGCCATTTAACAGTTTCTTCTTCATCTTTGGCAGGACCAATCAAAGCTTTATATAGAAGATCAGTACATTTACACCGAAGAGCTCTCACCGGGTCCTGCTGCAGACTTGCTTCATCAACAACCGATTTAGAGTCTTCGTTAACAGTGTGCTGCTCCTCCTCAGAAGAAAGCTGATTCATACTGCCTTCTGCATTGTTACATACCAGATTTTTAACAGCTTGTGATGGGACCAAAATGTTGGAACTTGTACCACCTAATGCCTCCTGCTGACGTGGTCCTTCAGACAGCAACGGCTCTCTAGGAACCACACTGCAATGCTCGATTTCTGTGTGTGTGGTTCCTTTCACACACACAGAAACTGACTTTTTAACTTGCATTGACTGAACACAGTTATTCTTGTAAAGTGCTTTCCACCTTGATAATAACTGCTTTGCTTTCTTTTTCAACCCTCCTGAAGGGCAGCTCTTGAGTACTCTGTATACAGCCTTGGCAACTTCTGTCCCCTGAAGATATTCTACAGTCATATCAACATCTTCAAGTTCTCTAAGATGATCCTCAATATCTTGCAAATTGTTCTCAGACAGCAGTTTTTCAATACATTGGATTCTGTGTACAATATTTTTCTGATCAGACATTTTTAAACCTGAAAGCAAAAAAAATTATCATATTTACTGCATTTATGACATTAATTCATCGGCTGTAGATTCACACAAGGTTTTCTTTTTCATTTTATGCTATTTTACACTATTTTTTTTGTATACATCACTGGTTTTGCCACCGTTTTCTTGAAACTGTGTACAGAAGAATTAGTGAAGCAAATGCAAAATGCAGAGGAGCCCAGGTCTGGAAAAATGCAAATGGGCAGGCTAGTCTAACTCATTCCAAAAAAATACTGTCAGACAGGAGAGCCCAGAGGGACTTCTGCTGGGGTAAGCAAGTGACTACAAATGAACTCAGTACAAGGCGCAATGACACAGAATAATAGAAAAATCAAAGTCTGTCCAAAACCTTCACATTGTAAGGTGCTTTTTTTGCCTGCTGTATTTTGGGGATTGCTTGTTTAGTTGTTTTTTTGGTTTTGATTTTTTAAATTAGTCATTCCTATAACTATTAAGTTAATTTCCCCCCACACACACAAATTCTTATAACAAATGCTGAGATGTCTGGCTATCTGTGGTTTTGTTTCAGCGAAATCTGCAAGTTTCCTCTTGGTTTCTCATAAGAAATCCTGTAGATAAATCCAAATATATAGGACTTGGCATTAGAAGACTAACTTGGAATAGGGAGCAATGTGTAACCAAATTTACTTGGTTTTGCTAGTGTATGTTGTAGTCTGTGCAATGGAGTCACTTATAAGTGCAGAAAATTGACACAGAAAACATACAAAGTTAGAAAGTTAAGAAAATTTGCACAGTCACATTGTTTCAGTTAATTTTAACTAAAATTTTAACTTCTACAGCAGACAGATTAGATATCTGTGAATTGTGATGTTTTTTCATTTCATACTTTTTCCTCAAGCCTTTGGTACTTAAAAAGAATAAAATTAACCAGCTAATGAGGACTTTGCATCTGACCAAAAATTACTGACCTAAATGAGTTTTTCAAGCACCTAATGGAGATGTCAGTTTTCAGGCCTTTGGAGTACTTTTTTGTCACCAAAACTTGATATTAGGGATTTCTTCAATTAGTGAACAGCAAGTAGGTGAACACATTTTATTGGGACCTGCAAAGTGAAGTGCTGGGGCTACTCTGCAGCAAGTTTAAGTAAGTGAACTGACACAAATCAGTGGAAATTAATCCCAAAACACCATTCTGGTTCCTACATGATCCTCAGCTTCTCACTTGCTATGCTATATCTCTCTTTATAGGTGTTATCAGAGAAACAATTCAGAGTAGTAAACTAATAACTGATGTCCCCACTGCTGCCTTTCTCTTACTCGCTCTGGCTTCATATTACAGTGGGATTATCAGGATAGGGAAGCTTAAAAACAGAAACACCAGCAAAACAGTTTCAAAACAATGACATCTACCAATTTTGAAATTCTTAAAGTTAAAGACACATCCCTCTATTTTCTTACAGATGTAGCATTATTAAAGCATGCTCCCATATATTCCAGTGTGTAAAGGAAACAAAAGGGGTGTTTTCAGAATGCAAAGTCTCATGGCTTGAATAAGATTTCCTTTTGATTCCTTTGCATCAGGCCCTTTGACCAAAAAATGCTCATTGTTATTGTAAATTTACACACAAAAATATGTTGATACTACTAATGTTATTCTTCTACTTGCTGAAAAGGAGAATTAAATGTAGAATGTAGAAATGGATGGTGTGTTAACTTTAAGTGTTCCTCTTTTCTGCAGTTAGTCCTCTAGATTTATGCACAAAATCAGTGTTTTGTCTGAAATTGCATACTTCCTGATTCTACTCTAGAAAAAGTCGTTTGCCTGATAGAGACAACGCTAGCTACACACGTCCATATGTGAAGGAGCTCATAAGCAGGTTCTTGCAGCATCACTGTTTCCATGATGAAAACTCCTGAGGACGGAGCTACAGGGACAAGTGATACAGCTGGGGAATATGCACGCTCTGTTGCTCTCTATGACCACCAGCCCAGATAATTCATCTTCTGCATGACAGAACTAAGTTCAAACTTTAGGTTTGAACTTTAGGGCCTCAGAACTCCACAAAAGAAAAGGGCAGAGAGCATAAGACTTCACTTGTTTCTTTAATCCTGAACCACAAACCAACCTAACCTCCACAGTGAATGCTCTGAACATTCACTTAACCTGTATTTAAACAGCTCATTCTTGTCTAACATTTTGAAGTCCTGAAAAAGCCCAGTAATGGCTATTACAGAAACTGATTTATTACTCAGGAATTTTCAAAACCAGAGTTGATTTTACCATTCAAAGGATGAATCAAAGCTCATTACTACTGGGAGTCCTGTGTACCATTTCATATTAAGTCTGAATCAAGCGCCAACTCTGCTTTTCTAATCAAAGCACATCATGATTACGTCAAACAACTGTGGAAAACATGTTTTTCACACTCTTATAGGGAGAAATAAGAAATCGCTGATGCTGTGGTAATACTGCAGTGTATTTCTAGACTAAGTTCACTGGGAACCCAAATATAGCAAGCCTGAGTTCTTTTCTGCTCACACTCCTGTTCCTTGAACTCTGATGTTTCTGTTGCAAATCAGATAGAGCAAACAAGTAAGATGGGAGAAGCCTCAAAACCTTCTGAAGAGAAATCAAGTGTTTCACAGAAACCAAGCTGCAATTCCAAATGGAAAGTTATTTTACCACTTGAGGGAGCTGTAGCATAGAAAACCCCTGGAATCTTGTGAAATGTGCATAATGAGAAACTCCAGCCTGTGAAGAAAAAAAACAATATTCCTATGACCTTCAGGAGACTTCACATTTTTACGGTACCTATTTGCCTAATTTTGGCAAAAAAACCCTGTAGAGTCCATGGGTGCTGGGATATAGACAGGAGGAAAAGGGTGCACCCCTTATCCAGCAATTGTCCTTTATACTGATCTTTCATTTGACTTTTTTACATTTGGAGTTTGACTGCTTTTCTACCTGATTCACTGCAATGTGACAAATGCCACTGAGCAAATATTTATAAAATTAACTGAATCGTACTCAGTCAGCACTGTTCTGCTGTCTTCCTAGTTCCAACGGACAAGAAATCCAAGAAAGACTATTTTCTTTCTTAAGTTGTGAAATGAACTGTGCACCTTTGTTAAGGTAGGGATGTAAGAAGGAACAAATGTGTCACAATTTTGTGCAGTACAACACCAACATTCTCACCCCTACCACAAGGCATTTCACTTAAGCAATGCACAGAATCACATAATCAGAGAATGGTTTGGGTTGGAAGGGACCTAAAGGTCATTGAGTTCCCTCCCCTTACATGGGCTGGAATGCTATTTACTATACCAGGTTGCTCAGAGCCCACCCTGGCCTTGGACACTCCCAGGGATGGCGCATCCACTACTTCTCTCGGCAACTTGTTCCAGTGCCTCACCACCCTCTGAGTAAAGACTGTTCCCGTCACTCCATCACAGAAGGCCACCAGACTGGTCAGGCATGACTCGCCATTGGTAAAACCCTGCTGGCTACCTCGAATTAACCTCCTTGTCTTTTATGTCCCTTGGCATGTCTTCTGGGAGGATCTTCACAGAGGTGAGGTTCACTGGTCTGTAGTTCCCTGGATCTTTCTTTCTCCCCTTTTTAAAAACGGGAGTGATGTTTCCCTTTTTCCAGTCACCGGGGACTTCACCTGACCACTGTGGCTTTCCAAATATGCATGAGAACATCTGTTTGAATTCCAAGAGTATACTGAAGGTTACAAGGTAGAGATTGGCTCATGTTTGCAATAAGACTCTAATGCCGTGCTGATGAAGCACTTTCTTGCCAAATCATTAAGAGTTTTAACTCAGACTGCACAGTATAATGAGTCACTTGTGTGTACAAGAATAAGTGATGACAACTGTCAGTTTGCTCCCAAAAAAAACAAAAAAAGGTTAGGCTACCTCAGGTTTAAAATATGGCCATTCTGTAATAATGCCAAGTTGAATAAGAACACTTTTAAACAGTATAATGACTAGATAGAAGAAAACAAAAAAAACAAACACAAAAAAGCCCAGCCTAAGACACTTGCTGCTAACTGCGAAATCAGTCCCTGGCAAAAACTCTGGCCTCTACAAAACCATTTGGGGTAAATGCCTTGTCTTTGCTATACACCTTACCTGGTGCAGAGTCATAGCCTATTTTGTCTAAGCATGGATAACCCTGAAAAACCAAGACAAACTCAGAATGCATCCAAGCAAATGGGTATGAATGTCTTGGAAGGGTGAACATCAGTTCTCTTCTCTCTCATCCCAACCTCAGAAGAAAATCCAAACCAGAGCCAAGACAAAGATCAGAAGTCAAGTACTCCTAATGGCATAATACATTTTCTGAAAAAAAATGGGGTAATGCTATAGCAGAGATGATGCATAGGAGAGTCCTCGAAACACTGGCTTACTTCGGGCAACCTAAATTCCATATAAACAATAAAAATTATCAAATGCTATTTTACACTCAAGAGTCTAAGCAGAAATCAGAGAATTCTCACAGCCAGCTTCCAGACTCAAATACATTCCTTCATCCTCTCTGCAGCAGGAGAGCAGATTTCAAAGATGCCACCAAGAAACCATTTATTAGGGCTTTTATTTCATCTTGGCAAAAATCAGAGCTCTTCCTGCCTCTCAGCAGGACTGCCTCCCGCCCCTAAAAATTCTGACCTAGACAGAAAATCATCTTCAAAGAATAGCCACATGAATAAAGCTAAGTTAATACAATAAGAACTAAGGCAACACAACAGCGTAATTGCCAGCCGTCTGTGACCACTGACACCTCACTGACCAAGAGAGTCACCCCTTGGTCACAGATCCAGAGGCAGCGGAGTACACAGCACTATTAAGAAGAAATAGCTTTGTTCTGTATCTTTTACATCAGTGAATGCTTCAACTACAGCAGCACTGTAATCTAATCTGGAGCTGTAATGTCTCTGTCCCTTGTTTCTCTCACCGAAGTCACTCTCCCACAGCTTTCTTCCTAAAACAGGGAGTTTGCAGGGGAGAAATGGCAGAGTGCATCATGTGCATTCATGTGAAGATGTACACAGTAGCCTATTTTACAAGGCAATTTTTTAATCCTGATTTGGAGTTGCTTCTCCCAGAACCCCCATTTTTAATTAAAATAGAATTCTTATTTTCTTTAAAAAAAAAAAAAAAGGAAGAAAGAAAGAAAGAAAAAGATAGAACAATCAATAGAGTGCATAATGAAATTCTCAAGCCTCAGGGTTGAGAATTTCTACAAACTACAGCTGTCAGCACATTTTTCTAATAAGATCAAACAAACATTCATGGATTTAATGAGATAGGAAAAGCTATTGTCCTTACCAGATTGCTTAGCCACTGGCTGCATTTGACATCAGCCAGAGCTCAGGAAAAGGCTCAAAATATTACAGCTACACCAGAGGAATAACACCCTCGCTTATTCCATAGCAGGAATTACTAGATGAGGAAAATTCTTCACAAATTGAACAGCTACAGCTGTTTGAGTTCTAGCTAATGTTAGAGTGGACACACACATCCCAGCAGAGACATTACCTTGCTGGGATGACTTCTCTTAATAACTTAGTTTAGAATTAAATTGATTCTCATTAGAAGATATTTTAGCTTTTCCTATATCCTATCTGCCTTAACCACGTGAATTCTTCTACTGAATTAAGTAGTTAACTAGTTGAAACCCTGAAAATGTTAAAAGTAATGCATTATTCCACTTATATCTTTATTTCTATTGATATGCTTGATCTTTTTAATAAAATACTTTTAAGGAGTTAAAAATTACTAAATTTACTTTTAACGAGTTACAGATTACAAGTATGGAGTGGAATTATTAGCTAATCTCTTCCACAACAGGACAGCTATACAGACTCACAATTCATTCTAATACATTATAACTCAATAGGGCGATAATAAAATATATATACAGTTCAGATCTCTTTTTCATAAACAGTTTCATTGGAAATTGTGTATAAATAATGTGTGCTTCTACTTACTTTAAATTTTGCAACAGTTCACATAAAGAAACATTTGCATGGTTTCTCTGATCTGCAACCAGATTATTTTTCAGTATTCACTAACTTTATTCTACATCCCATTTCCTAGTTTGGGCACAAGGTCACAGTAGTGTTCCATTGGGTTATCCGGTTTTTCAAATTTTCATGTCAAAGACTTATCACAGCTGGCAGAGAAATCCCTTTTCTCTCAGCCGTTTCCAGTGCTTGTCAGTATGAGGTACTAGCCGGGGATTCAAGTGGGTCAAAAGTCAGGCTTTTGACACACAGGGTACATTTTCTAAACACCAACTTCCATTGTGGCCACAAGCAACAAATACATCAGAAAAGAAGAGTGTTGAATGAAACTAAAGCAGATGACTCAGACACAAATTAATGTTACCTAGTTAAGCTAAAGACACAGATTGTGACAGATGTATTTTGCACTAATTAAGCTGACCTGCTACAGTGCAGTTTATCACAGGATTCAGGCTTTTTGTGGGGCTGCACACAATTTTTCAAAAATCATATAATAATTTTATTGATTATAAATTAACAGTCTCCTGCAAACTAAAGAGTACAGCTTACCACCTGCACAAAAAAAAACAAGATTGTTAGAAATATATCTGGCATTTTCCCAACATGCCTCTATCATGAAGAGCAAAACCTAAGCTGGGACTAGCAAAAAATGATAATAGTATTACTGTAACATCACTCACCTCAGTAACCAATCAAAACTTCACTGCATGAAAAATTTTTTTTGCACTTTGTGAAATAATTGCTTCATTTTCTAACAGTCATCTTTTTACAACAGTAACAGATTTTTTAAAAAATAATTATTACTGTTAAATCTGACAGACAATATGAACAATATTTCACTCTTTTCCCACAGTAAGAGGATGCTAAAAGCATTCTTCCTCACTCAAGAAACCTACCTGGCAATAGAAATATGATCTAAGCAGCTTTGTGTCATAGTTTACTAATTAAGTACTTTTATTCAACATAGCTTAGTCTCCTAAACTGTTCATCTGGATGGATGCAAATGTTCAATATCCACATTTCACAGAATCACAGAATATGTTGAGTTGGAAGGGACCCACAAGGATCATCCAGTCCAGCCCTTAGCCCTGCACAGAACCATCCCCAAGAGTCACACCATGCACCCAAGAGCATTGTCCAAATGCTTCTTGAACTCTGTCAGGCTTGGTGCTGTGACCACTTCCCTGGGGAGCCTGATCCAGTGCCCAACCACCCTTTGGTGAAGACCCTTTTTCTAATATCCAACCTAAACCTCCCCTGACACAACTTCAGGCCATTCCCTCAGGTCCTGTCACTGGTCACCACACAGAAGAGATCAGTGCCTGCCCCTCCTCTTCTCTTCACTAGGAAGTTCTAACTGCAATGAGACCTCCCCTCAGTCTCCTCCAGGCAAACCACCCAAAGAATTTCAGGAATGCTGTGACATCTTCAAAGCTGGTTTCTTCAACATACATTAACCATATTGCCTTATACAGGTTCATGAAGTGTGTGTGTGCTCTCTCTCTCTCCGAACACCACTGGCATTGTATCAGAGATCAGGTCTGCTCCCTCTACTCAACGTCTGCGCAAAAGAAGCATTCATAACAATGTCCTCCAAACACTGAGAAATCATAATTCAGAATTCCCAATACACTGAGATTGGCTTATACACTATAATTTTTTTCGAAATAAAAAACTGGGAACTGTTCTGCATTTCTTTTAAGGCTGTGAGCCTCTAGTGTTGCCATCTTTCCACCAAAGACAAAATCACTAGGAGTTTATTTTTCAGGAAAAAAAAAAAAAAATCCGAGTTTTACATGTTCTATCATAACTGTAAAAGACAGACAATTCTTTCCCTGTTTACCCGTAACAGTGTTACCTCTCATGTTCATGCATGGTATTATAGTTTAGGTATTTCTCTGCTATTTTGTATCTTCCTCTGGAATTTCTCGTTCAGTTAGAATTAAAAGCATTAATTTTTTAAACCTACTGAAGAGCAGAACATGTGAAGTGCAGGTTTAGCACTGGCTTTTTAAGTGGCAGTGTGTCCACCTATTTTTCAGTCCTCAAAAATATTGCTTATATCCTCTTGCAGATGTCCAGGTTGTCTGAAACCTGGACAACCTCAACGTAAATGATGCTTTCCTAAGGTGGATCTCATATCTTCCTTTCAGTGAGCTTTTGCACTGGCACAAAAGTCCAACAAAACAGACTGGCTCGAACTTAGGAGTCTAAATAAACGAGTAAAAATGTACTTAAGACATATCTATCCAAAGTATATTTGTTCACTTAATACTTTAGAAAGAAAATATGAATCATTTTGGAGAGGAACAAGCAATTCTTTCTCTTGAATACATTTCCTTGACAAAATAGCTTTAAAGATTATTCTTATATAGAGCTAGCAAGGACTTCAATTGTAGCACACTAGGAGCAAAAGTAAATATTTAGTCTTCAATGTCTTTTTATGGATAACTGTGCTGACAAATTCATATAAAAATGGAACATGTAAATAATAAAAACATGCTTTATGAACTTCTGTGAGCTTTTCATCATTTTTCAGATGAACACAGCCATTTTATTGCTTTAATGTTCATTTTTTTAGTTAAGCATCATCTCTATACTATTTCTATTTGTCATTCCATTGCCAGAGCCATACTTAGATTAGATATCAGTTTATTATTCTTTTATAGCTTCGCCACTGAAAATTTATAAAACTTTCTTCCTTCAAAAACAAATCCTTTGCATGCAGAAGAGAACATATATTCCTGACCCCTCTACAGAGATAGTGTGCGATATAATCAAAAGGTATTTGTAAGATACTACTAATGTCTGCTAAAATTCTTTCTGCTATAATATGAATAATTAGATATGAAAGTACGTAATTTCAGTCTTGATCAAGACACCTGATGTACTGGCTGAAATTACGTGAAATACACTTGAAATGAACAGCGGGTTTATATATTTAACTATTAAATGTATTACACTGAAAAGTGTGAAGCTCTAATTCCCTCCTAGATTTATAGCAGCATGTCTTATCTCAAAACATCAATGCTGCAGAGCGACCAACATAAAAAATACATAAAAATTCCCATAATAGTACTATTACTGCATTTTTCAAGGTCAGCCACTTCTGTAGGGTGAAATACAGACACTTTTGATATAAGTCAGGAGGATAATACCAGCAGCAGGGAGCAGCAGCCCAGTATGTATTTGTCAGGAAGCACCTGAAGCCAGCCACAGCTACACCTGGCTGAGGTTTGGGGTCGGACTCATGGCACCAGCAGCTGAGCATCGCTGTCATAACCCCCATCGTGGTCACTGGTCCAAGAAACTTGGGGATCAGCCTGCAAATCTGCCAGCAGTCGCTCCCACAAAATAGGTGGGCCGGTGCTCTGATCCAGAATACCACAGTAACTCTGATCCAGAATACCACTAACTGTCTTTTTTTCTCCAAATCCTTCATTAAAACTTCACAAAATCACAGAATCAACTAGGTTGGAAAAGACCTCTGAGATCATCCAGTCCAACCTATGACCGAACACCACCTTGCCAACTAGACCATGGCAATGAGTGCCACATCCAGTCTTTCCTTGAACACCTGCAGGGATGGTGACTTCACCACCCCATGGGCTGTCCATTCCAATGTCTAATCACGCTGTGAAGAAATTCTTCCTAATGTCCAACCTAAACCTTCCCAGCCTCCTCATGCCCGTTCCTGCTAAACAGCCTCGGACCCGTCTAGCTGCAGTTTGACTGTCTTGCTCGGGGGCGAAATGCCGCTCTCCTCGGACCCCTGGGACGGCGCGGGCACAGGAAGAAAAGCAACCACGGCCCTACCTACCGAACCCCGCTTCCCAGGGCGCTGTTACCGCTGTTGCCCGCTCTCTCTCGGCCCCCGAGGGCCAGCCGGGGCCTGCTCGGTGCTGAAGGGCAAACCGGCGCTGGGGAGCAGAGACACGGTTCGTGTCTCCTGGGGCTCCCCCTGCCCCTCACGCCCAGCGCCAGGGCACGGGGCAGTGGCTCTCCGGACATCATCGAGGAGGGGAAGCGGCACTGCCGCTACCCCCGGCCAAACACTCAGCGCTGCCCCCGCGCCCCCCGTGCCCCGGCAGCGGGGCCGGCGCCCTCACCTCCGCAGCGGGGCCCGACACGGCGCCTCCCGCCCGCCTCCTGGTCCGCCGCCATGTCCGCGGGCGGGCGGGCGGCTGCGCGCTGGCCCCGGCGCTGCCGGAGCGCCGCCGGACTCCGGGCTCGGGAGGCCCCGCTGAGGGCGCGGGGGCCGGAGCGGGAGGTGCCTCGGGGCAGAGAGGCCACGTCCCCATGTATCAGAAATAATGTGGCCAGCAAGACCAGGGCAGTGTCTGTCCCTCTGTACTCGGCACTGCTGAGGCCGCACCTCGAGTGCTGTGTCCAGTTCCTGGCGCCTCAACTCAGGAAAGACGTTTAGGGGCTGGAACGAGTCCAGAGAACGGCAATGGAGCTGGGAAAGAGTCTGGAGCACACGTCTTTTAAGGAGCTGGGGTTGTTTAGCCTGGAGAGGAGGAGGCTGAGCAGAGGCCTTACTGCTCTCTACAAGTACCTGAAAGGAGGTTGTAGCTGGATGAGGGGTGGCCTCTTGTACCAAGCAACCAAGTGATCGGATGGGAGGACATAGTCTTAAGCTTCACCAGGGGAAGTTTAGGTAGGACATGAGGAGGAGTTTCTTTACAGAAAAGGCAATTAGATGCTGGAATGGACTGCCCAGGGAAGCAGTGGAGTTACCATTCCAGGAGGTGTTTAAGCAAAGACTGGATGTGACACTTAGTGCTATGGTCCATTTGGCATGGTGGTGTCCTGTCAGTCATCGTTTGGACTCGATGATCTCAGAGGTCTTTTCCGACCTAACTGATTCTATGGTTCTGTAGTCAGAGGGCTGTGGTGGGTGGGGGTTGTATTCAGTGTGGTCTCCAGTGCTGCCCCCAGGGTTGCCACAGGGTGAAAGCACTCCCGAGAGGGCAACAGTCGAGGAAATAACTTGCTTTCCCTAGCAGCCTCAGGTGTGAGTGCACAGCTTCCACTGAGGCTGCCAGCACATTTTGGTCAAGGGTCTGGCACCTGATATGGCCATGGGGCGAAAGAGGCACCACAGTGCTGCCCTGGGGCCCCTGTGCAGAGCATGACCTTCCTCCAGTGCCCATCTGTGTGGTGGAAGGAGCCCCTCCATGCTTCCCTTAACGCTGAGATGAGTGAAAAATAGGTGGTATTCATATGATTTTAAACATGATCCTCAATCATGACATAGTCCTTTTTAAGGAAACACAGCTCAGGAAAGGCAGTGTAATGCACCAGGTAATTGAGTATCAGACCTAAGGCTAATGGAGAGAGAAAAAAACCATTGTAAAACTTCTCTTTTTCAACATGGTACTGCATTGCTTTAGGTATAATCAGCTCATCTTTTGGATGACAAATGGAGCTATGCACAGGGTTAAAGAAAAAAAACTATTACAAAACTTAACCCAGTTAAAGCTTTTGGATATAATGAAGTGTGCTGGAGATACGAGATTATGCGTCAACATCTAAAATTTGATGTATTTTAGTTGAAGCAAATGTATTTGTCATTGCTTTCCTCATTCACATATGTTTTAAATGGGTGTTCAGAATAATTTCTCGAGAGATTAATACTTATAGAATTTTGTCTCTACAGCAAATGTACAGGTAATGCTAGGATTTATACTCAGATGCAGTAAAAAGTCGGTATGATTTTTTTAATACATGTTTTGGGGTTTATCCATTAATGAGGCCTGTGTTGCCCTCTGCTGTCAGTAATCTGAGTTTACCTACCTGAACTTGACAATATGTTTCAGCAAAAATATTGTATACTGCAGACACATCTCTTTTTCCCTATTTTCACATAATGAACATCAACAGTACTAATCACAAAGGAAAAAAAAGCCATGCATTGTTGTGTGTAAAAAAATCACAAATTGCTTAATTTATTAAATTATTGTACCGAACCAGATGATTAGTGCTCATTACTGAGTGGTCTCAAACCTTTCCTTGCTAGTGATGCAGTGGGTGCATTTTACTCTGGTAGCTGAAGAACCCCCAAAAATTGCTAATTCTGTTTAATACCTAACTCACAATGTGTTTGTGCCAAGCTCGCAAGTTTATCAGTGATTGAAGGCATGGTGCAATGGCTAGCCCTGACTGGCTGGAGGCCACTATTGCAATCAGGCTTCCTTTTTGCCTTGTCTTTGTGGCTCACACGGCAACAAAGTGTGGGACAAAATCTATCCCAAAGAGCTTTATGAAAGAAGAGATGAAGAATTTGAAGCATGACATGAAGCATGTTCAGAAATGGCACATTGGTAGTAACATACTAGCAGAAAAGGATCAGAACCTTCCAGGTCCAAATATGGAGTGTCATCCAGTGGCCTATCTTAAATGTTTTGAAGTATTTATGCAGCATTCATATGTCATGAACTGAGCAGCAACTATCATTGCAATATTCAAGAGTTAGCAGTTTAGTTTCAGTTTGGGGCTCCCAGGATAGGGCTCTTGAATGATAGCTTTCTTTAGTCCTTCTCTATTTATATGGTTGTGAGCACAGTACATACAGGATTCTTTATGCCCTCAGCTGGAAGTGCCTTACCTACTGCAGAAGCACAGAGCTCCCTGGGCAGGAAGGCACAAAAAGGAACATGACTTGTTCCTCATGATTAGCCCTCCTTTGGGCAGGGATCAAAATGGAGAGTGTCCCTCCTGGAGGTGTGTTCCTCACTCAAAGAATTGCTTGGGCATCTTCATTAAATGGTCTTCAATCTAATGAACAAGGGATCATTATTCCATTTTCCTATTTATAGAATAGATCCAATGATGTCTGCTCAATTACCTCTGAAGTAAAACAAATCAAAACAAAAAAATGATGAAAATTATATACTCAGTAAATTCATACATGTGTATATGTGTGTAATGGTATATGTGTACATCTTTGTGTTTGCGTGGTTTTACAGGATAATATCAGTGCTACTCTAACAGAGACAACTTCCTTGAGACTTCGGTATTGGCAGTGATAAATATCAGCTTCTCTATAAACCAACAAAGTGAGATATTCTGCCAGCTGATAAAGTATTAAGTATCTACAGTACTAGTTGGAAAAATGTAGGTCAGTGTCCATGATAAGGTTCCTGTAAAGAATAGTATAGGTTTCATTTTTTTTCAAAAACAATGGTTCTGTTTAAAGAAAAAAATCTAAACAAAGTGCTTGGTTATTATTTATTCATAAAATTACTGTTTATATTTTTATTTTTTTTTTAAATTTTGTCATATCATGTCATAACAGGACCCATGACATTCATTTCATGGTTCACCACTATAGTTTTTTCTGGAGACCTTTCTTCAGTTTAAGTTTTATTTGTTTGAAGGTTATTATCATGCCAATAAGTCTCAATTTATATTGATTTTAGAGTTCCCAGAAAAAAAAAGGCAAAATGTATCTATGATCTAGAAATATAATTCAGTTCATGAAAAGGTTCCCTACCTTTCTGCTAACAAGTGAGGAAAAATATAATGTGAACATTGTGAGGTAAGTCATAATGACATGAAATTAAATGTTTTAAACAATAATCTCTTCCTTCATCCTTAATGATACATGGAAGAGAATCCTATGTAAATGTCATGTCGATAGACTGTGAAAATCCGAGAATTGGGCCATACTTTGGGACTTGGAGAGATTTCATTTTGTGAGAGTACCTCCCCCACAGCATTTGGAGTGTGTTGATTCACACAAACTATAATGTCTTGGGTGGCTGTTCATTTCAAGAGTCACTTTCATGTTTTTAGGCTCTGATCCAGTTCTGAGAGGGAAATGGATGAGACCCTGAATTTTCTGAGGCTGGCATTGAACTGATGCTGCTTACGTGTGATCAGATAAAACCTTCAGCACAGAGCAGTGGGTGAGCTTGGCAGTAGTGCTGCTCAGCTCTCCTGGTATGGCTGCCCATGCTGTTTACTTCCATGTCCTGAGATCCCTGTGCATTTTCTGTAACACTGGAATGTCCTGAACTTAGAGAGGATTATCAGGATGAGGCACATAAAGTTAATTGGGTATTGTTAATGAGACATTTCCCATGTGTTTCCTGGCTCTTTCTCCTGGTAGGAGTACCACTACATGGTGGGGTTATCATGCCACCAAGAAGACCCAAAACTGAAGTGCCAAGAGTATCTGTGAAGAAATTCTGCCAGAGTCAGTGGAGGGTTACAAAGCCATCTGAGTTACTTGCTTAGTTTAGTACTGCAGAGTACTTCACTTGAGAGAAATTGAGATAAACAGCTATCTCTGTTCATGTCTCCTTTTCTGCTGTGAGCACAGTGAACCAATCTGGTATTAGCTAGTCAAATATAAATTTGTTGTGGCAGCCTGGGGTTGTTTACATACACACAGTGCCCTTGAAATAGTAACTAGACGTTAAAGAACAGAGCTGTCAAGCTACGATGAACATGATCTAGATCCATTGATGCTTCTCCTGAAGGAACCAGCGAGAAGATTAACTACAAAGTGTCCCTCTATGACGTGGTGGACACCAATGTCAGTACAGGAAATATGCGACAAATACATGGGAAATGGATCTGGACAGGGGGCATTTACATGCTTGATGTGCTTTTTTTGTCCTTTTCAGTGCAGTTGAGCATTCCAAAGGAAAATGCAGTCATTCTCAGATCATTTTCCTTAGAGGTATTAGCTAATTTGGGGCCACTGACTCCAAATACGACATAATGAAGATTATTTATTCCTATTCCATTACTTTGCAGTGATCCACAGTTAATTTTCATATCCCATTTGCTTGCACAGTCACTCAATATCACAAGATTCTTTGCAACCACCTTTCAGGTTGACTGTTTGAACCAAAAATGCAAACGTTATTATCTTGTTGTTCCCACTCTGACACACATTTTCAATAGCGCACATGGTTGGGCCATTCTACAAGTCCCCCTTACCTTTAGAAAAGGTGACTATTTTAAGATTCTGGCAGTTTCAAAGAAGACAAAGAAAATTCGGACTGCCATATATTTACATCCTGGGCAGGAAGGTGATGTTAATGAGTAACTCACTGTAGGTGAACATGTGGCTTTCCTGAGTACAGTATCTGTTCTAGCACTTTTAAAATCAGCTGTGAACATTACTGAGTTTAAAATAAAATTAGTGCTTGAGGGGAGAACAGTTTTTTTGTGGGTGAATTTGAAGTATGTTGTTTCTGATTACCTTATGGCATGTACTTCTAAAAGTTTTTTACCATTATTTTGTACCATTTTAGCATGTTTATGACTTCCTTTTTTTATGGTACTAATATAATTGTAAATTGAGTAATTTTTCAGATGGGAAGACAAATCCTTATGCAGTACACAAAAATACCATGTATTAAACTATCAAATATAGCAGGAAAATATAATACTACAGTGAGTCAAAACACAGAGGTTACGATGACTGTAATAATCTGCAGTGAATAAAACCCCAGACATTTAATGTTAAACTGCTATCAACCTGAACTTAAGGCCAGATTCTGGTGGCCTGCTTTACCCTCCTGAGTCTGATTTACTGACTCTACCCTGGAGGTGTCCAGTTCAGCAAACAGATTTTGGACATCAAAGCATTGATGTTCCCTCTACAGCCAGAATAAAGCAATGGAGCAGAGCAGTCAGCTCTGAAAGATTTCAAGTACCTGAATGAGCTGCTAACTTTGCTATTGTCTGTCTACAGAACAAACAGTAGAAAATTAAACATGCCAACAAAAACAAACAAACAAACAAACAAACAAAAACAAAAACCCAAACAAACAAACAAAAAAAACCAAACAAACCCAAAAACAAACAAACAAACAAAAAAAAAAACAACAACAAAAAAGGACTTTTGTGAGAGAACTGCCTCCTGGGAATGATTCTTTGAGCATTTTGACTCCCAAGATCTGCCTGGGAATCATTTGAGGGAGAGCTTGGACTTGGGCCCTGTCAGAACATGTCTGGGGAGCTATTTAGGGCTCCTGCACACCATCCAACTTGTTGGAGAAGCACCATCTTTTCATGGAAGTAAAAAGAAGGATATAAAGAAAAAAGTGTTAAATGCTGTTTTGAAGCAAGTCTAGGGAAACACTGTTTCCTTTACCTCAGACTTCTATTGGCATCAAGTACACTTTTCTTATAATATATTGTATTATTCTACATAATATTTAGCTTTGAAATATTTCCCTTTCATTTGAAATTAATTAATAAAACACTCTAAATGTGGGATTTAAATTAGCTTTAATCTGAGAATCTAGAAAGATCACTTTTAAAATGATTTCTCAATTATGTTTTTTCTTAAGAGTATATTTGAAATAGAAATTGTTATAATGCATTACGGAAATGTTGAAATTGAGAGATTTTCAGGCTGAGTACTGGGCTATTTCCTAAAAGAAAAAAATTTTAAAAATCACTGAATCACTGTAAGCTGAATATTCCCCAGCTAAATATTTCCAAATAAAAAATTAATCATCAGTGTTCCTTCAACAGCTCTATAACATGCTCTTCACGAAGAACTGGGGAGGGTCAGAGAGACCGTGTGTCTAGGTTTGTTGAAATCAAACTTTAAGGTCAGGTATTTGAGAGGTTAATAGCTATCAAAATTAGAAATTCGTTTCTATTAAAAATCTTTTTCTGTGATGAGCTTTAATGTAACAGTTACACGTATGACCAAGTAAGTGATTATTCACACTTTCTTGTTATTTACCTTTTTATTAATATATTGTCATGAGTTTCAACACCTCCAGTACTTGCAGGTGTATGAATCTATCATTAACAATATAGCAATTATAAAGTAAATATGAACCCTTTTTTAAATACATACAAATACCATCTAATAGCTGGAAAATGTTTTTAAGTTTCTTTCAGTTGCAGGTTAAAAGAAGACGCCTCTATATTTCCATGTATTCACTGTTGACAAAAAGAAATGTCTCCATTAGTTCTTTTTTTCAGTTGAAAAAACGTGATTCAAACCTTTTGTTACCACATTCAAGATTAAGTGATCACATCTGTTGAGTAGCTTTTGAAGGATGTAGTATAGATTTGGGTAATTAGCTAGAAGCTCTTTTTTCCCCATTAACTTGTAGGCATCTGTCTCCAAAGTGAGTAACTTACCAGACTTAAAAGTTATAAATTATGCTATCCAAGTTCAAGCCACTTGATTATAGCACACATGTAACATTCTCAAATACTACCAATGCAGTTTCCTTGCTGTCTAAAATAATCAAGCAGCTAATGGATTTCACATTTCGCAGTAATGGAAAACTGTCAGGAACATTTTGAGGCATTAATGACTGTAGGCTTAATATGCCCTTTAACTGTTTTCATCTGAAGGAGAAACATGTAGCTTTTGCCCTGAGCAGTTCCATCTTTGGAATAAATGTTGCAAACAATATCAGTTAATTTGGTGGTGTGCTGATGTGGCTTATATGAATGTCTATACAGAATGGATTTATTTGGGTGCTTCTGCAGAAGCTGTCTTTGAATTTATTCACAACAAAAAAGGGTTTCAGTTTTGCTGCTCAGATCTTCTTATGCTAGAATTATTTTTATTATCTGCTATGATGCAAGCTATCTTGTGTATGACAATCCTTTGCAAACAAATGACAAACAACTTCTACATCTACTACAGAAAGAATTGCAGCAGCTATTGCAGTTTGTACTGATCTGCGCAAATCATTGTCTTACTTGTTCTCACCTCTGTGGAGAAAAGTAGGCCTGCAGTCCAGGCCTTTTGTTCCTGAAGGTCAGTACATAATGTGAAGTTTCTTAAATGTTAATAATGGGTCACTGTTTTTACTCTTTTTTTCTCTACCAGTTGGTAACATCATCTGTTAATGATGAACATTAAATGCTTATAAAATTATAAAGGGATCATTTCTAAACAATGATTTGTGTGACTCAAAGACAGTGATGACAAACAAGGTATTTTACATACTTTATTTTTAATGAAAATATTCCTCAAAGGCATGGGTCCACTTACAACTTGCTTAGCTTCAGAAAGAAAGAAATGAAGCTCCTCACTTTCTTCCTGCTTGTTCAGCAGGTGGAATATTTACCTGATGTCTAAGACAAATTATTTGTCAATAGAATTGCCTTATTAGAGTTTACGGCTTGACATGCTTCAAAGACCACAGACCCAGAGGGGTAGTAAAATCTGGGAGGAAAGGTGTGCTACTGCAGGACATCCAAGATAAGAAGAAACTAGCAAAGCCAGCTCAGCACAGCTCAGTAATAACAGAATAATAAACGCTGAAGACCACCAGGTCACCCAAGATAAGAAGCCAGCTCAGCAATAACAGAGTAGTAAACACTGAATATATATTAGATAAGCGGAATATGTCAAGATTAACAGCATATAAATAGTGGTCATCTTCTTTCCTTGGTGTGCTAATGCTGTGGCTTTGCCAGCTAGCACCCATTTGCACAAATATAAAATAAACAAATTTGTCAGCTCTGTGTGTGATTGGCTTCCTGCACACTGGGCAATGAACCCTGATTTTTGGTACAACACACCCACTAAGTAAGAAGCTAAAATTACGACACCAGAAGTAGTAACATCCTCTTAAACACTGCTTTACGTTCTTGTGAAATAGAAGACTTAAGAATAGCCTTGAGAAGAACTTTAAGAAATAAAAGCATGTAGAATTTGTAAAAACGTTAGACAAATAATACTTTAGAAACCCTGACCTTGGATTATACAATACAGTAGTATTACACTCAAAGCACATATTAGAATTAGAATAACTCATAAAGAATTGTACTCTGCACCTTGCATTTTTCCATTTGCATTGTTACATTAAGTTCAAGGCACAGTTTTATGGTTTTGGTTTGGTTTTTTTATAAAGAAAAGGATACAAAAATACACTACTAATAAGGCAAATATGAAAAATAAGATTAAATTCACTATACTGAAATGTCCATTATCAGGTATCTTCTGGGCATAGACCAGAAATTAGTATAACATTGTCCACTCCAATTTCTCCAGTTTTTCCCTTCCCACGTTCTGATTCAAAAGTGACCTGTCACAAAAAAATACATGTATTAGCAGTGAAAATGTAGATCATCCAAACATTTAGTAACTCTTAATGTTAATTAATTGTAAGTCTGTATCTGAGGAATATTTTATCACAATACAGGACTTAATGACTTAAATCCATGCCATTTTTAGAACTTCCATGTATTATTGGAATTATATTTAAAATCCTCTCTTCAGATTAACAATACCAAATGGATTACTTTAATAAGATTATTTATTTTCGTTGTACAAAGAAAATGCAAATTGAGTGAAATCCTCTTATAATAATGTAGTTTTATCACACAGTATGTGATGTTAATGCACTTCATTTATTGAAGGCATTGCAACTGTTCATTTTCGATCTATTTGGATGCTCAGGTTTTTTGTGTATATACTGTGTATATTTACTCTCATGTGTATTGAGTATAGTATGGATACAATGTAGAGACAGAAGGTTCGTTTTTATGAATAGAATGCCTGGGGTTTTATTTTATAGTCTGTTTCTGCTTTATTTGAGGGCTTTTCTACATCGTTCCAGCTGTGCAAAGGACCTTGAAAAGGGCTTGCATTTCCTTTATACTCAACATATTCAATTATACGGTAGAAGCCTTTGCACAGCAAGTTTCTTCTTGAAATTCTGGGGCCTGCTTTCCATTTATGTGACTGCTGCAGTCCTGAGTGAGGCAGTTTTCAGGCATACACCAGTGCACAGTATTCCCTGTTGGTTGGTATGTCCTGCTTCTAAGGTGATTGCCCACCCTTGATTATACATGATATCTCCCTTCTCTCTAATGGTTTGGCTTAGTGTGGTTTGAGACCATCCTCTTCTATGAAACAGAAAATTTTAGTTTTTCCAGGCATGTATGTATGCTTCTATTGCATGAGATATTAAGGAGAGATTTTGCTAACTTGTGTTAATTTATGATGTGATGCAGTTTTTTTACAAAATGACAGAATTACTGGTATCAGTATTCTAATCAGTTGTGGTAATTCAGTTCTGAAATTACAACCTGGTGATAATTTCTCTGCCTCCTAAAATGTGAGCTCCTGTTTCCCCTTTCAGATAAGCCTTTCAATTGCTGATGCCTGTAAAACAGTTGGTGGAACACCTGAGGATTAGGAAATTAAACTGTTGTGTTGGTTATGGTAATTGGCTTATAAATTCAGTTATACTTACACTGTTAGTTGTCTCAGCTCCCTGAAATATCTCTATTTTTCCAGTTCTCCACTTTTCATCTTTTCCTGTGTTCTGTTCCCAGACAGGAGCAGTTTTTTTGTTTGCCAGGAACACTCGAAGTTTTCCCACTTTCTCACCAGCAAGCCGATAACTGAAAATCAAGCAGTAGCTGCTCTTTGGTTTCAGGTCTGTGAGAAGAAGTTTCAGACGCCCCATATCCTTCTTCTGCCCCACAAAAGCTGGAACTGCCATGTAGTACCCATCACCTTGTAACAAGCAAACCAACCAAAAAAAAAAAAGGAAGAAAAAAAGTATCTTTAACGGATTTGTGTTATTTATGAGCAAATTGAATATGTATCTGCTAAGAAAATAAGGGGAAGCTAGTTTACTTGAATAATTTAAAATCAGACTGGAGAAAACCAGCAGGGAGTGTACTTTGCAAGGAGTAAGCTTGTACGGTTGAAAGTCAGATCAGTTTACAGAGGAGATGAGTTCATATTTCAGTGGCAATTACAGTCATTCTTTCTTGCACTATCTTTCTAAGGCAAAACCATCTGTTTTTCAAATGCAGCAGCCTGAAACATGCTGCTGTGCCTCTGTGGTCAGATAATTTCAGTACTTGAGCTAGCTCAATACTCTCTCTGCTGTCCTCTGAACTGAGGAAAAACTCCTAAAGGAACTGATAGCTTATTCCCCAAGTCCTGGACAACCAATGAAATGACAGACACACACGCTAAGTGACAAAGGAATAAGACATCTGGGCCCATAAATAAAGTCTTAATCAGCAGATGTTAGTTCAGAGAGACAGAGTAAGGCCAGGATAAGGTCTTCCTGGAAGTGACAGCACAGAGAAGGGATTTTGGGAATTATATGGAGCAGGAAAGGAAGGATTAGTGAAGAAAGACTGGGATGGAAAGACTGAGGGAAGAGGGAGAGAATGTGCATGTAGGAACTGGAGCAGTGGCCTGCAGGGTCTGTGGGATCCGCTGGTCCCTACTGCAACAATTTCTGCAACATTTCTTGCGTCACAGAGGAAGAGACATCCTTTCAAACAAATTCCTCTAGCCACACCTTTTTATGTACACCCACACAGCACTCCCACATTGCACCCATGGAGCTCTTTCTCAGATTTAAGCAGGCCTCCTCTTGGTACCTGCTCAGGTATTGGTTGTTCTTGAATAGCACCTTGCCCTTGGCTCATCCTGAGGAATGCTGTCACTAGTTTGTCTTGCAGAGTTTGAAACTTCTGAGCACTTATCCCATTGATCTAAACCATGTGAGTGACTACATTGCCACATCCATCTAAATTACGGATGTGTGATTAAATGACTTACGAATCTTGGAGAGACACAATATGTAGCTGATAGAGTTTCCCTTGCTTGCAATTCTGAACAGTTATGTTCTAATAATTTTTCTTACATTTTCATCAATTTGTATTGAAATACAATGACTACCAGCTGCCACTGGGTATTACAAAGAAACAATATCCACTCCCAGTATCCTCTGCCTCCTTTCTTCTTTTATAAAAATAACCCACTGATAAAAAAGCTAATTTTTGATTCTGATTCTGATTCCCCTCCCTCCTGCGTTTTTTTGAGGGTGTGAGCCATCAAATCAAAGCCTAAGTAGAGGACAGGTATTTAAATACCTCTATCACGATCAGCAGGATTCCAGTCAAAGTCATCATCAGCATCTTGTTTCCAGTCACAGACTCCTTGACTGAAGCTGCAATCAACTGAAAAAAAATTGACAAAGATGTAAGAGAAACACTATATCATGGGTACTGTTAAAATAATTTGCTCATTATTTACACCATTATTAATGTATAGGTAATTCTAAAATTATCTATAATCTGAGTTCACATAGTCTTGACCTAGATTACATTGCAAAAAAAAAGCAAAACATTAGAATTTATTGTAGTAATCCTTTCTTTAGCTCACAGGAAAATCTGTTGGGTCTTTTTATTGCCAATCTCCCATCTGTACATGAGTTTATATGCTATGAATGCTCTATACTGAGTATCTGCTGATCCCCAAGTATAGCTGGAGGTGTTAGTTTTGAACTCCAGCGTCAGAAATGGTTTGGGATCTGGCAACTTTCGAGCTCTCCTCTCCGTTTGTTACACTGCTGTAGTTGTAATCAGCTGAGATCAGCTCCAGTTCTGTCAGTTGAGAGAAGCTGGCCTCCCATGAGCAGAATTCCTTACGTCAGCACTCGATACTCCTACTACATGGAGCTGGGAACAGCCGGAATCAGTTGACATTTAGAGGGTTCTGAAGGATGAACTGAAAAAGGGTGTCACCCAGAGCACACCACAGCCTTTGTGACTGTGCAGATGGAAAGCATTACATACACAAAGAAACCCTGTGCAATGCAAGCGTGACAGATCAGATTAAGAGTAATACGTCAGTCGACTGAACTTCCTCAGAAAGATGCATCTTTCTTGTTCTATCAATGTATTTTATCACGAGACAGAGACATTCAGTACATGGCATTTAGAGAGCTCTGCTGTATCAATTGACTGTTTCTGAGTATTTCTAAATAGGAGAACATGTCAGCCAGCACATCTGTCTCTTTTGTTGGTTTAAGATTTGGAAGTATTTGTGGATTGTTTTTGGGTGAAACCCACCTTGCCCTAAAAATAACCTCAGCTACAGCCCATCCCAGCAGTTCAGCCCCTGCCCACTCACTGGTACCTTGCCATGAGTTTGCTACTGCCCTGTAAATGCATCAGCTCAATAAGATCTCTCAGTCCCCCTCATGGATTCTGGGTTTTTATCATGGTTCTCAGAAGCAGGTCCTTATCATCACCTTCATGATTCTGTCCATCACAGGGGAAACTGTTTCCCACCAGGAAAGAGGGGGAGAGTGCCCTTTGATCATACAATCATTAAGCTTGGAAAAGACTTCCAAGATCATCAAGTCCAACCTTTGAATGAACGCTACCATATCAACTAGACCATAGCACCAAGTGCCACATGGAGTCATTTCTTGAACACTTCCAGGGATGGTGACTCCATCAACTCCCTGGGCAGCCTGACAACCCTTTTGGTGAATAAATTCTTTATTCCTTTATGCTCTGCTTTGACCAGAGCTACACTGCAGTGTCTGTGATGGCTCCCAACAGGCAGTGAAGTTTTCTGCTTCAAAGTGCGTGAAGCCATTTCCTAAGGCATGGTAGAAGCTTAAGTTGTGTATATAAATTGACAGGTCTTGGACATTCTATGCTCCCCTGACTGATTTTGTAATGATTTTTTAATGTGGAAAAGAACAGGTAGTATCATCTCACTGTGATATCCACGAGACTTACTGATGAATAGGGAATTATCACAAATTCATAGCCAGGCTATGTAAGATTCAGAGTAAATATTTATTCAGTCTTGTTCAGGAGAAACTCCTACTGACTTCTGACAGAGGACCAGGAGTAAAACCAAGTTGTGGCAGACAGACATTGGCATATTATTGTGTGCCATGGAACATATTCTCATTTTTTACATGATAGAAAATACTTTATTTTTTTTATGACTACGAAATTATTCAAGTGAAATCCAATTACAAGTCAAGTTCCAGTGTGGGGGAACTTTCTGTACATGGCTTATAAACAGTTCTGCTTGGAAAAGGACACAAAACCAACTTCTCACATGGGAACTGGCAGAATGGTTTGGCCAGATACCATCTCTAACACGTTCACGAAATCTTTGGTTTGTGTTAAAGGATTTTAAATTCATTCTGACTTGGCTGATATGGATTGTCATGAAAACATACAACACACAAGAAACTAAATATTGTAGAAAAAAAAATAATTTACCTTCTTGCTCTTGTCTTGACACTGGAACTTTCCTCTGTGCCAGGTGAGGGCCAAAGGCAGCTGCTTCTTTCACCTTGGGAACTAGAGAAAACAACTTGTCAAGTTCTGAGTCATCATGGGAACAGAAAATGGAACTTTATTTCTTTATACCAGATGCCATCATTTATTTAAACGAGTCAATGTATGTATTTTCCACTCCACTACCAAACTCCCATTCCTAACCCCAGTTAGATACTAATTCTGAATTTTAAAACTTAAATACCTGATCAGCTGTGCTGTCTGTTGGGAAGCAAGGCTGTGGTGACTACCCTTCCTCTTCCTCACCCTCCCTCCTACAGCTGATAAGCACTGACTGATGTTTGATAACCAGACCATGTAGAAAGCCCTGAGCAAGTTATTTTGTAAAAATTGGTAGACGTGTCTTGTGCCAAACTGGAATAGTCAGTGCAGCAATGAATGTTAGGTGTGTTCTCCAAGACACTGGCCTGAAGGAGGTACTTACTCAAGAAGCGTTATTTTTCAGCAACAGCATAAGAGACTGAGGGAAAACCTCTCCTGTCTGGTGAGGTACAAAGTTATAGAAGCTTACATACTCTTGTTTATGCTGAATAATACTCTGAAATCCTGTAAGTATTTTGAAGTTCTATGATTAAGCTTCTCTTGTATTATTTTAAATGATTAACAGAGAGGTGCACTCACTAAAAATAATGACAGTCTCAACTTATTTATGCATATCCTGTGTAAGTAAATAATCACACATGAGATAAAAGGAAGATCTGCTTTCACCAGTGGAGGTGAAAAACACATAATGCAGATAATACCTATGATATATTCATGCACACCTCTGAAAACAGGAGGAACTTAAATGTGTTATTTCAGAGGAGGAATGAGGGAAGATCCTCTGGTTTACTGCTTACAGAAGGTGTTAGTGGAAAGTCCAAAAGACTGAAGTTCACTTTTCAGCCACACCCTGTGGGCCTCTGTGCTAAGAAAAGCTCAGACTGCCTCAACAATGCCAGATGATAGGAGCTATGGAAATTACTTTTCCCTACTCAGCATTGTATCATATATGCAAATGCCAAATATTTTAAAAGTCATTACTTTCACATGCATGCACATTTGTTCAGAGGGGAGTTTTTTTTCCCATGAGTTCAACTGAACTAGTGCTTTCCATCTAAATTCTCCAGCATACAGTTGTAAACACATACTCAATTTTATGAATATACTTGGAAGCCACTGCAATCCAGAGCTTCCTAGCACCATAGAGGCTGTGCCATCTATTTAATCTTTCTTCTCCTTCAAAACTGTCAAAAATTGCTTTGTGAACACCAATGAAATAACACTCTTCATGAAGAGGCTCTGGAGGTATTTCCAGAGGTGCTGAATTGAGCTGAGAAAGGCGTCTCATGCAATCTTATGAGTTTTCTGTTGAATTGCCAGGAGCATGTCCTCTCTTGTTGTCCTTGCAGCATTCCCCTCACCCAGACCATTGTTTAATAGATATTATAATATATTATAATATAATATATTATAATATAATATATTATAATATAACATTCTTACTTAAGGCAGGGACTAATATAGCTCTCTCCAAATTAATATATGCCTACATATACACATTTAGGAATAGACACATAGAGATTAGGTGCTAAGTTTACTGTCATGCCATAAACTTGGCCTCGTGCTTAGTGAACGAGGCTCAGGCTGTGAAAATCCATGCCAAAATGAAGAGACCTACTAAAATATGATCAGTTCTGGAAAGAGTGATTTAACAGAAGACAACAGCTGCCAGCATGATTTATTTTTGAAGTTATTGAATTACACTGGAATTCACTTGAGGGATATACATGCAGGTGTAGCTGTGTGCTATCAAGTGAAGAACTGTCATGCAGAGCAAAAAAGAGTCCAGTTTTGTATCCAAATCTATTTTTGTTTTCAGTCAGGCATGACAGTCAAGTTTTCTACTTACTGAAAGATATCAGCTGCTTATTATGAGAAACTGTAAGCTTCAGCTAAGAGAAAGGTTTCCAAGAAACCTTACTGCTTGGAACGTGCCTACATTTCACATCAAACCCTCATCACACATAGCCAGGATACAAAGTTTACTCCCTTGTACCTGGTAGGCAGGAGTCAGGATTACACGTTCTAGCTCTTCTGCTGTCAAGTGGTCTTGTAGAAAGGCAGGCCTCATCCCGTGGTCCCTGAACATACTCTCACCAATGAAAGTGCACATAGTCCCACTTCAGGCCCAGCAGAGTCCGTCCTTCTTTCTGTACTGCTGATGCCCTCCCATCTGCTTACCTGCAGCACTAGCTACTATGAAATCTCTAGGTATAAACCCCTCCATATGTCGGTGCACACATTCTTAACCATTGATGTCATCCTGGTGCTCTTATCAGGTGAGATGGGTTGATCTTCAGAGCAGGAATTAGTGGCAGTACCCATGTAACACACTACCATCAAATTCCACAGGAATTGTGTCGATGAATGTCTGTAACAAGCTGAGCATGAATAAATTGGAGCCACCTCATTGCTGACATAGGTTCTTGCATCTGCAGGAAATTCAGTGTTTCTATCTGCAACATACCTCTGAATATTGCCCATGTTCTTAGGAGGGGGAGTCACCTTGAGCAATGTCAGGTGTATTTTGTCATTTGTATTGTACATCAGGAAGTGCAGCAGGGAAGGAGACTTTCTGCACAATAGAAAAAGTCTACCTGGCTGAAAGTACTTCCCTAAAAAATGGTAAGATTTGCAGAAAAAAACCTCTGGAACTACTGAGACTGTTTGCAATCATGGAAACACTTCTTAGCAAATAACCTAAGAAAATGAGTAAGTAGGTCTGAAAAGAAGCACTGAGACATTATTCTAGTATAAGCATGACTGAAGAGAGTGCCACAAAGGGAATTTAGAAACAAAATTATACATGAAATTAGAATTCCACTTTAAAAACACCAGACTACAGGGAGCATTGTACATACTGAAAAAAATAAGGTTTGAAGGCCACTTCTAACCATGCCCTGTCTGAGGACCTTTAGATAGTGAAGAAAGAGACTGCCACTAGAAGATATAGAAAAAGAGACAGCTAGATTCAAGCACATCCTTTTATACAGGGCACAGCAGTGCTCTCCTAGAAATGCAGGCAGATACCAGTTCACTCTGCCTGTCAAAGAGAATTGTTAGCACTCGTCTGCCCATTGTGCCAACTTGGAGCACATAAGTTCTTTGGAGCTGGCTTGCACCTGACTTGCTTGGAGTACAGTTTGCATGAGCTCAGGGCTGTCTGAAAAGTGCCACACAGACAGACCCTCAAGTCAGTCTGTAAGTCAAATAAGGGCCAATGAGATCACAAAAGCAATAGGAAGCTTCAGGAGCACATCTGGAAAAGCAGTGCCTGGAGTAAACTATGACATTTAAAGGTTCAAAGTAAAGAAAAAAAACAAAAAAACCCAGACCGAAATGCACCCCCTAACACAACAAGCAGAAGCTCAGTAGAACAGGTCTGTAAAGCACTGTTTTATGGGCACCCCTCAGAAAAGAGTACAAAAGCATCTGGTAATGACTGGTGCTAAAGAAGCTTTCTGAAAACACTGATAGATTTTCCTTTCTGTGCACTTGGTTTCACCTCTATGCTTTGCCAAAAGCTGTATATAAAGTTACTCATAGTGCATTTGGAAATGGTATTTTAGTCTGAAAAAATATGGCTTTGTTTATAGCCTGGAAGTAATTTTCTGTCTGCAGTAATGCATGTGCTATCCTTAAGGCTTTGATTCCTTTCTTTCCCCCCATTATTGTAACTGTATTTTTTTATAAAGCATCTGTGGCATCACATTGAACTCTTGCTGAGGCAGGTATACTGGAAGAGCAGCTATGTAGCAGAATATAAGCACCCATGTATTTAAGTGTGCTAGTTGTGGGCAATGTGGTGTATTTTTATTTATTGTTACTACTGTTTGATTTTTCTTTCCCCTGGAAAATGCTGGTGGCTGGTTTTGCCTAGGTAGTCTAGTTAGTCTAATGTAAAAATACCACACTGAATTTGGGAAAAGTAACTAGCTCTCGGTAATTCTAACACATAGAACCTAAAGTGCCTGAAACTGCAGCATGTTGGAACTCTCACAAAAATGGTACTTGCTGTGTTTCTAACACTGTTCTCTAATGTTTAAAGCTCATTAAAAACAAACAAACAAAACCCAAAAAACCATAGTGGGCACTGTAAAAAAAATCAAGCAGAATATAAGAAGTAGTAAATTTAAGACTAGCTTCCTATATATACAATACCTCACTACGGTAGACTCAAAGGAATATACCATATCTCTGGTACCACATCCTGCTCTGAAAGAATTACATTTGCCAGATGTTCGACATCTATAGCTCTGGACTGAGCTGTGGTCTGAGCATTATAGCTCACAGAGTGGTGTAATTATCAGAAAAGAATAAGATTAAGAACAAACATCATGATTAACTGAGAGAGAGCTCTTGTTCAAAATTAAGAACCCTGAAGCCATAAGGGAAACAGTGCACTTTTAGTATTGCCAAATAAACCAGAACCCAAAACCTCTTGGTGCTACCAAAGGAAATGTCCCTGTAATAACATAGCTGGTTACATGAGACTACAGGAGTTCAAGCACAATATGAGTTTCATAAACTGATAAAGTACAGAATATAGAGTTTAGTTGGAGTTGGCAATACCACCTTGGATTACCAATGGTACCTGAAAAGTTCTGAAAAGTTAGAAGCTGTCAGAATTAAAGTTGTGTTTAATTAATAATTAAGTGTATCTTGAGTGTAACATCTCTACAATCACTGCTTATACAACCAAGTACTTTGGTCCAGCTCTCTCTATCTTCTTCCATGTGCAGAAAGGACATTTCTCACAGAGTAAGGAGCTTCCAATACTTTGGTTTACTCTCATTTTCTATACATCTGAAACTTTTTCAATCAATAGGACATATTTATTTAACTATTTAATATTAATTAGAATTATTAATAAAAATAATATTAATAAATAATTAGTCTATTGATAAATAAATATTCTTATTTATTAAACTGCACCTTTCACAACAAGACAGATCCTTCTTTCACACTGAACAATGCAAAGATCCCATGGAAAATAGTAATTTGAAGTCATTACAGACTGTATCTATCACAAGATAAAAATATAAGGAAAAAATATTTTAATGGATGTCCTTAATTTTGATATCTCTTAAATGTTGGGTATTGATAAATAAATATTCTTATTTATTAAACTGCACCTTTCACAACAAGACAGATCCTTCTTTCACACTGAACAATGCAAAGATCCCATGGAAAATAGTAATTTGAAGTCATTACAGACTGTATCTATCACAAGATAAAAATATAAGGAAAAAATATTTTAATGGATGTCCTTAATTTTGATATCTCTTAAATGTTGGGGACTTCACTGTGCTATCTTTAACTACTGTAGTTTGGTTTTTTAAGTGGTGATTAGCAATTCTGATGAAGGTTCAGTATTTTGATAGCTGGCCTATTTTAATAATTTCCATCTTTGTATAATAATTCGTTATTTCCCTAAAGTATTTTTCTGTGACTCCCTATATACTTATTATATAGTAAAACTACTATGATAAAATAATAGATCAATTTAAAAATAAAAATTAAGATCTCTAAAAAGTGAGACCTATCTATTTTTCCTAATTAACTACTCTTCCTGGAAGACAAAGAATACCTGTATTAATAATACAAGAGGCAGATCCTATGTGAATACTTGAGGGGATTATATGGAGGAACTTAATGTGGTAGTAAAGGAATCTGCTGAACAGACACCAGCAAAGAAGGGAAAAAACATGATGTACAAATTTACAAGCTGTAAATTTGAGCTAACGATGTACTCCAAAGGATCATTTAATATCATTAAAAATTAAAGTGTTTTTAAAGCCAAATGTTCAAGCAATTAACGCCTAAATCATGACTGAATTTTTATTAATAACAAGGATCAATTATAGCACGTGGAAATTTAAAAGGAAAGGAAACACAATTAACAAGCTACCTATCCTGAAATGAAAATGCAAATGGCACAATGCCTGAAGGCCTGGAATAACAGTTGACATCAAACAAGAAATTCATAAATAATACAGAGTTCACATACTTAATGAAACTACATCTTGGGCATACGAGCTGTCTCTGTGTCACACAGCACACTGACTTTCTGCCAGTATCCCCTGGCAAAATAAAATCTCACTAGAATGTTCAGCATATAAATCCCTTTTATTTATAATGGAAAATTCTGGCCAAATGTAACTGGAACAAAGACAGTATAGGGAAAAATGCAGATAAATCACAGTGCTTTAATATTTTCAAGCAACGATATTCATTGTCACTGCTGTCAGCTGTAGTGGTAATTTTGTAGAAACAAGTAGTCTCTGTCTAGCCCACATATATGGTGTTAAATATTCTGCTTTAGTTGAGAAAGTCCTTGAAAAGGATCTCACCATCATCATGACAAAAATCTCTTCTGTATTATTTGGGTTCTTGTATGGACAAAGGATTTTCCCACTGTGTGCTCATTCAAACTGAAATCTGAGAAATTGATGCATTCCCAATAGTGTAGCACCAAGTATTTAACTGGAAGGTTGCATGATCCACCCTTTGCAATTGCATCAGGTCACACAGCCCAGTGCTGGAGAGCACGTTCCCCTTGTATCACCAGGTATACAGGGCAGAGCCTCCAAAAAAAGAGCATCTCGAAAAAGATGGTGACCCTACCCTAGGGACAGTATTTCTGTCAATCCTTCCTGAGCTGTCCAAGCAGGTTACAGAAGAAACCTGTTGAGATGTCTGAGCTACCTCCTTCCCTCCCTCTCTCCCTCCCTCACTACATCCCAAAAAGGCATAAAGCAGTAGGAGGGCTGATTAAGTTTTTCTTTTTTTTCACTAACGGGCTTCCTTGCCTCACACTTGAGGAAGCAGAAAAGCCCACAGTCCTTTGTGGCACAGAATTTTGAATAAATGTACCTCTAACTAATAACAGTATTACTTATACATATTTATTATTTGCAGTAACTATGATCAGAACCTATGCCCCTAAAAGTGCTAGATTAGCAATATTCCGGCAATTCTGTTCAAAAAGAAAAGCTTTTAACCCTTCAGAAATCACATCTATGAGGCAGCTGTTTTGATGTTTTGGAAATATCACTGATTCTTGAATTGTGAGTCCTAGAATCATGTAGGTTGGAAGGGCCATTTGTACATCACCTGATCAGAAGGTTGCTCAAGGCCCAGCTCAATCGTATTATGAATATCTCCAAGAACAGATATTTCACAACCTCTCTGCATACCTATACCAAATGTTGTCCACCTTCATGCTGAAATATTCTTTTCATTACATCTAATGAGATTGTTTTTTCTTCCAACTTGTATTCATCATTTCTTGTCCTACTGTTGTATATTTTCAAGAAGAATCTGGCTGTTCCTTCCCTATAACCACCCACTAAACAGTAGCTATAAGATCTCTCCTTAGCCCTCCCCTCTTAAGGCTGAAAAAGAGTTCCTCTCAGCCTCTCTTTGTATACCATGTTCTTCAGGCCCCTATCCTTGTGGAGCATACTCATGCTAGTATGTCCTCATCTGCCTTAGAAATCTCAAAATTTCCCTTTTACTGCAAAGCTTCTTCCTAAGCAGTCATTCCACGTCTGTAATATTGCACGAGGCTTTTCTCTCCCTTTCCATTTGCTTTTGTTGAACTTCACACTGTTCCTGTCAGCTTACTTTTACAGCCTGGCCATATTCCCCTTAATAGCAGCACTGCCCTTTAGTGTTTGGGTCACTCTTTCCATTTTGCTATTGTTGGCAAACTTGAAATATGCCATTAGCACTCGATGCTAATATTTGCAGGAAGGGAGGAAACTGCTGTATTAAGTCCTGACTTTGCTCTGTTCATCAGCTCCCAACCATAATTTGAGGAAGCACTATTAGTCTATATCCTTAATCTGAACTGAAACAGTCCAATTACCACTGAAAACGAAAGAAAAGGCAATTTTAGAAGTATACCTTTGGCAAAGAATCTTGTATTCTCAAATGTATTTAGGTGAACTGTCACATTTTTTCTTGGCTGTCTTACATTAACACTCTTATAGACCAATTTTTTTCCAGAGGAATTTAAAATTATCTTTCCTTTAAAAAAAAATACTTATGTGTCTTTTCAAATTAAATGGAAATAATCTGAGTGTTACCTTAAAGTTAACTTGTGTTCAGTTTTATTATTATAATTTTAATTACTGTGGGATAGTATTTATTATTTTTCTGTACTTTGCAAAACAGTATCGTGAATAAACTATTGACGGTGTGTATTTTTCATATTACATATTTTAGCCACTACCCTGAAGAATGCTTGATTGAGCCAGCTGTTCTAAAAACTAATTAAAACAGTAGAATTGCTTGGGTTGGAAGGGACCTTAGAGATGATCTAGTTAATGCATTTGAAAATAAACATTTGCAAACAGCAAGAAATTTCTTAGCATACAAGATAATTGTTCAGAAGAAGCATCTGAAAGCAGACTGAGGAAACCTATGTCAATCTTCCTGGTAAATGACTAATGTCAGAAATCAAGCAAGACTCCTGCTCAAATACCATCAAATACTTTAAGTTTGTGAGGGTCCATTCAGATAAATTCTTACATTTAATCGAAAGGAATAAAACAACCATCTGGGATTTGCATTGTTACTTTTCTGTTGGGAATGTCATGAACAACAGTGGTTCTTATTATATGGTCTGTATTATTTGAAACACAAGGATACCAAAATCTGCGTCTTACCTCTGAACAATGCACACTACTTAGGATGATAACCATGCCTATGGTTATCAAAGCTATTTATTGTCTTACTTATAATCAAGCAGCACACAGTCTTGCTTTGCTGGAGCTTCAGTGAAGAAAATGAGGAGAAGCTACCTGCTACCTGTAAGATTCTCTGAAAGCACAGCCTGCAGAGCACCAGTCAGGATGGTGCAGTCCTCCTCTGCTCACATTGACTGCAGGTAAATTCCCCTACAAGGAGGATTTGATACCTCCACTCTAACCAGTAGCTATGTTAGATTGCTTTTTGCACAAGGGCAGGTAGTGAGAGAACAAGAGGGATTGGCTTTACACTGAAAGAGTGTAGGTTTAGAGTAGATATTAGGAAGACATTCTTAACTGTGAGGGTGGTGAGACGCTAGAACAGGTTGCCTAGAGAAGTTCTGGTCCATTCCTGGAAGTGTTCAAGACCAGGTTGGATGGGGCTTTGAACAACATGGTCTAACAGGTGTCCCTGCCCGTGGCAGGGGGATTGTAACTAGATAACCTTTAAGGTTCCTTCCAAACCTAACCATCCTATGATTCTATGATTCATTTTCTACAAGTAAATTCTGCTCAAGTGTCTATGATGTTTTGTGATGGTTTTGTTAGTGTTTATATATATTTTTATATTGAAGCCAGATTTTTTAAAAAACAAATAAACTTACAAAAGACATCTCCTCTAAGGCTTTGCTCATCATCAATTTGATTCTCAAAATCTTCCCTCTCCTCTTCATCTGACTCTTCTGCCTCCTTTTCTGTAGTAGCTTCAATTTCTTTGTCTTCCTCACTGTAGCTCCCACCAAGATCAATACCACCTTCATAGTCCAATAACTGCAAGTGGGTCTTAGAAGGTGGTGTCACAGCTGCCTCTGGGATCACATTCTTGATTGTTTCATGCTTTTTCACACTATTTTTATGTACAAGAAGTTTCTTAATTGTGTCTTTAGCTGTTCCAGGGATTCTTGCAATTTCCTTCACTGACTTTTCAGGGATAACTAGAACCAAGAAGAAAATAGTAAATATTCATCTAAGGAATCATTCAACAATGACAACATTTTTAAATGGGACCATGGTGTCCTTTACAATGTCTAGAGACCCATACAGCTAAATTCTCTACTATGAGATATAAGTTCAGCTCTGCACAGAACCGAACACACATGCACGTGTTCAGCTCTATATGTGTTGTGTAGACAGCTCTTTGTCTGAGTTACAGTGAAAAAAACCAAAGCAATCCTCTGTCGTGAGTGCTTTGGACTTCTGTGTAGCACAGACCATGCAGCCCTTTACATTAATTATTTTTACACTGAAACTGGTGTTTAAAAAAAAAAAAAAAGTAAAATAAATCCTGCTTCAATTTGTGAACTACTAAAAATTGTCTGTGGAGGTGAGATTCCCTGCACAACTGTCAGTCTACTAGTAATAAGCAATTCTCTTAGCTATCTTCTGTGAACTTTTCTGGCCTACTTTTCCTCCTATGACAGGCTGAAAGCCACTGAAATGGAGCATATTTTGAGAAGACATACATCAAGCTGCTCCATCATACTTTGTTTAGCTCTAAGTTGTAAGGGGTAAACCCCAAAATTCAGAGAGGCATCCAAGAATGCCAAATTATCATCGTCTTGCAATTCCAAGATGGACTAGAACATAAATGTAAAATTTCATCATATTTTTACTATTTTATGATTCCTGTTGGCCATGAAATACTATAGGTTATGCTTTTAATACTCTGGTATTATCCATTTAATTATCCTGGTATTATCCTTTTGGATAATAATATCTTTTTGAATAACCATTCTTGTAGTATCTTGCAACTTTGGATCCTGCTCAAAAACACAAGGGCTGCCAGAAGTGAAAACTAAAGAGTAGGTTGAAAGTCAATCAAGATTCTTCAAATCTGCAAAACAAAAGAAAATTCTGAATTTGGAGCTTCACCTATTATGAAGTATAATGAAGTCAATACAATCTATATTCAGGCACAAACTTCAAAACATAAATTGAGGAGACATTGAAGAGGACATTTTTACATTTACATGGCAGCTCTGATTTTCTTATCATGCTTTCCTTGTCAATGCATTGAGTTTCAGGACACAATCCATTTATTTCTTTTAGAATTCAAATTTTTTCTCTCTACAATCATTAAACTATGTTTGGATGCTTGAATGAGGGAGGTTTTTCATAGGAATGCATTTGAAGTTGAATTTCTAGGCATGTGGGGAGGCAGGATTGATTTTCCACCAGTGATGGGACCTAGTAGCAGAACAAAGGGCTCCTTTGAGACAGTATGTTGGGCAGCTGTTCTCCATGTTCTCTTAAGATAGAAAAATTATCAGTTTACATGAAACAAGATATTTTAGTTACGTATTATGAAAAACTTGCTTACTATCCTTGCTATAGGATAGTGAAACACAGGAGCAAGCCGCTGAGGTTATTTGAACTGTATCACTAGAAGTTAAAAAATTGTTAGGCTACCATCTGTCATTAATATGCTGGATATGATCTGCCTCAGAGCAAAAGAACAGCCTAACTGATCTTTTTTAGTCCCTTCCAGATGTACTCTTCTCTCATCTGACAAAGACTGATGGCCCTTTGTGCTGATGGCCAAATAATAACTGAGGGTTCAGTTTGTTCAAGGTATGTGTACAGTACAAAGCAAATTCAAATGAGAAATTATGGCAATACTGCAGGTGTTGCCTTTTATCAGCAACATCAGTTGCTGCTCAGCATCAGTCGAGAACAACACTGTGCCAAAACAAGATCTGGAAGGGTTTGTGTGACAAGTATGCAAGTTTCGGAGAAGACATTAATCTGAGGAGTTTTAGTTTTTCAGATGATCACAGCCCATTATAAGGTTTCCACTAGACCTAATCAAGCCCTTATTCGGTCATAGTACCAGAGCTACTGAGGCAGAGCATATCCTTGGGGTTTAAAGTCCATGGCAATGGACTCTGGGGCTTGAGACAACAAGGCTTTTGAAACAACTCAGAATTTCCTAACTGCTATGACATGACCAACTCAGTCCTCTAGCGCTGGGCACAGCCTGAATCTGAGTGGGTGAGCAAGAAGAACTGGAAAGTAGGAAAGAATTAACATGTCATGAACTACTGACAGCCTTCTGCAGTTTGAGTCCTTTATGTGAAGTACCTCAGAAACAATGAGAATTGAGCAGTTCCAGGGTGCTGTACAGAAGCTCTTCCATAGAGAGAGTCTATTTCTACCAGTGTGCCTTACATACTGTTTTCTGCCTTTAATTTTTGATCAACATTAATGCTGCAGTACCTACAGTCTTTTTGGATTGAAAATGGTGGGGGAAGTCAGCTATTTTATTTCCTTCTGCTTTTGCTGTCTAGTGATTTTATTAACAGAGCAAAAATACGCTCCTATTTTTCTCCTTACTGTGTAATAATGAAAACTTCATAGTAGTATTTTGGGACAGATGTACGGGATTTGTAACCTTGGGTAGTACTTTTTTTCCCGAGTGTTTCTTTTCACAGAGACATAGCAGAAGAAAAAACACCAGCTAATAAAACATAATTGTGGACTAGTAGGAAAAGGGGAAAGTTCCCTGAATTTATGTTCACTCCTGGAAAATAGAATCCTATTGTTGTGAATTTGTCACATATTATTTATGGGAAACGCAACTACATGCTATCTAGTATCTCAGGAACAGAATCAGACTCTCTTGGTGTGCTCATTGGAGCATTCAGGGTTTTTTGGAAGTTGCAGTTGGAGTAAATGGATGCCAATAAAACCAAAAACTGAAGATTTTTTTTCCCTTTCCTTTGGATAAACCTTGCAGCCTTGCTTGTCAAATACTTGAAAAGTAAACTCTTTACTAATTCTCCACTAAGTGTCCTCTGGAGGATGATGTCATGAAGGATGCAAGGTTTTCTGGGTCTAAACTGAGAATGTAGCAATAAAAATTAACAGGAAAGCTTAATTCCAAACAAATTTCCTCTTGACAATCAGTAACAAGAAACTTCACGCTGCTAATAAAGGCTATAGGGATTTTCAAGGCAGGGCTGACTGCTCAGCAAACCTGAACATCTGCTTTTAGTTTCTGCTTTGAAGTCTTCCTTGTGAAATTATAAATTCTTACAGCTCAACATAATAACCTCTGCGGTGTCAGAAAACCAATCTCCCTGTATGTGCAAAAAATCAAATGATGGGAGTGACAAAAATAGGGAGATGAAAATGTCTGAATTCCCATGTGCTTTCAGACTCCAGTTTGCTACTGCACTATGAAAATTTGCTCATGGGGACAAAAGGGATGAGAAAAGAAGCACATTTTAGGATATAGAACTAGTCCCCTTCTTATCTGCAGTTAGCTTTAGAGTAGCTGGAGGTGTGGATTTCAAGTTTTTTTATATCTAAATGTACACTGCAGGAGGAATAATCCACTGTGAGGATACCCCACCCTAAAGTTAGTCTGTCCTTTTGAATCCACTGCCTGTGGACTTGCCTGAATGAGCAGCTCACCTTCTCTGGCAATCGTGGGTGCTAAAGCTGAGGCAGTGATTCTTCAGGGCCCTTTGCCCCAGGACATGGAGACAAATGCAGAGGTGTTGGTCACAAATATTTGTGCACATGACTGCGTAGAAAATTTTGGAGAGTGAAAATAAATGTAGTGCATTTATCCCAGCTCTTCCTTGTGTACCTTCCATCAGGAAGCATGCAGATTAATGCCTCCTGCTCCTACAGTTTGTGTTCATTGCCCTAATATGAAAATATCTCAATTTTCAACAGCATTTTCTTTCTTTGAATTAGAGAGAATTAAAACAAAAGGTAGAAAAACAGAGGCAAATGGTGACTGAGGGATAAAAGTAAATCTTTTTTGTCATCAGTTGCTGTACAAGATTATAAAACCATAGAAATGGATTGGTGTAGGATGTCTAATGACCAAGTTGCGGAAGTTGAGTTGAAAAAAATACATAGAGAGCAGATGCCAACCCCTTGATGCTGTGCTGTATTGTGTAAAGGGAGGTACTCAGGGGGTGATACAGGACAGGTACAGACAGTGATCCATTTTTCTTCCACACACCCTGTGACCACTGCCAGTGCTGGCCAGGGCTCTGAGCCTACAGGGGATGCAGAAGGAGACAGCTTCCTCTGCACTCCAGCAGGCTCCCCACTGCTTCCACCTTCACACCTGGCAATATATTTAAAAACCTGGTGAGAGAGAAGCCTGGGAGATTAGTTTACAAATCCTTTTGTAGCTCCCGTTGTGGCTTCGGAGAGGTGGTGAGGGATACAGACAACCTTTTACCATATTTAGGCGGAGTCTGTAGATGTGAGTAAAGATTAGATCAGCATGACATAGTTTCAGAAATCTTTCTAAAAGTTCTCAACCTCTTTTAGACAGTCTTAAGAGACTCTGAAAGACTTTATAGATAGGTTAAAACACAGCTTGGGGACTATTATTCTCTTTTAAGCACCATAGAACATCATCTACCAATTCCTACCCTATTTAATTCCTACCCTGTTTAATTTCTAAAATTTTTACTGTCTTGTTTAGGGAGGGATACTTTGAGAAATTAGGTCAAGTCATACACCAGCCAGCAATACTTCCAATAGGAAATGTGTGATGACAAAAGCCTTAGTGTCATTCATTAAAGGATTGCAGAAGTATTTGACTTCATACTGAATTGAACTGTAAGAATATCAGCAGAGATATGACCACAATTGCTTCTTAAGCTTTGAAACTTTTTTATGTCAAACTCAATGTTTCTCAGGACTGGCAAGTTAATAAAAAAGCAAAATCATATATGGTGTTTGAGGGTTACCCTATCAGCAAAAAATGAGTGAGTAATACAAGAGGCGCACAGAGAGCTGGCCTGAAATTTTATTGCCATTTAGATATCCAGCAAAACATAATGAAGAGTAGTAACCCCTACCTCCAGCCCAGCAATAACAGCAGTGTCATTGTTGAGCTCCTTAGAGTGATGCCTGAAGGTCATGGACAAAGTTAGTAATCCTTTTTCCTGCTATTTTGTAGTACCAAAAAAGTGAATCAAAAATAGGTTCATTTTTTCCACAGGGATCTTAACTGCTTATGGAACCTTGTGAGACTTTATTCTTAAATAAAAGCTGGAATACACATAGTAGTATGTGGCAGGGGAAATGTGGTTTTTCAATGCACAATAGGAAATCAGGAAACACATGAACCTGAGAAGAGCAACAGATTGCAGCAAGAGAGAGGCCAGATGTGGAAATGGCTGGGACCTTTTTAGGGATCATTCGAAAGGTTACATCTCTATGGATTCTCAAATGAAATGTGGGCTAGAGACAGTTCAGAAACAGCCTCTAGTGTTTCATGCATATTAAGAGTGTTAAATGGCAAAAGGGTGCCTGAACAATCACAGGTCGTATCCATGCCAGAAGTAGTATTTGCTGTCTGATGTTTCAGCAGCTGTCTCCTGAGTTAGTATATTGACATACAAATTGAATGAAAGAATTTAGCCCACCTTGTGTGCAAAGGTGGATTATATATTACCTCACTTATTAGGTTATTTGGTGGCATGAGGAGATGTAGCCATAGGCATTTCATTATAAGCAATGTACTTAGTTACTCTCTTTTCATTAAAATATTTTTCATTTGTTATAAAAAGCAAATACTGCTGCCATGGTAGCCCGTTTGTTACGTACTAGAGGCAATTCTATAAAGTATTAATGCTTCCCTGTGAAAACAGGATTGCAGCCCTGTGGGGATACTTCTGTGGAGTACTGAGGACATATTTAAGAAGCCTTTCGTTTAACTGCAGCACAACCCCAGGCCCATCTGTTGAGAGCTGGGATGGGGGACAAGAGCTATAGTCACTCTCACCAAAAGAAGTGTGAAGCTCCTAAAAAAGCCTTAAGCCCCTGATTTCCCAGGATGGTGTCCTCATCCTATTAAATCCAAGAGCGAAACTTTCAGCTTCAGTGAAGCCAAAGCTTTTCTATAGTTGCTATATGACATGGAGAACACTTAATGTTTCAGTGTAGTGGTTGGTACACTGGTACATCCAATTGATGTTTGTGTTACTGTTCGAAAAAACATTTTCCCCAATAGCAAGACAGGTGTCCTGTCCTCATCAGTTCTACTGGTCAGACTTTTTTGAGGATTGCAGTAAAAATCAGCCCTTTAGCCTTGAAACATTCAAGGCTAAAAGAATCTCCTCCTCTTTCCTTTAAATAAAAAGTGTATGTGGGGGAATGACCACCAGAGAAACCAGTCTCTCTTAAGCACCACTGCTTTTCAGGTTTTACCTACCACTGACTCTAGTATTTTTCTCCTCCTCAATTGTTGTATTTATCGGTCTAGCTAGACACTCACCTTTTGATCTTCTGGTTATGGCTGTGATTTCTCTCATTACTATGTGTTATTCCTCTAACCTCTGTCATAGTAGATCTTCTTTCGATTTAGTGTATTTTACTAATTTTATGAATGCATGTCTCCTTCCTCTGCTAAGCAACTGGTGGGCTTCAGTAATTGGAAATATGGCATTAGGAAGTAGTCAGAGAGAGGGCAAACGAAGTAAGAAACATCAGTGAGAAGATATGAATCAGCTGACTTCAGAACTGATTTTTAAAGGGCTAGGCATTAAAAAACTGCCTCTCCACAAGCAAAAATATTTCCATTGTTCATATTTAAGAAATAATGCCTCTTGAATTGTTTCTGTTTGAGGAAAGAATGTTTTATACATAGCCTTAGCCAAAAAGAGATTGGAAATTGTCGGCATCTTAATAAAAAGAAAACAAACAAACAAATTAAATTAAAAAAAAAATAAAACTGATCATTTTGTTCCGAGAAGTATTTGTTTAACAATTCACCAGTGGTACATTTTGTTTTGACAGAACTATATCAAGATGTGTTATGTCAGCTTGCTGTGGTGTTCAGTCATGTCTCAATCATTCCATCGCAGTAAGCCGCAGTGACGTATCACAAGGGATGTAGTCTAGCAAGGAAACTGGCTCGTAACATTGAATTTGGGCAGAAGAACCTCAAAAACAGCTCTGCTGTGGCAATCTATGTCCAGATCAATCCTTTTGGTACCAGTCAGGTTTTTGTGTGTTTATTTTTGCTCATTAGAAATCAACATTTTTTACTGGAAATAAATATTGAACAGAATGGTGTGATACTTGGGACTGTCCTGTGCAGGGCTGGGAGCTGGACTTTGATGATCCTAGTGGGTCCCTTCCAACTCAGAAAATCCTGTGATTCTGTGAAAATACTAACTTATCAATGTGTATTTAAAATTTCAATTACTATCATAATGGGAGTAGGAACATGGATAACAGAAGGTCTCATAGAACATCTGTGACCATGAAATATAATCATAATACATATCTGATCAAGGATTACTTGGAAAAGGCCCAAGAAGGTTCATATATTATGTAGCTCATCCGCTATAGACAAAAACTTCTCAAAAGTTTGAGCAGGACTCAGATGTCCTCCCTAGGCAAACATCTCTAATGGTGTTGCAGGAGAAACCTGACAGGTTTAATAAAGGTATAAATAAAAAGGTTCATTTTAAATAGAAAGACAAGAACAGCCTTTCTTCCTTCTTGGAGGGTCATATTCAGTTTGAACTGGGCAATGACATCTTTATAGGAAGTCTTCAATATTCAGTAGAAAAACAAAGGCAAAATTTTAAGGGAAAACAGTTTAACACAGAAGTTACAGCTTTCCTCCCTTTTCTCCTTTTTTGCTAAGTTAGCCTGAAACTCTTCTGGATAGAACTGCACAACCCTCCAAAGGGTTAGCCTTGGGAGTTCATGGAAAATTCACAGTATGTTTTTAAAGCTGTGTTCTCTGTTTCTTCATTACAAATTCTCTTCTCTGTTCTACTTGTGACTCCTAGAGATACTATGAGACTTGGAGACTCATAGGCAAAATTAATTTAAACAACTAATACATGTACTAACTATGCTATGGCTCCTAAAATTAATATAATTTTTTTGAGAGTTCTTGCTTGGTTGGTATTGCAGCACTGTTCAGCGTGAAATTTCCAAGAAAATGCTTTAGAATGATCGTTGGAGAAAAACAATACAGCGGTATTCCTGACATCCAGTGGTACTCACCAGCACAATCAAATCCAGTTCCTCGGTAGCCCTGTTTACATTTGCACTTGAAGGACCCCTCAGTGTTGAGGCACTCTGCATGGAGATTACAGCTGTGTGTATTTGTCACGCATTCATTCACATCTAGGGAGAGATATAAATGCTTTAGTGAAAACCTCAGGTTCGTAACAGCCTGTTTGTGCCAGCCATCTGTTTGCAGGTATTGTAAGCATTAACATTGGACCAAAACTGTCCTGTGACCATCAGGGGCAGGTAGGAGAGAATGCTGAGTGTCAGCTCCACATGCACAGCTACTGGTATATACATCCATGGAAAATGTAGAGCATCTCAGTAAAGACAAAGTGAATGTAGTGATTTTCTGACTGACAACAGAATTCAAGCTATAGGTTGAACATTCTGTTAACAGAATGCAAAAGGCACCAAGAGAACGTGTGACAGCAATTAAAAAACAGCTCACCAAAACTTTCTCAATCTTTCATTCACTGCAGAAGAAATGCAATGGAAACAAAACCTGAGTATGCCAACATGTTAAGATCTTTAGTCTACCTCTAGCATTCCAGCATACGTATAATGCTGTATGAAAAACTATAATCAGGAAATACAGTAGAAAATACTATGGTCAACTCACAGCAAAATGTACAAGAACCAAGAGTATTTGGTTTTGTTCTCCTTTTCCCTTATTTTTCTTCATCACAAAGATGTTTCTGATTTCTCCCACATGAGGGAGTCAAGTTGGAGTGTAAATGTTTGCGCCACTGGCATTTTATGCAGATTGCATCATTTTTAGCAGCTGATAAGTCCTCTCATAATGTCAGTCAGCAAACAGACAAGTAGCAGGAAGTCTGACTCAAAAAGTTGGTATGTCTGCAAGTGAGATTTAGGTTTGCAGATAAAATCCTGACTACTGAGACCTCTCCAGTTTTTCCCCCATCCACTCATATTGTATGAGAAAATATTTTTTCCACTTTAAGACTCTCAAGGTTTGCAGACAACAAGGAACACAAATTTAAGTCTCCAAACCTGCCTCATGATCTCCCTCCCACCCCTCAGTCAATATCAATCAAATATAAACAAAATCCATGAATTCTCTTTTTTATGCACTTGTAGTAGTTCTAACCCTTCCAGGCCCTTGTGTGGTAAACAGATGAACAATGCTCCTGTGGCCCCTGCTGCTGGAACTTATACTTTGCTGTTCTTCCATCATTCAACTAATGGATTGAAACAGAAGTAAAGGTGATTTGACGTTTGTTTTGACACCTGAGCATGTCAAGATAACTTTTTGCCTGTATTTATTTTTGTTAGGGAGAAACTTTGGCATTCAACAGAGACCTGAAAAGTAATTGAAACCTACTATTTTCACACATTTTTTTTTCCATATTCTGTACTGTCCATCCAAACAACTTGTTTTAAAGTCATGAAGGCATTTGATTCCCATTCCTCAATAATGTCAAACAAAAGAGAAAAAAAAGATTGTAGGACTGCTTGTTCATCACAGTTTGAAAGCCAAGACAACAAAAAATGGCTCTTTAACTAAACCTGTACCGGAAGTGGCATTTATTTTAGTCAACTGTTGCTAGCTTACTACAAACTCTTGCACATCTTGACTTGGTACAGTGAAGCAATTTAAATTGCAAGTGCCAGTGGTTACATTTTTCATAAGGTTACAGAGAAAACCCAGAGAAAAATTTGAAGTGTCCTCAAGAATATCCTTACGGTGACATCTTTTATCCATTTCTGAGGCAGTATCCTCAGGCTAGGCCAACGTGCTTCACACAATGACAGGGAACATGCAGAGTGAGGGAAAAAAAAGAACAAAGGAGGAAAATTCATGGGCTAACTCTTACCTACACAGTCATAATGGCCACTGACATATTTCAGTTCATAACCAAGCTGGCACTTGCAGTAGTAGCTTCCAAAAGTGTTGACGCATCTGCGGTTGTAAGAGCAGAGAGCTTTGCCAGTGGAGCATTCGTCAATGTCTAGAGCAGAAGGGATGCTGGTCAGATCCATGAGAAGGTAAAATGGGAAAGCAAGAACTAGTTGGGATTTGCATGGGAATGGTTTGGTCTTGGCTATCACAAGTTGTTTAATACATAACTCCTGTAATTTCATGCTTGGTGTTGGCTTTTGGCTTTTGCATGTGTTCTTCCGAATGAAGCAGCAAAATGTGAACCAACTTCATGGAAGATTTTGAGACCTGGCATGGTAAAATCTAGGGTAACTGGCAGTGTGGGGGACAATGATTTGCCCCAAGGTCTTGGAGCAGGCTCAGGAGGAAGTACACAAATTCCTTCCTTTCACAGAGAATGGAAATGTCAGAGAACAGTTTAAGAGAAAGTTCCAGGAACAGGAAACTGAGAGCAGCAGCAGCTCTTCTACTGAACCTCTGCACCTCCCCTTGCTGGGCTAAGGCAAGACGTAACAGGGAGAGGGTTTCCAGACTCTGAGTGGTCTGTCCAGGAAGGCAGATGACAGAGACAGTGAAGAAGGAAACCTGGTATGGGAGGAGCCTAAGAACATGATATTCAAAACCCACTGTAATTTAATGGTACTAATTTAAATTTGTTGCAACATCAAATTTAAAATACTGCCAGTTATGGTATTTGTCATTTGTCGTTCCCTATCAGATTTTAGCACATAGTAGTGACTTTGAATGTAATTCATCATGCCAAACTGCTGCCCTTTATGGCTTAGAACTGCTGTGATGCGCTGCTGGACACCACTGTCAGTCTTTTTATAATTTCTACCATTTGTTTCCATGATTAGGTGATTAAAGGGAAATGGACAACAATAAAAAAATATTTAAACAAACCTGGACAGCTTCCTGAAGACAAAACATTGTATTTAAGGGCCTCATAGCAATAAGGAGAAACTGAATCTCTTGACGACTCTAAACCATGTCAAAACATTCAATTATTTATGGAGATGAGACTTATCAGAAGGATTACATGGCCAATAGTACACAACCAGTTATTAAAAAAAAGCATGAAAACTTTACATCACACTGTGATTAACAAGAAGAATTATTCAATCCAGCAAGGAGGATTAACTACTTCCTAATCTTTCCCAGAATCTTATAGATTCAGAAATCTTACAGAAAAGAAGCTGAGAGTGAGCTCTCTAACCATACCAATGCATGTCCTTCCATTTGGTCCGAGCTGAAGGCCACCTGATGGACAGAGACACTGCACCTCCCCTTTGACTTCTTCACATCCATATTGGCAATTCACCATGGCGCATGTCCTAGAACCTGAAAACAGTATTTAAAGTAACAAAAAGAGCAAAATTCTAGGCTGTGATCACACATTAAGTTAGATCTGGATGAACACAGAAATTAATTGGAACAACAAAATTCCATTCATTATAAATAAAGCTGTCTATACATTAACATATTAACAATTCCGGAGTCCATGTGATAGATATTACACTCCTGTCTACTTTGTTCTTTCCTTATCAGCCCTTATTCCTCTCTTTTTTGCTGATCCCAGTTCTGTGACTTCTTAATACCACCCTTTAGACTCAGAGAGGGAAATGGAAGGAATAAATATCCCTCAAGGCCCCGCAGCTGCTGTCTGCCAGTAATACACACCATGGTTAGCAATGCAGTGGCATGAACCTGAGCTTTGGTGTATGGAAGGGAAACCCTCCAGAAGCTCTGGCCCCTGGGCACCTTTTGTGGCAATTTCAGTCTGCCTGCCATAAGTGACAGAGTAGGAGCTCTGGTTTCCAGACCTGCTCTACAGCTGCAGACCCTGCCCTCCAGCAAGTATTTGCCAAGGCTGGGTGCTTTTACAATTATTCTGACTGACTTGCCAGAGGGGCATCCTGCCTGGTGAATGGTTTTCTCCAAGATTTGGAGATCAAAGGCTTTCAGAATTTATGATTTTCTGTCATATTCATGGGAAAGACGGTGCTGTACCCCATACAGCCAGGTCCATTGATTTAGAATAGAGCTCTCAAGCAGATTGTTCCGCTGCTCAGACGAACTGGCTTCCTTGTCCAACTGATGGATCTGCTCCAGTCCAGTGAACTCTATAAAGGGCTGTCACCGTGTTACTTGGGTTTTGTTTTTTTGTTTTTTCAAAGCCAAAATACCTGTATGGAACTGCTCAGGTGAAGAAAAAAAAGGTATTTTCTGCAAACAAAACTCTGTCATTGAAAAACAAGATGCTTCCTCAGGTCTGAAAATCGGGTTGGCTGAAAAAGTAGAATGCTTTCCATTTCATGCTGGCTTAAAGGCAAATAAGATAGGTAGAAATATCTATTTTCCCCAGAAGTTTAGATAAGCCTTGGCTCAATGAAAAAATGTTTGCAAGAAGCTGGCAGGAGCTGTGGGGAGCATATCAACACAGATAAAATAAATCAGTCATGGATCACAGAAAGGTAAAGCAAGGAATAACGCCATGTAAAAAGTAGTCTGTATTGGTGCTTTGCGTGGATACATTAATTTATCCTTATTGAGCAGGGGAACTGGCAGGACTATGCACTGAGATTGTACTAGCTGTGCTTCATCTGAAGTAAAACTATCAAAGATTTCTAATTGTAGCAGGATAAAAACTCTTCTGAATACCCAAATACAAGTATGACCTAGTTTGCTTTATCCAGGAACTACCAAATAGAAGAGCCTCTTTCAGTGCAGCAGTACCAGAGAGGCGGGGTAAAAACCCTATCCTGAATAAGATAAATCTGTTCATCACAAGAAGAAAATCTGCTGGGATTAAATGTGATTAGATGATTTTGGTGTGCCTGTCCCATCAGCTCTATTACTTACTTGCACATGTGCCATCTGGCATAAGCATATACCCGTTGAGACAATAGCACTTGTAGCTGCCATGTGTGTTCATACATCTGTGCTCACAAGGACGTGGCTTCAGTCCACATTCATTCAGATCTGCAGAAGTCATTGGAATTAAGTGAGTGCTGGGTTTTCTATACATATATTTATACATATAGATGGATAATATTGCCTAATGCATTGGATTCCCCAGAGTAAAATCGTTTGGATGGAAAATGAGCCAGCCCCTTGCAAAATGAGAGTTTAGCAGACCATCTGGCTGAAAGACTGCTAGTAAAACCAACATGTACAGACTTCTACACTTAAAAAACTAACGCAAACTCTGGCCACATCTGGCAGCTTGTTAGGAAGAAGTGGAGTGGTGGAGAGAGAATTTAGTTACTCTCTTTTTGGGAGTTATTTGTCTGGATTTCTGAGTCTAGCTGGAGATTTTAGCCCTTCAGCTGCTCTCTGTACTAGAAAGGCAAAAATGAGACTGAGAACAGCAGATGAGTTTAAGTGAAACAAAGACTTTTGTTTTTCTGAGCTACACATTGGTACCAAGGTTATCAGTAGCAGAAATTAAATACAATATATGATAAGAATTATGTGACTTTAAAAATAAGAGGACCAATCTCAAAAATCTCAAGATCCTGAGAATAAAAGCATCTTAAATCTTTCTCAAAATCCAGGATGTAAAGGCTTTGCAGAAACTAACTCAATTTCAAATTTCCAATAGCTATTCTTCACAGGGAGATAATGAGAATTCTACAAAGTTTGTGTGGTATAGTGTTCACAATGATATTTGGCCTACAACAAGGGGACAAAAATCTCTGTTTGTGACTTCTGTGAACTGACCTCTCTACCTCTTCTAGTGATGAGTAAACAGACAGAACTCATTAACAGTGTCCACCAGCATATGCAGCCCTTTCAACATGTGCTGTGTTTAACAGAACATATGACCAATCATATATCTTCAGTAAAGATGCAGCTCTCCAGGCAAGCACTGAGTTTGTGCAGCTTCACTTCTAATGGGAGAAGTATCTGTTCTCGTGCCTGTGTACCCTGCAGACCACAGAAAAAAACTCCAAGCCATTCGAAGCATAAACTTTGTGGAGGTGCAGAAGTGTTTGTTACAGCTCAGTCCAGGGAAGAAAGAGGTTTTCTATTCCTAAAAGGCATTCTATTATTTAAATGTAGGGTGTGTTTGAAAAAGGGCAACCTGTCTGTTTGCAAATCACACTGGATTTTTGTGCTACTGTGGCTCCGCTAAATAACCAAGACCCTCTAAACAAAGAAACTCGGGAGCCAACTGGAGAACAAAAGTTATTCCACTTAGGCCACACATTTTCAAAAGTGCTTATCTGCACCTATCTCACACAATGCACTGATAGCATACACAGCTCTTATAAAGAACCTGTGGAGATAAGGCTAATTTGGCTCAGACTTGGTGGCAGACTAGTACAGTCCCCTTATCTCTGTTATTTTAGTTAGCTCATGTTGAGCTTGCTCAGCGGGGCATTCTGTGTAAGGACAGACCAAAGCTACATCTCCAGTAAATTTAAAGTGAGTATGAGCATTCCTGGCTGCTGGAATATGACCACCTATATGGCTATACTGTTAGAACAGCTCTTGGACACTTCTGGCCTATGCCAGCCATCACTTTACTGAAAATATCCTGGCTGTGCTGCAGAAAGTGGAAGAGCCCAGAGGCTAAGAGGTGATTTGCACATGTGGATCTGTGGTGCTTCCACCATACTTCAGACTCTGAACCTACTGCAAGTGGCACAGAGCTGAACTATTTGCCTACAGATGGCATTTCAAATGCAGATGGAGTTACTGCACAGAAAACATCAAAAACTGGGGGCTTCTCTGTTGCTTTTTGGTAACATTTAAGCTGCCAAAAATTTCTGAGGTTAAACTTCTGGGCTTAAAGGCAGAAGTTCTAAGTAAGACCTACATATCTGTTACATATAACTACATATAACTACAGCTGCTGTTCCCTTTCCTCTCTACTGGTACTGTGGAATTAGCTTCTTTCCCTGTGAAAAGCATCAAAAGTGTAAAAGATGGAGTTTTCTAAAATACTTAACAATATAGCTTTATGGTATATTGTTTGAAAGATGCTATGTAATAAATGGGCTGTTTTGACTATAAAAAAATATGTGTTTAGCACATCAATGCAAAATTTTCAAGCAAAGGCTGCAGGAGCTTGGTAAGGTAGCAAGGGCAGACCCATCCATTTGTGTTGTCTTTATGTCATGCTTCCATCATAGCACCTGCAGTTCACTCATCTGTGCTGCAGTAGGATGGACCTGCTCCTTCTGTCTGCTCCAACACAGTGGTCATATATTGGAACAGGAAAAAAAAATTAAGTTCTTACCAATGTGTTAGCTGAAATATTTTCATGTTGAATTACAAGTTTATGGAGGGAAAGTGGTGCATTTAAAGTTTCTGAAAATGCAATTCTAAAGACTCCCAATTCTGGTTCTCAGAAATACCATTCAGCATCTGCAAACAGCCCAGGCAGCTTGATAAATTACATGTCTAGCATATAATTGCATGTCTTTCTGATAAGAAGGTTAGTTTAAAAAGAAACATGGATTGTTAGTTAAGAAAATAACACGGGTTATGTAATTGACTATCATCTCTTCTAATACTTTCCTATATAATCTCTCCATGCCTTAATCCTCTGACTATAAACATTACAGTCTGCCCTTGTAGGCAACCCATAGGACATACACAATATATGTTCAAACTTCTGTCTGCTGAAGGAGATTTAGAGCTTGCCTGGGATACTGGAGATGTAAGAGCCTTAAACTCTTAAGTTCTTCTATGTAAACATGAAAATATCCTGGTTTACTATCTTGGAAGATGACACAAACCATAGTAGGAGATAAGGAGACAGAAAATCAACAGTCTGCTTTCTGGAGCATGTGCACTGACCTTGATTACAGGTTTTCCCTGTAAATCCAGGGAAACATTTGCATTTGTTTGGTCCCATGCACTCGCCATACTTGCAACCATGTCCACAGGTAGCTGGTGGAGTCAGGCAGAGAAAGGAGAAAGAAAAAGTTAGAAATATTCCATTTGAAAACTTTTGCCCTGCTTAGTTGCCTAAAAACTTTTTGCACAAGTTCAGCATCCTCCATACCTCTCCCTTTACTCTGAGCATGGTAGCTACTGATCAGCACTTTATTTCTGCCTGAGAATAGTGGCACTAACATAAATTACAAGAGTTTGTTTTTTTCCAGGTTTGTAAAGACCTGGAAAAGAAGGGATTACTTTTAGGTCTCTCCCTCATATTTTTTTCTGCCATGCCTACAACTCACATTTAGTAGTTTTGTACTCTTGCATTTTAACTGTTTTTAAGAAGCCTATGTGAGAAGCAGCTGGCCAGCAGCTTGACTTGCTAGGCTTGGCATCTGGAGTAGGAAAGCAGCAACAAGACTCTCCCGCAGCCAAAGGAGACACATTATTCTACAGCAGTTTTACAGTCTTGGGCCCTCTCAGTTACAGCTGAGGAACGTGTCTATCCCATGGTGGAACATCCAGAGCACATCTGTCATGAGGCAACTGTCCTTACCACACATCCCAATAAGTATAATTGCATCAGGTTTACAATAATTTGAGAGGGCTATACTGAACCAGGATGGATTAAAAAGTAAAATTTTTTAACTCTCAGCCCTCTACATCATCAATCAGAAATTAAAATGACTTTTATAAGGCTTATAAGGCTCTTAAAGTCAGTATGATTGTCAACATGGGGGTTATTCAGGAAGAGCAAGCAAGACATGCATTTAAATCAGGACTAGCTCTGTAAAAACACTGAAAGAGTATGCACCAGGATGCACATCTCGATACCTTGTGTGTAATTAAGCTGATCTGCAAACTATAGGAAAGTCACAGTGTTAATTACTATATAGTAAAATGAATAATTAAAATTCATACTTCCGAATTTAAGTATCTTCCCTAAATTTACAGATGCATTCAGATGTACTGATCCACTAACTCTACAGACTGAGGCATTTTTCAACACAATTTCTGTCCCTGAAGACAACATGACACACTGCAAGACCAGCTTGTTCCCCTGGGATCCCATGCATCCTTGCTTGGCATAGTCTCCCATGGGACAGACACATTCCTCAGCTGTAACTGAGGAGATCCAAGACTGGAAAAGACCAGCTTGCAGTGTTAGCACTGAAGCAGAGAACACTGCATCTGGATTTAAAATGCAGAATATCATTATAGGTGGCTTAAAGTAATTTGTCAAAGAGTCCTCAAAGTTTATGAAAACCTATTGCTTTAAAATGAGGCAACCTACTCCCCTGGCTGACCAAAGCTGTATTTGCCACTTGTCCCTTCAGCTATTCATTTGCATCAAAACTAAGGTGTTATTAAGCAATGCAGGAATATGAAAATAATCCCTTTTTCCATTTTTAAAATGACATTATATATATAAAGCAGAGACATTTTATGATGTTCAGTAATGAATAACCCTAAGCCTCTATACAAATTCACCAGATACAAAACGCCAGACCCTCTGGGACAACAGGTGCAACATCCGAAAAAGATTTCTAAAACATATATTTTATGATTTTGTTGTGTTTTGCACAAGTACAGTTGAAGAGAAAGATTCCACATTGCCTTCTCCTTGGGAACTGTAGACCTTCTACAAATTAGAGATGTCTTAAGAGCCGTTGTCTCTTTATTAAGTCAATGATCTACAGACCAGAATGCTGGCTGGTTACCCAAGCTCAAGTCAGGTGCACTCATTGCTTGAGTTTTATTTATATTTTCAGAAAGTTAAAACCTCCTCATTCTCAGAGGCTGTGTACTCTGAAGATAAAGGATACCAACTGATAGGAAACTATGTTAGGGGTCCTTACATAGCTTTCGAAGACACTGTGGTTTTGGCACATACTCAAGAGCTGTAACAGTATAGGCACTGACCAGGGCTGTGCAGGAGATTGGAACAGTTGGTCCCTTCTGGATCTAAGAATCTCTGAATATGCAGTAGATGGTTTGCTATTATTTACCCAAAGCTCTGCTTTTTTTAGGAGATGATCATTCAAATACGTTTTATTCACTCTCTCACAGAGTTAAGAAATTTCACTCCTCAGAAGGTTTCTTTCTGTAACTTCCGGCAGACATATATGAAACCCCTTTGTCAGTACCAAGCCATGGAAAGGAAACAAGTATAAAGTTAATGTTACCTTCACAGTGGCCCTTGTTCTTTTTCCAGCCATAACAGCAATCCAACCTGGAACCATAGTGACACACCCCAGGCTGGCTCACAGCCACCAGCTGCCCATGAGCTCTCAAGCTGCGTAAGGAGGGACAAACACCAGCTTCATCAGGCAAACACACTTTAGTTTATTCCTCTGCATACTCCATTGCACATTTCCCTTATGTTTTATTCCCTGTCAGGCATTTTCATTTAACAAAACCTAGGGCAGTGTTCCTAGACAGGAATGCAAAGTCACATTTGATTGGAGAAACAGGGGAGATGGGAATGTTTCACCTGTAATAAATTAACTGTGCAGCATAAACTCTTTCTAATTAGAAACATGGCAAAGGCAAAAAATATAGCCGGGTCCCCTGCTAGAATGAGTCATTTCTAATATCAGTGAAGTCAATGGGGCTGCCTTAGTTTGTGCCACATGAAAAACCTGGATCGAATATATGATGCCACACCTGACAGCGCTTTTGCTTTGGATGATGAAATACCACTTGTGCGGAAACGCATGTTCCGAACATCAGGCAGCCCCATAAACGATCCTGACTTGCAGGCTCGTAGTCACTGCCTACATGCAAATCGATTGCATAAGTGCAGACAGTCTTGAGCATTCTGGTTGCATGGGACTGCCTGACCATAATGTTAATTTAACCTGCCGACTGCAGATCAACAGCTGCAAGAGTTGGAAAACCTGCCTTGTTAGTTGCCAAAATTATAAATCTGATATGATTCTTATAAATTCCACTAACTGTGTAAATCTTCTAGACCTACTCTGTGCTTGCTGCAACTAGTACTGTGGCTTTAGTTGTCTTCTCCCTCTGTTTGCTGTTACTTAAGTTCTCTCATACCACAAGTGTTGGTTTTAACACAGAATACACCTTATTGGTGGCAGCTTTATAGTAAGTGATTTAAGGTACTGAGGGGGCAATACACAACAAAAAATATCTCATGGTGGGAAAAAAAAAGATTGAAAAAAGTAATCAGGCATGAACTTTTGTGTTTTTTAGTCTGAGGCACAGTAAAGACATTGCTTTATCACATTACAGCAGTGCTTTGCATGTATCCTGTGCTTATCTATCAGGGTTGCACTCATATCAGAGTAGTTACTGTAAACATCACTGAGGCAAACTAAGAAAATAAATATATGCATACACTTCAAAGATACAATATGTTGCACCTGTGTTTTCTTTAGTAGTTGAACCATTGGAAAGAGGAAATGCATAAGCTCATGTACCTGAGATACTCTGAATGAAGAGATGGTCTTTACGTCACCAGGCAAGTAAAAAAGCCTCAGTGTTGGACTAAACTTTTCTGAAGTCACCCAACCTTTGCCATCAACCCAGTGATGCAGTTTACAGGAGTACATGTACCTCATCTTCAGGCAGGTGAAAAAATGTACTGAACAGCTATAACTCCCCTGTGTGCATCTGTGAGAAGTCAGCACCCTGCCTCTGCATCTATAGACAGTAAAATAACTTTTTTCCTTTTTGTTCATCCAAATGGTGCTGGCTTAAATCACTTGCAAGTATACAAGTTAAAGAACATACGTTCTGCTTGCAGGCTAGAAAGCGCCCTTGAAATTACCCGTATAGGAAATGTATATTCCACTTCCATCCCAGAAAATTCCCTTAAATGTATCTGGATAGTGCTATGACTCCCCTGAAAGGTTAAAATGCCTAAAGCTTGGAGGAAGAAGAATCTCATTCCTTTCCAAAAGGTGCTCGTTTTCACACACACAAAAAATTAATTCAGTAATGTTTTATTTAATAATTATTGAGGTGACAGAAAGAAAGAGCTGGCTGCATTAGTTATCACAAGATTACTGTGAGCCACTAGCACCATTATAAAGTAAGTGGGACCCTCAGGTGTTTCGGTTAAAATTTTAGGACAGGTTTACTGCTGCTGTACCACGCTGTATTGTTGTTGTGGTTTAGCAATGGTACTCCCCAGTTCAGTGCTCCCACTGAGACTCTCCAAACCTGTTTTCTCCTCCTGCTTCCCACTGCAGTGGGATGGAGTTTAGAATTGGAGGCACAAAAGGTAAAGATCACGGGTTGAGATAAGAACCATTTACTGGGAACAGCAATGAGATAAGAAAACTAACTGTAACAACAACAATACTAATGACAGAGGGTATAAGAAAAGAAACTATGCACGTGAAAAAACCCTCCAATATGGGATGGCTCCTTCTGCAACGGTTTCTTGACTGGAAGGAACCCCTCCTCCCTGGAAGACAGTCCCTTTCCTCCACCCCAGCAATGATGTGAGGTGGTATAGAATAACATCTGTGTCCTGGCCATGCCCCCTCCTGGCTACTGTCAAATATTAACCCTGTCCAGGCTGGAATCAGGATGATTGTGTACAGTTCTTAACATCCATGGTGAAGAAATTTGAATTATATATGGTATATATGATAATAAAAGCTATGAAGAATGACCTATTTACAGAGGATGATAAGAACTTGGCTTCAGTTGAACAAACCAAAAGCTGAGGGGAATCTAATTGCTTCCGACTGCATGTCAGGCATCTCCAAAAAGAGAGAGAAGAGCTCATTAAGATAAAGACCAATTTATAACCATTTACTCTTGTGCTACCATCCTTTAATACTCTGAGGGGAAAACATGAATATGAACATCACAAGAAGAGTGAGAGTCCTGAAGAGCTTTGAAGAATCAGGAGAAAAACTCCTCCCTAATTTTAAGATACACGGTCTCTTTCATAGACTGAGTAAGACCTAACATTGCCTGTAAGGACACAAACATAGACACGAATGAAGTTGTTCCTCTCTGAAGTAATATGAAGATTATGAATCCTATCCCCAAAAAAATCAGATCAATTCTGAGCAAAACATCCAGATACTGGCCAGGATGAAGTAAGTATGTAAGTTTATTCCTACAGTGGTGTGAGGAGCAGATAAAATAAACAGAATGTGTGATGCGAGGACAGATGTTAAGCTGATACACAGGACCTTTTTCTCTTACGGTGATTTACTCAATTTGATGTTAAAAAGAAAAAAAAACCAAACGTATTTACAATAGCATGTATTCAGAAAGTTCACCTGCTCCACTTATCAATGGTCTAGGTAGACCTTTCAGCAGAGCAAAGTTGATTGATAGGGTAGGACTGATATCCCTGATAACCTCAATAGCTTAAATACACAAACAATTGCAAAGAAACATGTTATAAGTACAATAAAGAGTAAAAGAGGGGGTCTAAACACACCTAAATGTTGGGACTTGCTTGTCCAACAGAATCTTCCTACTACTCCTACCCCTCTTTATTGTTGTTTCATTCCATAAAAGAAGTAAATAGTTTTACATTGCATCATTTTCCCAAAATTAGTTTATGATCTAGGCCAAATCCAAGCTACTAAAAATGTCTGTATACCAATGGGCAATCAAATTTCAAATATAGGAACTGGGCTGTTAAGTGTGCTGGACTACGAACTTCATTAGCAGCCATTTTACCCGTAACAGGTAAGGTAAAAAGAAGTAAAAACCTTCACACTGGAAAAAAGATACTTGTCATGTTCTCCTGACCAGTGACCATTTGCAGTGTAAGCCCTGCCTGAACTGAGTGATGCAAGAGTAGCAGCTGCAGAGGATGAGCAAGTAAATCTTCAAAAGCCTCATTCAACCAGGTAGGTAGATAAAGTTAGTTTGAGTTAATGTAGTCCTATTAATATTGTCTTTTACTAAAGTTTTATCTGGGAAGGAGCATTTACCAGCATTTGTTTGTTTGTTTGTTTGTTTGTTTTTCAACAGCTGTTGAATAGATTAATGCACTGTTTCCATAAGACCTCTACAGAACACTTTTGGTCAGCTCTTGTGCACCCAGTTGCTGCCGGCTGCTGTGGGATGAGGGGGGAAAGGTCTCCATTTCATTATTAGCAGCTTCCAGTTAACTTAAAGGCAGGATGTGATCCCTTTCTTTAATGTTCCTCTATAAATATTTTTGGACATTGTTGCTAACAAAAACTAGCACAAAACCTAAAATTTTTATCAACTGGTATATTCAGAAGGACAAAAAGATGGTATTTCACAAATTAGCAATTTGAAAGAAATGCCTTAAAACTTTGAGTGTGTGCAATACAGAGGTATATTTGAACACTGTGCAAAACGAAGGCATGAGGTATTTTCTCTGTTTTAGTTGTTTGGTTGAGTTTTTGGAGTTTTGCTGGTTTGTCTGTTTTGATAAAACTTTATTTGAAGGGTGACTTCCGTCTTGGAAAAAAGTTCACCTATATTCATATTAAATAAAATGAAAGTGTGTCACCTAATACCTTTTAATAACTGTGTCTTAGGTAACCCTTCAGCCAGTTTCAGGCACTCAACATGACAACAGTCCTGCTTCAGTGCAAGTCCCTCCCAAAAGAAGAAATGAAGTTTAGCTTGGGCTTGCAGAATTTTCTTCTTTAAGGTTTCATGTGCCCACCAAACTCATTAAAAGAAGTGCTTAGAGAAGAGAAATTAAAAGTCCAGGTATGAAAGCTACACTTCTAAGAGACATAAATAATCATAATTAAATCAGTCTTTCAAAACTGAATCTGATTTTTACTATTTTCTGTTCCTTCTTCTTAACCATTCAGAGGCAGATAGGATCCTCTTAAATTAGGATCCCTTGCCATCCAAAACTTCCATTAACATGCTTGAAAATCTTTTCTTTCCACTTTCTTCCAATGGAAATGGCAGAGTGACAATCTTGGTAGAATAGTGAGATGCCATCACCACCCAACACCAACTTGGACAGGACAGGCTATGGAGTGATCAGTCACAGGCACGTTGTACATTTCCCATAGGTTTCTTGACTTAATGTGAAATAACATAGTTTTTATCAAATATATCACTCTTGGCTTTAGTTAACTCCAGGCCATACTTTCTTCTAGAAACAGATAACATCCGTATTTTGCAGTTTTACATCTAAGTATTTGGAATGCACATACACACCAAAAAGACCAACAAAGACAAGCATTTAAACAGAGCTCTGCTTTGAGAGCCAAATGTGTTTTGTCTAAGATATACGAGCAGGTCTGGAGTTCATAAACTTCCAGTTACTGTGGAGCTGGCCTCTAGACAGCCCCACATGTTCTGGAACAGCACACTGCCACTTGCTGATGACAAACGTTCCCATTCACAAATCTGATACTAAATAAATAAACCACACAACATCTTGAAGGCTTCACCCGCAGTCGCTGTGAATTTCACCTTTACGAGCCACTCTCTCGCTGCAGCACTTGTGCTTCTGGAGAACTGGGAGAGGGACCACTACAATGGCTTGATTAAGAGTAAATGGTTTTGTTGATCCTCAGTCAAAATCTCATTCTGTTTCCAGAGCGTACCTGTCTCTGCAGAATCTAAAACGTTGTGACGGCGGGATGATTGTGGAGTGCCTGTTTATCCAGGCAGACGAAGAACTGGAGCGGCTCACACCTTTCTATAGGTGGTGCAGCTGTTCGTGCCGTTTGGACCGTCACTGCCGCTGCCGTTTTTCCCAGAGCAGAAGAGCCCCAGCTCTGGTGTGAGCTCCGATGAGCCCCTCGGGTGAGCGGCGCACACGCCGCGGGAGCGTCCGAGCCGGGCGGGCGCCGTTCAGCACCACGGCCCCGGGGACCGGCCGGGGCGGCCCAGCGGACACGGGTGTGGGACGGACTCGCCATCACCCGCACCCGCGGGCGGGCACGGCACGGACGAGGAGCGGGACCCAGCCCCAGCCTGGTCGGACCCCCGATCCCTCCCGCCCCCTCCGCGCCCGCCGTCCCAGCTCACCTGCCCGCGGCGGCCAGCCCGGCGGCGAGCAGGGCGGCGA
>VXAY01005687.1:583393-632943 GCA_013399855.1 Oxyruncus cristatus
GGGGCCCTATAACCGGGCGGGGCGGGGCGGACCCGCCTCCGGCCGCGCTCCCCCCGCGCGTCCCGGGACAGCGCGGGCAGGGACCCCCGGCGGGGCCGGGCGCGGAGCCACGGCGGTGTCCCTCTGGAACAGCCGTGTCACTCCGGCCCGAGACCGGCTGCAGGCTTACGCCACTCCACAGCCGGCGTGTCCCGAGGGCTCTGCCTCCGCGGACACCCGCTGTCCCCTGTGGCACCGTTGCGATGGGCTTCTGTCACCGGGAAACGGCATTTGCATTGAAAGGTTTCCAGGCTTTGCCTTTCAGTCGCAGGACCGTCCCTGACCACGACCAAACTTTGTTTAAGCCGCTAAGGAAAGTGCCTGGATATTAGGAAAAGTTCTTAACTAAAAGGGTGGCCAGGAGTTGGAACAGTCTGCCCAGTGGAATCGCTGCCTCTGGAAGTCTTTGAAAAACGTTTAGATGTGGTGCCTGGGGACCACGGACTGGTGGACTTGGCAGTGACAGGTTAAAGGTCAACGATCTTGGAGTCTTTTCCAACCTAAGCGATTCTATGATTCTAAGTTGTTATTTAGGCTGTGTATGCTCATTGGTGACATCATTTCTTGATATGTAGTCCTTCAGCTTTGGTGCCGCTGCCACTGCAGGTAAACTGCCTCACCACTGATATATCCTCCTAGGATAATGCGTGCACTTCGGAGGTGCTGGGTTTTGTTTCAGGGTTCTTCTCAAGATTAACTAATAACTCTATCTTTTCGCAGTGATGTTTAAGCTGTGACTGATGTTTGCCAGCAAATTAAAAATGTTTCAGTGCAAAAGTAGTAAGATATGTTCTGCCTGTGTTGAAATTACAGATGTTCCCCCCAAGGTAGGTTTAAGTCACCTTGTAAAATGGACGAGAGGCACCAAAAGATGGCAAATTTAGCCCTGTGATGCAAATGACATCAAATTAAAATTAATCTAATTAAAGAAACCAAACATGTGCAATGCTGATTGTGTATTGTGCAGAATAGTAGAGACACCTTTTTATTTTTTTCCTGGGTGTTGGATGCAAAATCCATTGGTGGTTTTGAGCTGTTCTGCTGTCTTTCTGAAATGCAGCAGTACCTTGAGACTCTCTAACTCTCTTCATTAGACTTGTCTTCCTATATGGGAGGAGCAGTTTTTTGATTTTAGTGAAGTCAGTGCCATGTAGAAAGCATTCTAATTGCTTAAAACTCTATTAAAAAATTTGTAGTTTTATTATGCACATTTACTCTAACAAATAGATATGAATGAATACTTTGATGCTGGGCTTGCCATTAAAATATTTATCAGTGTTCAAGACAAGTTATATTGGTCAAAAGACAATTTCTGAATTGTGGTGCATGTAATCTGTTATGAGCTATAATTATTTCCTCAAAAATTATTTTTTTTTTTTTACGAAGAGTGACTTGTGGATAGATAATAAAATGATTACCTGAAACTCTGTCCTTAATTTAGAACCATAATTAGAGAAACAAGAGTAATGGATTTAATGGAGCATGTTTGTATGTGCTAGGATATTCATATTTGCACTCTTTAGAACTTCCAGCCTGCAAGATACCTGAGATCCCCTTGTCACGGAGTTTTGCTGTATGATTCCCAAGGTGAAAAAGTCTCAAGTCTCAGGTCATGATTCATCCCTGAAAAGATGGGATAGAGTAAGACAGGGCACATATACTCACACTGATCATATTATTTTGGTTTTGCTTTAACGACCCAGAAAGTTACACATATCTTCTTCCACAGAAGATGTCAAGACTTCAACTCTAACCATACGTGGTTATAATAAGAATTAATACTGTGGGAAATCAGCCTGAGCCACAATGTGTAAATAGTGATGTCCATTAGAGTTTAAACATGCTGATTTGCCACGAGGACATGAAGATTCATTAGAACTCTAGAGGAATTTCAGTCTCACACCTGACACCCTTTCCTCTTCATTCACATTCCTTGGCCATCTAAATAATATTTTTTTCATTTTTATCAATACTGCAGTTTTGCACCAGTAAATCTGCGTTGATTTGATAGTAGCAAATTTTAATGGAATGACTTCTCATTCACACTTCTCCAGAGGAGAGGAAAAACTCCATGGCAGGGCTCAAGGGAACACATTGGCTTTCTGGACTGGTCCCAGACGTCAGCATGATCTCCCCCATGGTCTCTCAGCCCTGGTGGTCCCTGCTAAGTAGTATTTCACCTTACCGAAGGGAGGATGGCAAGAGGAGGATCTCCCCCATTCCCTGTGATTTATTAGGGAAATGTTTATTGATACTGTAGTCATGGCTGTCTCCTAAATGAAAGGTAATGGGCAGTTTTTTGACCAAACTCCCAATCTTGCTCCGAGCTCTCACAGGAGCTCTTTCATACCAAGCTGATGTAAGAGTGGCCTCTGGCTTCTAGAGTCATATATAACATGTCTTACAGGAATCTCCCACAGCTTTTAGGAAAACCTGTTTTGTACTTCATACAATCCCGGTAATTAAGACCTTAGGTCTCCTCATGCACTTCAGTCACCTCATGGCATATTTTTCAAAGTGCTGGGAAATACACCAAATTTGTATTTGCTTAGGTTTTTCCTACTATTCCCACTTGCTACTTCCTCTTTGACACTTACTGTGGAACTGCTCTGTAGACTTGTGGACCCTGGAGCTTCCATGCAGGGGAGGAGATTCAGTCTCCAGCATGCTGGAGGTACACGAAGTATAGGCCCTGACACAACTCTCACTGTACCATGATTTAATATGCTTTTTTCCTCTGAGGCAGTAGCTCTTGTACTCAAAGGGATGGAAGGGTTGGAGGGAAGATGGCTTACGAGGCTATGGAAGAGCTGAACTAGGTTTGCCCCTTTCTTTGCCACACTTCGAGTATGCTTTCCCCATAGAAGGAAAGGGTTGCATTTTTAAATTAAACTTTGAGCTCTGAAAAGTCCCATGTGAAGAACCCAACAACAAGTATTTAATATATAATGCCCCCATATGAGCCCTTGTTTCCCACCTGGCCTATTTTAATTGATACCTGTGCAATCCATGTGTGCATCAGGGATTGCCATTTCCAGCAGTTTTGTGAATGAATGTAACAGGAGATCACTCTGTGGGTTTCACTGAGGAATTTTATAAGTATATAACTTCCTGGTTTTTGATGTGATTTTCCTTAGTTTCAGGTCTCCTGACGAAAAGATTTAGACTTTTTTTTTCTTCATATTATTTCTCTACATACTAACATACAAATCTTTCACTGCTTGACTACATTGGCCTGTAACAAAAATAATTCAGTCACTGTTGATCCTCTTATATATAACACTTTCCATATGGTAGCCCAATAACATGGTGCCTCTTAGTAGTTTTTTATGTCAGAAAAAACCACTGTAACACAGTGATTTTAAAGTTTGTTCAGCAATACTATGTTTTAAAAAAATGTAAATTTCCTGTAATCTACACCTTTATTTTGACATATTAATAGGTGTTAAATGTTAATTGACTGTCCTGTCATTCAGTGCTTTAGAGCTTTAAGTTTTAACAATTTGTCCTTTTTATTTGAATCATCAAAATGTAAGGTCAGCACATGGAAAGAGAATAAAAAGACTCAGGATTAAACCAATTAGGGCTGGACTGAACTTATCATGGGCGTATAGTTGCTACTTCTCAGCTTCTCAGCTTTTGCTATTTCTACTGCCCTTAGAGATTTCTGTTATTCTTGGATTCTCAAGATGTATCCTCATTTGTTCTCCTCAAGCATCTCAGTACTGGCATGATCAGTACCAACACAGAAACCTTAGCTTTGTGGGGAAGCACAGACTGTAACCCATTTATTAGGTGTGCCTTCATAAAGCTAATCGAGGAAGGAGATTGTAGCAATCTGAAATTCATAGGTCTGACATTTGATCTAATTTTTAAAAACTCTGAATTCTTTTGTTTAAATTAAAGAGTTCTAGGGATTTTCATGAAAATCCATAGTGACACAACCCTGTTATTACATTCACTGTTACCATTTAACATTTCAGTTGCAGTACTGCTTAAAACCCACAGTCACCTCTAAGGTGTTTTACAAATTCTATTATAGGAAGTACTCTTTATCTTATCCATAACAATTAAAAAGTTTAAATTATAAGACATACTTAAGATCAGTAATAAATCTTCTTTTTCTCTTAAGAGAATTAAAATTTCTCTTCAGATAAGAGATATGGAAAACTCTTTTAAAAATTACAGTGACAATCTTTTCATAATCACCTGACATTTTTGGGAAATTGTCAGTGGTCATGAGGCACCCAGGATTACAGGACTGAGAACTGGGCAGCTGGGCTCTGAACTTACAGGAAGAAGCCAAGGGTCCAAAGACTCTTGCCCGCCTTCATTTTTCTAGATCTTACCAATGTCTGTAAGTATCTGAAGGGAGGATGGCAAGAGGATGGAGCCAGGCTCTTTTCAGTGGTGCTGAGCAATAGAACAAGGGGCAACTGGAAGGAACTGATGCACAGGAAGATCCATCTGAACTCGAGGAAGAATTTTACTGTGCAGGTGATCGAGCACCAGAACAGATGGCCCAGAGAGGTTGTGGAGTCTCCCTCACCAGAGATACTCAAGAACTGCCTGGATGCAATTCTGTGCCATGTGCTCTAGGATGAACCTGCTTGATGGGCCTGGAGGTTGGACCAGGTGACCCACTGTGGTCCCCTCTAACCTGACCTGTTCTGTGATTCGGTGATTCTGTGACTGTCTCTAGCTTGAGAGCAGTTATGTTTTTGCAAGCCAGGGTGCAGAGCTGCTTTGGAAAATTCATCAAGCCTCCTCTGCACCTTAAAGTACTCAGTTCCTAGAGCAGATATTTTCAGATGTTGTTGAAGTTATTTGTAGACTGAATGATTCTGTGACTGAATGAGGTTTTATATGAGTCAAAACAGTGAAATCCCTTTAGTCCACTGGGGTAATTAAATTATGTCTGAAGATCATATGTGATCTTCATCATGAAGATGATCTTCATCATGACCAAGCTATGTGCTTGGTCATCTAAATAGCTTTGGATAGAAAGCTCTCTGTAGCAGGGTAAGGCCAGTTTGAATGGGGAAATCAGTCTCTGGTCACTCTCAAAGGTGTAATGTTGTTTTTGGTCTCGTATCCTCAGCTGACAGACAGACTGTTGTAGTCATGTAATGAGTTCAGGTTCTCTCTGTGTCTTAGTATTTGGAGTAGGTGTTGGTTTAAGATTTTAATTTTTCTTATGCTACAAATATGAAATATTTAATCTCTAATTAGGAATCACAGAAGATTGATGAAGTTGAAACAGAAATACTTTAGCTAAAATATTTACATTAAGCTATAGATAGAGTGAAAAATAACTCAGAGCACTAACGACTGAAATATTGCTATAAAAGCAATCTTGGCTATGTCCCTTTTTTTTTTTTTTTTAGTTAGCTGAAGTTCCATTTGTATTGCCAAATAGTTTCAGATCAAGTACTCTTATAGGGTTTTCATGGAGTAAAATAAACAGAGGAATAAAAGCAAACCATTCATTTCTTCTCATGAATCATTCTCTCAGCTTTAACAGATCATTTTGAAACACTAAAAAGTCATGAATGGGATTTCTGAATTGGAATTCCTGAATAGAATCATGATTATAAAATCAATTGTGCCTTTTTTGTTTTTTTGTTTTGGCTGGTTGAGTCTCTGAAATCATTCATTTAGTATTGCTTCAGGCTATTTTGGGAAACAAAATTAGATTCAAAGTTGAAATTCTTGCAGTTATTTAACTGTGATCTGAGGCTTTGGGAAAACTCTCAAATATCCAGAGTTTATGAGACATGGTAATATTGCTTCTCTGAGATTATGTGCATCAGGAAAAGTTGGCAGACTAGATTGTTAAAGGCAGAGCACCAGGATTAACAAAACTCTGCTTCTAGGAAAATTTAGTTGTAACCTCAACCTACTTTTCTATCTGAAGTTATGAAATACCCCCCAAAAGTGATCTGTTTACATTCCTTTGATATTTGATAACATTTTTCAGATTGTTACCATGGTTAAACTCAATGCTGTGGTCCATGGGGCAACACTTGCTGTCCTCTGTGCAGCAGAGAGCATAAATCCATTGAGAGTATCACCATGGATCTCAGATGCGCCTGAGAAGAGTTCACTATATCTAACCAAATTATGGTTTCTGTGAGAGAATCCTTATTTCTGGCCAAAATTATTGCAAGCATAAAAGCTTAGTGCTTAGGAAATGCTTTGTATTTTATTAAATCTAAATAATTAAAAATCATACCTTCAGGGTGGTGGGTGACCTAAAACTACAAGAACAAGAGCCTCTTAAAATTACACCATCAGGCTGTAGTTCAATTTTCTAAGCATGCAAGAGGTTTCACATGTTAGGTTTATATTCCACAGTCTGGAGTTCCAAGTGACGTTATAAATTTGCTTGGCAGTAATAACTAAACTGAAGGATAAATATGCCTTTTTGATGACTGGTTCAGGAAAACATGAAGAAGAACTCCGCAAAAGCCGACAAGTTCTTTTTGGCAGCTAAGACAAAGGTCATTACATGAAAGGAAGACAATATGGAACTGATAAAAAATCTGAGGGGATCCTAGATAAAAATATGCATGGAAATGCCTAGTCAAGGTTTTCTTTGCTGTGGTTTGGTTCTCTGTCATGGATGTTCATTACTGGTTCAGTTGTGTCAGGTATGCTTTTGAAGTGCATCTTAAGGTTTTAGCTAAAATCCACAAAATCCATTTCACGAGGTTTGCATGAAGCTAAGCATCCTAAACAGTCATTAAATTTACTTCTAAAGTCCAATTCTAATTTGAACTAAAATGCAGATACAGAAACACCATCTGTGCCTGCATTATGGACAGTACTGGTATTACAATAAATAAATACTTGCTTCTCGGAGGAAAAAATCTTTCCAAAGGGCCTTCTTCAAATCCTCAAGTTTTTTTATCTGGCTGTCTACATATGTTTTTATTTGATTCCTTTCATAAGCTCTTTCTCTTCCCTAGACCTTAATTTTCAATGCTTAAAAATGTGGCCATATCACTTTTCTGAAAATAAGCCCCTCCTGTTCTCTGCTCCTAAAAGAACCATGTTGTCACAAACACTTTGTGTAGAAAGTGTTTTCCTCTTCTAGCTATGAAGTGATATGTGAATGTTTTAAGTCTGTTTTCACTCTTTGTCACAAAATAGATAATATACAGGGTGAGAAACCGTGTCCTAGGAGGCATGGGGCACAGCATCGCCAGCCGGTCGAGGGAGGGGATTGTCCCGCTCTGCTCTGCACTTGAATGGTGACCTCACCTTGAATACTGAGTGCAGGTTTGGGCACCACAATGTAAGAAAGATATTAAGCTATTGGAAAGTGTCCAAAAGGGGGCAGCAAAGATGGTGAAGGGCCTTGAGAGGAAGCTGTATGAGGAGCAGCTGAGGGCACTTGGTCTATTGAGCCTGGAGGAGACTGAGGGGAGACCTCACTGCAGTTACAACTTCCTAGTGAAGAGAAGAGGAGGGGCAGGCACTGATGTCTTCTCTGTGCTGACCGGTGACAGGACCTGAGGGAATGGCCTGAAGTTGTGTCAGGGGAAGTTTAGGTTGGATATTAGAAAAAGGTTCTTCACCCAGCGGGTGGTTGGGGACTGGAACAGGCTCCCCAGGGAAGTGGTCACAGCACCAAGCCTGAGAGAGTTCAAGAAGCATTTGGATGATACTCTCAGGCACACGGTGTGACTCTTGGGGATGGTCCTGTGCAGGGCTAAAGGTTGGACTCAATAATCCTTGTGGGACCCTTCCAACTCTACATATTCTGTGATTCTGTGAAATTGATTAATATTTTTTATGCTTTCTCCTTCTGATTTGGCTCAGAAGTATTTAAACAAAAAAAAGGTGTGGGGGCAAATCAGGACAAAATAAATAATATCACCTAAGTTTCTGGGCTCCTAGGAACTCCTGCAAAAATGTCTCAGTCTCTGAAAACACAATGGCTTTCCAGTACAACATACTTTGTAATCCTTCTTGTGGCACTTTCTGATGCTTATAAAGCTGGCTATAAGCTAACCAAACATTTGTGCACCCTCTATAAGTTATAAGATAGAAAAACACAAAAAGCATGCAAACCTTTTCTAATTAAAATCATGCTTGGAAAGGAAGAGCCTCACAGAAATTTTATTACTTTAATGCTCTCTTCACTGCCCAGCAGCCATGCAGGAGTCATTCAGGATTCTGGAGTCCTGTCAAATATGATACTGAAATGTGAAATGAAAATTTTGGAGGTCATGTTCTTACTCTTCAGCTGAAACGCATGAATTCCCTGAACATTTGGTCAGAGTCCTTTACCTCTTTTTCTTGTAAATATTATGACTCTTGCTTTCATACAAATCTTAGAATCCAGAGAAAATCTGACAAAAACTAGAAGTAATGCAGAATTAAGTCAAATGAAAAAATGACCAAATATGCATACTTTATAAAACTTAGTTTATTCTTTCAGTAAGGACTCTTCACATAAACATCCAGTGGATATAGTTTCATATTTCCAAGTGCACACATTTCATTCTTTATTGTGTTGTGCTTTTAAAACTGTTTTCATTGGCTTTTGTCCCAGTCTGAGATCCAGGTAGAAGATTATTTATCTGTGTTTCTTGCATAATCAGGACTGTCCTCTTGAAGTTGAACTGCTCTCTTGCTCTCAGGGATATAAATCTTTGCAGGTTTCTGGAGTTGCAAACTATTAATTTCCTTAGGTAATGTAGACATCTTTCACCACTCACTACTTTTGTACCATGTCAGTCTGTCTTCCAGAGTGGCACTTACTCTCACTTCTGCATTTGAGAGAATGCTCTCAAGAGACCTCTTTGGAGCCCTCCAATACTCACAGGATGAGGGGGAACTGTCTAAAAGAGGAGAGATTTGGATTGGATGTTAAGAGGAAATTCTTCACTGTGAAGGTGGTGGGGAACTGGAACAGATTGCCCAGCAAAGTTGTGAATGGCCCATTCCTGGAAGTGTTCTAGGCCAGGCTGGATGGGGCTTTAAGAAACCTGATCTAGTGGATGGTGTCCCAGCCCACGGCAGGAGGGTTTGAACTAGATGATCCTTAAGATCCCTTCCAACTCAAATCATTCTATGCTTCTATGATTTTCATTTCTGAGTAGTCATCCATCTCTTTGGTTTTAACCCCTGCCTTGAAACTTCTTCCTCCAACACGTACTCCTCTCCTTTAAATTTTGCATGTGAGTCACATATTTCTTAAGCTTATATGTGGAGATGTATATTATGGATATTTTCACAATAAACATCTGTTTAACATCTATCTGTTACTAAGAGGCACAGTGTAAAGCTAAGTGTATGCCTTAGGTCCCTCCTGGAAAATATTTTTGCTGCTTTTTTTTTTTTTTTTACCTTCCCAACTGTGTACATATTGTAAATAAATTTGTACTCTGAAGCCATAGTGTTTATGTCCAACTGCTTTTCTCCCTCATCCATCCCTCCTCCCCTTTTCTTAAAGGTGACTATGCAGAAACATCTGCTTTCTGTTACTCTCTACGTCAAACAGAAAACAACAACAGTGCTAAATAAGAAGCTTCCATGTTTAACCTTTGCATGACAACTTTCAGAGAAAAGAAGAACCCCCAGCTTTTTTCTTGAAGAACTTTGTTATTTTCTCACCATAAACTCTCCAGAAGGCTTTCAGCAGCTCGCTTTCTTGTCTGGAAGCTCCACCTCCTGAAATACCCCATTCTTACACTCTTCAGCCTTCAATCACATTGTGTTGTGTGCTTACCACAGTAATTGGAAAATGACTGCTTTTAAAATAATAGCTGCTGTTTCAAAATTTATGCAATATTTCGGAACCTCCTTGTTCACACCACTACCAGCAGTTTGTTCCCCTGAATGCACAGTGTGGTTCTAAATTAGCCCAGCTAGCTAATGAGAGCTCAAAAGCAATCAGTGTTTCAGCCTGCTCGGTAGGTGTTATTTCATTGTTTCTACAGTTACTTGTGGTCTGAGGTCAGGAACGATAGAAAAGTCGTCAGGTACGTGGTGACCCTTGGGGATGGTCCTGTGCAGAGCTAAGGATTGAACTCAAAGATCCTTGTGGGTCCCTTCCAACTCAACATATTCTGTGATTCTGTGATCTGTGATTCTCTGACTGATGGTAGGACTGAGTAGACAGCTGTATACCTGCTGGGTTTATTTTGAAATGTTGTATCCCACTGTATCTGCCGTGCTCAAACATGTAAGAGTGCTCATTTTTTCTGTTCCTACTGGGGACTGAATTCCCCACTTCCCTAGATGAGAGTGTTTTCCTTTTGAAATGTAAAGTAATTCCCCGCTGCACAGCATTTAATATTAACTTTCTGTATTTAGTGCAGATGGATTTATATGCTGCCTGGCTTTTTTTTTTTTTTTTTCCATTGCTGATTTGTCTAAGAGAGGTGGAGGTGGATAAGTACAGATGCGGCTTGAATGGATGCCAGGTATAGAAATGATCTGTATGATGTCATCTGCAGAGCTCTACAGTGCTAGTAACAAAAACAGACTCGTATCAGCAGTTGCAACCATTACCTTGGTGTGATTTTACCTGACACAGGGTGTTTTGTGTATCATCATTCTTGACCGCGCATAGTAACTTCAGATGGTTTATAAGAATGAGTAATGGCTAATCCTGACTTGCTAAATTAAAATCCAGTTTAGGCTGGGTGGAATTACAGACTCTTTGTCACTGGTGTGCAATTGCATTTGTGCTGTGTAGTCACACTTCCTGCATAAAGAATCACCATGAGGGATTGGACACAGATATTCCTTAGTGAACAGATGCCTACAAAATCTTAGATCCATGTGGGTAAAATACTAGTGTAGGATCAGTCTCATTGTAACAAGTGTTTTCTAATGCCCCCTCCTGCAGGCCTATAATTCAAAATTTTCACAGATGAAGTGCACAGATTTCAGAAGCTTTCAAGATGAATCTGAGGTCCGGCAATGTTTATTCATTTCAGCTTTCTCTGTACTTTTTACAGTATCAATTCTCCTTTCCCACTATGGGTCTGTGAGTATGTGAGGGGGAAATCTGAAGTATATTTAAACAAAATTTCCAAGCAGTTCTGCCCTTTATGACTGTGATTCCCAATGTTTCTGCACCTTAACCCCACCTGAGTCATATAATCACCATATTCTGGAAAAAAATCCCAAAAGTAGGAGCTCTTTGTCCATTTGTATCTTGACAGAAGTGTCAGCACAATGAAGAAGTCGAGTATCTTCTTGCTGGAAGCAGAAGAAATCGATATGCCATGGCTTGAAATGGCACTAGTAGCTAATGAATCCTTCTATGTCTCTATGATTCTGAGTCTGGCAGAAAGCTGTCTAATATTTTGCAGCACTCTTTCATTTCCAATACCATTATCAGTAAAAGAGACATGTTTATTAAGCTTAGATATAAATCATATGATACGCAGTTTGTTAAAAAGGAGAGTCTGGCCTATGGGAGGCAGCCAGTGCATTAGTGGAGTAATGGTGAGCTCTGGTGACAGTGGAAGCTGTGCAGACCCTGTGGGCTATGCAAGCAGCAGAATGCACTGAGAAGGAGGATTAAAAGTAAAAGGATGAGTTGTGATCCAGAACTTCTGACTGCCCAGAGTAGACTTGGCATCCTGCTGAGAAAAAAAGAAGGAATAAATAAGAGTTAAAAACATCTTGTTTGAGCTTTTGAAGACGGCTGTCCTTGTCCGTTATGTAGGAGAAGGGCTTTTCTGGTTTTAAAATTAACGTTTCTTACAGTATAAATCTTAGCAGTTAATAATGTACAGAGAGGCAACTTTATGTTTACATCTCTTGGAACTGGAAAACAATATACAGTGCCCTGTCTCTCCCCAGCAATCTGTTTAAGAGAGCAAAGTTACATCTCCTGCCTTGAACAAGAGGGGTCTCTGGAGAAAATCTCTCCTCTAAAAACAATTGCATTGCTTTGTGTCACTGAGTGTTCACTGTTTTCTGGAGGCAGATTATAATACTGAATGAATGCCAGTGTCTGTGTTTTAATGTGCATAATTGTGCTGGTTTTCTGTGTTTTAATGTGCATAATTGTACTGGTTTTCTTTACATAATTGAACATTTTTTTCACACATGTTGCTAATTGCTAAAACAGCCCCATGTGAGAAAGAATGGTAGGAAATACGAAGTGGAGAAATCCCAGCCATCTCACTGCAAAATCTGTGCTCTTTTGTGCTGCACACAATGTGTTGTAGTCCTTTTTCTATTTCATAGCTGTGTGTGTTTTATTTGTTTAGAATACAGCTCTTGATTTAGAAGTGAGTAGGTCAGTTCCTGTGTGTTGGGGGCATTCCTCAGAAACTTCAGCCTTTGAGCCCTATGACAAGAATGAGATCTGTTACAGGAATTAAATGGCTGAGCATGGATTTTGTGACTCAGGTCCATATAGGAACGTTATATTAGATTTCTTGAACAACTAATTTACTGAAGAAGTGTCTCATCAGAAAAATTATTTTTTTCATATTTTCTTATGTATTTTTCTTTTTTTTTTACTTTCTCCTTGAGGATTAGATTAACCTGTACTTCTGGCTGAGGAGGATTTCTGCAGGGATTGAGATTATGAAATCCTCCCTGTCTTTTCTAACAAGCCTCATGTTTAGCAAAACACAAAGTTAAATTGCTTATGACCTTCTGTAGCACAAGCTCAGTTTGGAAGTTTGGTATTTAGGGAGTGTGTACTGCCAGTCTATTCACTGTTCTAAGTGTAAACGTGACTTAGGCAACCCAGGTGGCGACACGTTGTCAGAGAGGTATGAAGACATCCTAAAGTTATCATTTCCTGTGGCAATTACAGCATCTGAAGGTTTCTTCAGACAGGTCAGCAGCAGAAATCCCACAGTGACCATTCCTCAGCTGTAACTGTTTGCTGCTTGTGCTAATCTGGAATTCGACATGTGAAAATGTGGCAGCACCACCAAGCCAAGATGAATCAACAGATAAAAAAAGAATAAACATACACAAGTTTGGAATGATGATGCAGAGTTTATGCATAGGCTGGATTCCTCTCTTGGAGTGGTACTGTTGATAATGGTGTTTAGATACTCAGGGTCAGGATGGCAGTATAAACCATCAGGTATAGTCTGTACTACCTTCTAATTTGTTTTTTTAGAAAAGGTATTGATTCTGACTTACACATGAAAGATAAACAAGAAGTGGTCCATTGTCTTCAGTAGGCAACTTAACCCAAAATTTATGGTAATGATGACACCAAACTCTGTCTGTCTGCATCACGCTGTTTAATGACATTCCTTGCTGAAATATGAAGAGATTGCATTGCATTGCATGCCTTAATGTTACTGTTCCTTTTCTATACCTTCTCTGATCTAACATAACCTGACTTGGAGATTTTATGGCATGATTGTGTAAAACTTGCATTCTTTTCCTGCTGGGACAGTGGCTTTGTTATTAGTGATTTGAGAAGAAGAGGAAATAAGCTTTGGTAACTTGGGGAAATTCTCCTCTGGACATCAAAACATTTGCTTATATTTTTTATTTTATTGCTCTCAAAAGATAGCACAGCACATAGAACAGTGAGTAAAGCCTTAAACAAAACTGGTATAAAACCCTGTGCATATAAATGACTTGTAACAAAGAAATTGCGTTATATTACATGTGGCACTCCGCAGCTCAGAAGGGCATCTTTCTTTGCTATGTGTTTTAGAATCACAAAATAGGTCACCCTGAAGACTATCTCCTTCTCCATTGCTTATAAAGCTGTGGGTTATTATTTATCTTGTCTCATTCTGTTAGGAGATACATGGCAATAAAACTCACTAATCTGTCCCTCCCACAACACTCCACTGATAAGCTGGGTAAATCATAAATGATTCCTTTCAATTACAGTAAATTTGTTTCAGGGAAAGAAGGAAAAAGCAATTAAAATGGGAACCTAGGGAACAACCGATTATCACTTTTGCATATCTTCAGAGATAATTTTTATTACTAGTACTAATAATAATCCCCAAATTCTATTCTGGGAGAAACTTACCTCTTCCCACACCATCCATTCTCAGACCTTGGATATAGGTTGTGTGTGTGTTTGTATTAATAGTTGCATAGATTGATGACTGATCAATTGGTCCATCAATCGCTCTATTGAGCCATAAAATACATTGGGGTGGCAGGGAACTCTGGAAGTCCTCTATTGCACTCACGTGCTCAAAGCAGTTCTAATTAAATCAGATTATTAAGGACTTTGTCCTTCCAAGTGTTGAACACCTGAAAGGGTGGATATCTCACAACCTCTCTGGACAGCTGTTGCAATATTTCACCACCCTCATTAACAGAGGAAAAATGTACTCCTTATATCTAATTGGAATTTCCCACTTTTCAGGTTGTCTCCACTGTCTCTTGTTTTATTTCAGTGAACCACTGAGAAGAAGCTTGGCTTCATCTTCTCTCTATCATTCAGTCAAGTAGTTGTAAGTCATGAATAAAGTTTCCCTTTAACCTTCTTTTTAAGGCAGAACAGACACATTTCTCTCAGCTTTTTTACATATGTCTTGTCCTCCAGCCCCCTGACCTGCCTGGTGGCCATCTGCTGAATTCACTCCAGTATGTCAGTGTCTTTCCTGAACTGGAGAATTTAGAAGTGGACAAACCGCTCCAGATCTGGTCTCACAAGTGCTGAATAGATAGAAATAATCATCTTCTCTGATATACTGGCCACACTCTTGGCTAATGCAATCAAGGATTCAGTTAGCCTTCTTTGGTGCACACTGCTGTCTCTTGCCAGCTTGTTGCTCATCAGGACCCAGCTCCTTCTGCAAAAGTGCTTCCCAGTCCTTCCCAAACCTGTATTGCCACATGGTGGTATTCCGCTCCAGATGCAAAAACTTGCATTTGCTTTCGTTTAACTTCATGAGGTTCTTCTTCAACCCATTTCTCCACCCTGTTCAGGACTCTTTGAATAGCAGCCCTGCCCTCTAGCACACTGACCACTCGTCTCAGTTAGATGTCACTGTGAGCATGCTGAGGATGCACCGTGTCCTTCCATCGATGCTAAGCAGGATGCCACTGGTCACGGCCTGCCAGCTGGACTTTGCACTACTCGTCACAACTTCTTGACACACCAATCTGTCCAGTTTTCTGCCTGCCTTACTGGCCTCAAATTTGTTGATAAGGGGACAGTGGCAAAGGCTGTGCTTTGACTAGCCACCAAAGTTACTCACCTTTTCACACAAAACAATCAGGTTGCTTCAGTGTGATTTCTCTCTGCTGTTTTATCACCTGTTCCAAGAGAAACTCCATGCACTCAAGCTACCTCTTTACATATATTTACATATAACTGTGGCTATAAATAGATAAATCAACACAGATAAACATGAACAAGATTGCATTTGATGTTCCATATCACTAGTCTTTAGTGAAAGAGCACCTGGGCACAGTTCATTCCTAGACCATGAGAAATCTAGGGTGTTCAAACCAAGTAAAAATTTTTCCTCTCCAAATTTTGTCAGTCAAATGCCTTTCTTAAAGGATGGAGAAATCCAAAAGGTGGCAGGATTTCAGAACTAGATTTTAGTTCACTAAATCAGGTAAACACTGAAGGCAGGTCATATTATCTTTTCAACCTGCTTGCATTCATGCTGTAGGACTTCAGAACACCCCAAATCCTGACCAAAACTACTTCAGGTTTCTAAATTTAGGAGTGCTTTTGGAGAGTAGTTTGATGTGCTTTTTTCTTCAACAGCTTTGGGTTAAACATTTTCCATCTCCACCTGCTCGTTTTTCACCTCACAGCCATTCTATTGTGCTGTTGTTTTGCAAGTATCTGAATGTTTTTTTCCTGTGAGATACTGAGACAGAGAGTCGGGTCTCAGAGAGAGATTAATGAGTTTTCTGCTCAAAGATATTTATATGCAAAGTTTTGCTTTGTTTATTTTGAATCGTGACTCCATCTGCATCATTAGTAAATGATGCAAGGAAAACTGCCAGATGTGTAAGGAAAACTGTGTACTTTTACATTGTACAATGTACATTTACATTTACATTGTACAATGTACAATAAAATGTACAATGTACATTTACAACTTGCATTGCTTCCATAGTACTAAAACAGGAGAAAAAAATCTCACAATATAGAAGAATATAAAGCCTTAATTAACTATCACTATGGCCTTTTTAAAAAATTAATTAATTTTTTAATTTTGAGGGTTTTTTGTTCCCACGGTCCACTTAATGAGCAAAATGGTGTACGTGTTTATATTGATGTAAATATATTAGCTTCACTTTTATGTTTTTGATGGACTTTAAATAGATTAATAGGCACAGCTTTCTTGTTAGCTTCACTTTGGAGAGGCACGGGGCGTAGCTAAGATGTAACACTGAGAAAAGGTGGAAAACTCTTTTCCATTTTTTGCTAAAGGGGGAATTATTCTTATCTGATTTCTTCAATGTCACTCTCAAAAGTGCATTTTGGAGGTTTTCTTAAAGGTGCCAGCTGTAACAAAATACTCCTGAAATTTGAGAGGTACTAAGCTAAATACATGTATTTTTAATCCTCTGTTCAAATTAACAGTAAAAGTAATAAACAGTATTGTTTCTTCAGCTTTGAAAATTACCGTTAAATCTGTCAAGGTGATTAATGCAACTACAAAGCAATCACTTGCAAAATGAGTTTGTATAGCAAATGTTGTCTTTATAAAATTGGAGGCATTTTATAACATCAAGGTTATATAACATTACAGTTGTCAAATTGAGATAATATTTCCATTAAACTTGGATTATACATGTTGAATATATGCTCCACATTTTGATACTATGCATGTAAACCTGCTCTTACGCTATTGCTTTTTTCTGTGTGGGTTATTTCTAGAAAGACTTGAAGGGCTAGTAAAAAAAAAATAAAGGGTGGAAACTAATTTTATAGCTTGCCAGACTCTCTTCCAGATTTGTGGAGAGATCTTAAAAATAGCTTTTTCTTCATATTATAATTGCCTGCCACTGCAGAACTGAGCCTATACTATCATGTTACGAACAGAAACCCAAATCCAAAATTCTGACTAGGTAGCTTATAAAAATGGACATTGAATCTGCTCTGAATTCAGAGAGAACGGATGTTCAGGACCATATCTAGTTTAGTAAAAGGACGTAGACTATTTGCTAAAGCTCTTGGATGGAAATGTTGTGGGTTTAGGTTCTGCCTGTAGCATCTGTTTCTGGTATGATAGTGGGGAAACCCCATGAGCAACTTACCACTTATGTGGTCACAAAAGTCCAAGATTTGATAACAGCATGGTTGCATAAATGTTATTCCGTTATGTCTAAATTCTATACAGAGTGATGTTTACATTATTTTATTCTTCTCACAGAGCTAAAATAATGTCATCTCTGCCTTTTTTGAATTGAAATTAACTTGTCTTCTCTAAGGTCTTCTCTCATGGTGTCTCTAGAAAAATTCAGAGTCTATCTTCAGAGGGTAACTTCCAATAGAAAAAAGAACCCTTGAAGACATTAACTATAATTAAAAAACCCAAGCACAAAATAATTTAATGGACAGATTAATTGTAATTCTTAGCATCCAAATTATTTTATAGCAATAAAATACTATGGTTAGTAAATGGTGAATCATGACAAAAATGTCAAAAACTGAGATTATAACAGTTTTAGTTTCCTTTTCCTTTCTGAACAAAGAGAGCAGAGTAGATCTATTTTTCTTTTAAAGATGTGTCAATAAAACGATGTGTTTAGTATGATTGTCCTAAAATCTACAAAGTTGTTAAGTCTTCTTGTTCCCTGGTAAAAACCAAACACATATCCTTTCTGCCTTTCCTTTGGGATAGATGGTGACTGTGTGTACCTGCTGCAGATGATGAACAAAACCAGCACAATGTTCTGTGCTCTGCTTGGCTGCATGGTGGATACTTGGCCACAGTGCCTGTGTGTTATCAGCTGAGTGACATGTTTCTGGGTGAGTCTGACCCAAATTCCAGCAGTTGTTCCCTGTAGACAGAATTGCTTTGCACACACCCAGCTTTCTGAGGAGAATCCCCTATGAAACAGTATGAAGTGATATACATAAAATTGGATACACAGCTGTGTCAATTCTTGCTTGTCCCTGCTCTCTTGGGCCACACTAAGTCTGCCATAGTCAGGGCTTGCCAGAGCCCTTAATGAGTCTCGTGAACACAGTCTTTAATCAGAGGGGGATGCTGCTTCCCTCTGGACAGCCGTGTTTCATGGTAATTCTGAACACATGGGCACATGTTTAATATCACAAATGTCTGTGTTTCTGTTTCTCTGTAGTAAAACACAGGTCTCAAGGTATCATTTACCCTCTCCTAAGCACTAGAACAGGAAGGAGTGTGTTCATAATATTACTGAGTTGGGGATATAAAAAGTAATGGAAACCAGTTCAAATACATTCAAGCTTTTGTACAATGCCCATTTTCTGAGATATTACATTAGGATGTTGGTCAAGAGTCTCTGTGTATTTGTATTTTTTGTGCACTAGCTTCAACAAATTAGGGCTTAATTTGTCGCAAACTTTTAAAGAGAAATGAAACAATATAATTTAAATGTGTTAATTCCATACAAGTTTGGCATGTAAGTAGGGAACTTTGACAACTAGTTAATGATGTGGTTCTAGTCCACCCATTAATAGCAACCAAGGAAACCAGGGAACAGAAAAGGATCAGATTCTAGTCTGGGATGTATTAAGGTTTCTCTTCTCAATGGGAATTAAATATGTGCATCTAAGGGAGGAACTTGACCTTGCAGCAGGGTTTTTCAGACTTGTATGACCAACCTCCTTAGATGAAAACATAAACTACATTGTGCCTGCTGTGAGACTACACTTCTTAGGGGAAAAAAAACGAAGAAATGCTTCTGACTCCTCATCTGTGCAATCATCTCTTCTCCAACTGAGTAAAAAGGGATTTGAGACACTTTGTCTCTTCTCTCTCTGTTGCTTTTCTGTCTCTGTAGTGGTTAAATTTCTTCCGTATTAATCTGAAACATAAACCCATATTTCTTCTAGCTATTGAAAGTTCCTGAATATTTACCATATTTAGGTATCCCACAAAAGATTAATGAGAATTGCATACTCAAAAGGCTGTTAAAAGGAACTTGAGAGATGATTTTTTCTTCTTCAGAAGTTTTGGGTTAAATATATCATATTCAATTAAATATATCAGTTCCACTGATTGAAAGAACTTGTAGGCAGTTAACCCATTACTATTGTAAAGCCATTGTGTGAGGAGACAATTCTTTACTATTGCCGTGGGTTTACCAGCCCCCACCCTGAGGCTGAAGGTGGTTGGTTCCAGGTAGATTTCCAGAACAAAGCCAATCACAAGTTTTAGTAATGCCTCTGCAGATGACATATTTAAGAAAAAGGAAAAGAAGCCTATGGGGCAGAAGACATTCCAGCCCGGAGAAGAACAAGAGATAGGAATGGAGCCTCCAAGGCCATTGTAGCAGGAGTGGGGAGGAGAGGCCCAGGGAGACCCCCTCTCCCCCTCCAGCAGGAGAAAAGACTTAAAAACTAAAACCCCTGCCACCTGTGGAAGATTATTTGGAGTGAGGAGACCCTCCTGCAGCTCATGGAGGAGCCTGTGCTGGAGCAGAGGAGTGCACAGAGGAAGCTGTAACTCCGTGGGAGGCCTAAGATGAAACAGAGTCTGGCTGGAGACCTGTGGCCCTTGGAGAGAGAAACCTACGCTGGAGAAGTTGTCCTGGGTAGGACTTGTAATCCTAGTGAAGGATCTATGCTAGTGCAGCTCATTTGTGACTCTAAAGGACAGCAGAGTATGGAAGAACTGTTGTCCAAGGGTAGACTCATGTTGGAGAAGCTCATCCAAGGCTGTCTCCCGTGAGAAGGGACCCCACAAGAAACAGGGGATGGACTCGATGCCATTATCCCCTGTAACAGTGGTGAAGACCCTGGTGCAGCAAGTTGTCCCCTTGCAGTCTATGGAGGACCTCACAGGACCCGGGTAGCCCCTGGCCTCTGGTCCTGGCCCGGCAGGGAGGAGCAGGGACAGTCCTGAGGTCGACGTGCAGCAGAGAGAAAGAGAGAGAGAGATTTCCAGCTACGGCTGATCAGAGTTGTCGCCCTAGAGATAATAGAAGAAAACTTTCAAGTGCTGCAAATTTGATTTAGAGGAACTGTAAACTCTGAAAGTAGAGAAGAGACTTTTCTCCTCCTGGACTGATACAGGGGGAGGGGTAATTTTGTACATACATAGAATTTTTTTCATAAGAAAACCTAGTTAGAATTGTTTTATATATTATTCTTTAGTTTTTATTCTGCTAGTAATAAAGTTAATATTATTCCCCCATGTCAAATCTCATTTGTCTGTATAAAACTTCTCTCACCGTTATAGCAATTGTGTAAGAAGTTTGAAAAATCAGTTCAGAGTAAACCCATGATAATTATTTAGAAGTTTTTCTGGAGAGAGGCGAGTGAAAGTTGCTACCTGATACTTGGTTTTATCTGGTGGTGGCTCCATGAGTTGTGGGATTTGGACACTGTTAAATTCGTGTTAACTTACAGCACTTAGCTGCGGCTTAATACACACAAAAAACCTTGAAGTTAATCACAGTCAATGTGATTGCTACAGGGTGCCCTCTGCTAAAATCATAGTTCTAAATTCATCAAGCCTTTTCTTGAAAATAATTAGAAGTGAATATTTGCAGCATTGAAGTAGTTTCTCTGCCTCAAATCCTACAATACTCTCTCAGAATCTGTCTTGAACCTTAGTACTTTGGACAAAGAGAAAAGGTAATAGGTCATAAGTGTAATAAGCCTGTGAGGTACTATACTAAATCTACTGCCAAAGAAAGAGAGTTGAAGCTTGTTACTCACCATGGGAGGTGTAAGTTTTACCCTTGGTTTTGGTGATAAAGAGTTGCCTGTTGAAATTCTGTTGATGAAAAGTTCAACTTATGTAAAATGGGGGAGCAGTCTAAGATTACTTTCTTCTGTTGGAATGTAAAATAAGAATAAATATTGAGCTTTTTATTCATATTATTTTAGCTTTGAGGTTAAATTGAGCTAATTAGTTATGCAGAGCCATGCACTTTACAAACTTAAAGACAGGATTATTAAGTCGCAATGGGATAGCTGAAGGAAATCACTTCATAGATCTACTGTACAATAAAGGTTGAAAGTAGAGATGCATAGTCTGAAGAACTTTGAATTTGCCTGTACTGCAACAAGAAGGAGCCTGTCAGAAAGGGACCTCCTGAGCACCTATTTCCTGAGTTTTTAGAAGATTTCTGACTGAGGTAATGACTGAATGATCAGATAATCACTTGAATAATCATCTGGCATTAGTTGTTGAGCTCCCACACATGTTCTGTTGAATAACCCCCTACTTCTGCATGATGGGCGGTGGTTTGTTTCTTATGAAGTTATATGGAAATATATAAGTGGGGGTAAAAGTGGGATTCACCTTACCTAACTGTATCTGACCAATCTTTGTTTGGGACATGTAGTTCTCTGAAGATGACCATGTCTTTGCTGTAAAGCGAATGAAGGGTGACTAATTTGTGCATAGGCTTTTAGACACCCCAACTAGGACAGGTGACTCTCAGCTGCCACTCTCCTTCATTGTATTCCAGAAACTGGTTCAAATCCCCTCCTTACACACATGAGGTACCTCTAGCTTTCCGGTAGACTCAGATCATCATAATCCAGATCATGCACGTTTATTAACTGGAATAGACAGTTCTCATCTGGCCCTTCGGGCAACATCTGTCCAAACAGAAGAAAGGAGGCTTCTAACATATTTTCAGATACACCTTCTCTGGTCAAATACACCAATCTTATACTGATGAAGAACTAGTCTCCCCACAGAATGGCATTTTTCCAGGCCCCAAACACTTGCTCATAATTTGTTACAGAGTTATGTGGTATTTTCAGTGGCTCAAAATGCAGTTTGTAACTTATCTTAAAGCAAGAGGTAAATGAAGTTGAATACTACAAATACACAAAAAGTCCTTGAGGATGATGTCAGTAATGGTATTTTCTTAGTTCTCTGAAAGAAATGCCTTCACTAATGTTGCTATTTTCAGTCATGCATAAATGGCTGTCCATGTAGTCTGTGTGGTTTGATTAGATTATAGTAAAATAGTCAAAAATTCTATATGTCATGTATGTCTATAGGTCATGTACTTGACATTTTATTTAGTTTATTTAGTTTTCATGTCACCCACATAAAGTGCAGTGGAGGCCTTTTTTTTGGTTCACTATAGTGGATCTAAAGGACATACCTTAGGATAGGGGGATATACATGAGATAAATCTGCTTAAACTTTGTTTAAGGAAACACTAAATAGTTGCACCAGGCTTTGCAGTGGAAGAAAATGGTCATGAAAAACTGAACTTCTGGATTTGAGCTGGGCTGTGGAAGAGTAAAAGCAGTGATTTGAACTGTCGTGTTATATGGTGTCATAGAGGAATTAAGGTCTTGTCAGTGCAAGGCTTTTCAGTGGCTGCAAGAACAAGACACTTCTCACTGGTTAGCTAAGGAATGCTAATATTTCTACCAGAGCTTTCACATGTAATTCATATGCTGCTGAAAAGTACTTTGATACTGTAACTTTATGAGCAAAAATAAATGATCATGCAATATGATATCTGGGGATATTTGTGAAGTGTTCTCTGAATAAGAAACCCTCCTGTCTGTACAGAACCAATTATTCTTTACTGCCTGCAGTACTCGGCAGGCTGAGTATCAGGAAACTGTAACAATAAATAGACTTTTTAGGAACCAAAAAGTACCAAGAATCTTAGAATGACCTGTGATTGTCTGCCTTCAGCTTATTATCCCAGTAGTAATACTTTGTTAAAGATTCTATATGAATATAACCTGTCCCTTAATGTAAGTGCAAAAAAATTTAAGCTCCTTTTTAAGATAGCTGAAGTAATATCATTCTCAAGAGCAAACACAGACATGAGCATACAGCACACCAATGGGCACTGGGTGAACCCAGTCTAGCTTGTAAGTAAAAGCTTGTGAAAGGGGAACAGAAAAATCAAAGTAAAAGAAGGAGCACAAAAAGCCCAAAACAGTCTGTGCACACATTGTATTTAGGAGCATGATGAATAATAGAAAGAACAACTGAACTGAATACTGTCAGGAAAAGGTGCTTCAAACCATCAGCAAAACTTGGGAAACCAGAACTTTTGAAATTATTTGCAAATACTTTTACAGAATTGCATGGCAGCAACATCTGCCTCTTGGTAGTCTCAGTTTCTAGCTACATGACCTTGAATATGTTTTTGGCTAGTTATTCTTACCTAAAAGTTGTTTGGCCCTGTGGGAAATTGTCAGCTGAATTTACCAATAATAAATAATTCGAACTACAACATTTAAAATACAGGCTTTTACTGAGTGTGCAGACTTATATCCAAAGAAACATGTTATCACATTTCATATCAAATGCTTTGAGAAGATGTCAGTAGTGCTAAACATTTTTAACAAAGAATGTTTTACATTGTAGAAAAAATAGTCTGGCTGTCATCATAAAAAGTAACTATAAAGCACAGAGAATATATTTCCAGCACTGTACTTGGCAGCACGCTTCAGCTGTGAACCATATCAATCTGTGAAACGCATCTTTGATCCAGCCTCAGCATTTTTAGCACAGAAAATGTTGATGAAATATTTTTGCCCAGCTCATAAGACAGCTAGTAATATTTTAGAATTGCTGGTATGAAAAATTAGTGTTAGCTTTGAGGCTTCCTCACTGGTATGAAACACATGTAAACATCTGTAAATCTCTTTTGAGGTGAAGTACTTCCATGCTTCCCATTTGCCTTTCCCACTAGCTTGCTGAGCTAGTGGATACATGACTATTTTCAAGAATTATGCATTTTGGGGCCTGTTTCCAGTCTAAGTGCAGCAGTCTGATTTCAGATGGGTCACTCAAGTGACCTGATATGACTGAATAACTTTTCTGTTTTATAGCTATAGGCACTCGGCCAACTGTTGCAGATAATTGCACTTTACAACATGTATCCTCTCATTGTGTAACCATGTAAGAAAACAGACATATTGTGAAATAACTGGGGTGAGTGAGATTTTATTATTAATCTTTTTTATTATGGTGGTGCCCACCAAGACAGGGACTGAATTCTGTGCTAACATGCAAAACTGAATACATTTCTTGTATATTGGACCGGCTGACTGTCATCAGACCTGGAGAGATTAATTTTATACTTTTTAAAGGATTATTTCTAACCCAAAGATCCTTAAAGTCAGAGGAATGACTTCTATGTAAATTTCATTGATTTTGATTGAAGTTTGTAATGAAACTGGAGCTTCACTCTTCATGCTCTGAGTTGAGAGCTGAACATGTGAAGAATGTGAATGTCTTCTGCAGCAGCCACCTCTGCTCTGCTCTTCTTTGGCTTTCAGTGCTGCACAAAGCAGCTCATGGTTCATGGGGCCTCAAGACACAGATGTGGCAATTTGGGAACTACCAAATACTCAGTTCTGTGATACTCAAACTACCTGCTGCTTAGTTATTCTTGTAAGCCTGCAATCTTCTTGGCAGTCTGCTCATTCAGGGTCATGCTCAGAGGCATGGATACCAATAACCTGTGAGATGCAATGACATTGTCACTAGCATCCAGAGAAGAATTGCTGGCATAAAGTTGGGAAGAGAATTCAAATCTAAAATTAGTCCTGGCAATTTTGCATGTAAATAGAAAGAGCATTGATAGTTTAACTAAAAAAATGTAATGTAATTTAATTTTCCCAAAGAAATCTGTGAATGACCCATCTTTCCTTTTTACTGTTGCCTAACCACGTCTGGATTCTGGAGAGGGGCAAAAATGGGCTGGGAAATATTTCACGTGTGGGAATATATAGCATATATTTCAACTCTGTATGTACATACTCATGTATGTATGTACATCGCTTGCAGGTGGAAGGTTAGTAATTGTCAGTTACAGACACACTCGTATCTTTTATCACTATTCGCCTCATGTTGCAATTTAAAGCCTGGAAAGAAAGCATTTTGGAACAGCAAACATCCTTGCAGCTCCAGGTGCAGAGGAGCATGTCCAGGAATGCTCAAGGTTAAGTGCTTTTGAAACTGCAGTTTTTTTGCCTTAGGAAAAAAAGTACTTGACCATTGTTTAAGGGAGATGACTAGAAGTTGTCTTTGGTTCTTACGCTGCTGAAAGACATGTTGTAATTCTGAACAGGGCACTGGGAACCTGTGTCCTGCATTGAATATGAGAGAGGGAAAGTCATACAGTGGATTTATACCTAGTACTAGACCGGGGTAATATTTTAAATTTTTCACATTTTAGAAAATGTTATGACTGACACTGCTCAAGGCTGTTTCCTCAGCTGGTCTGTAGTTCCAGAGTCAGCCAAAAACGCCGTAGGTGTGTTGAAGAATCCGACTGAGAGAAGTTACATATTCATGACACTCAGGTGATGTTAGAGGAGATACACTGATTTATTCTTGCTGAGTAGCCTGCCAATTTCTTTGCAATTAGCTTGCATATCATCTTACCCTAGAAGTAGTGCTGTGGAATAAATGAAGTAAGAATCATTGGAGTTTTATCCTTTTTTTGGTCACCCTTTAAAGAGGCCAGTAGTGGATACTTATTTTTATTTTTTTTAATCTTTATTTCCTAAAACAGAAACTACATTCAAAATGATTTTATCTGAGAGTATTTTTTTGTTCTTCTCTTACAGTCATTACAGTGCCATGTAAAGACAGCAATCTACCGAAATGTTCTGACATTCACAATGGCCATTTTCATTAAGTTCTGTCCTTGAGTATCATTCTGAATTTTGCTTTGCAGTCATTGTGACTATGTAGGTCTCAAGGGATCCTCTTTTACACAATTTCTGTATTCTATTGCTCTAAGGGCTAAAAATTTTAAATGGCATAATATAAGTATAAAGCGAGGGCGCTGGAATCATGGCAGCTACAGTTCAAATAGCAAGACTGTTTAGAAATTACATATTTATAACTGGAGTTATATCTGTTGAAACCAGAAATATTTGGTGGTCTTTGTAAGTATTGCCTATCATTTATTTGGGTGGGGTGTGAAGCTTGGATAAGATTAACCCTATTTTTTATTATTGTCTCCTTGACTGAGGTTCTTACCACCTCAGTTATAGTCTGGATATGGAAAGAGTAACATTGGGTTTTAAGGTGTGAAGACATCTGTATAGGAAAGAGAAAAAGCAGGTGAGAGTCAAGGCATCAGACAGATACCTGATGGGGATCTTACACTAACCAATTAACTCTGAATTCTTTTAGAAAATTATTTGGAGTTTTCTGTTTCTGCAGTTGCCCCATGTATCCAGTCCAATGGGTGCCCAGAGGGAGCACAAATGTACAGTAAGGGGGAAACAGGTGCAGTATGGAAATGGCTGAAAATGATTGTCTAAAAGCAAACCATGCATGAAAACTGCAATTAGGAGAACAGTTTCTTGCTTACAGCTCGAACTGAAATAATGTTTTATAAGAGGGGGAAAAAAAAAAGCTTCCATGCCTTTTGGAGTATTGCTGAAAGCCACAGTATCTGCATCATAGTTCTGAAATATCTTGGGGTAGGAATTTCCACCCCCAAACCTACCATTAGAGAATTTAGATGCTTACATTTATATATAATATAATACATTTACATTTATATACAATATATATGTCTGGAAAGGGGTTGTACGTGACCAGATCTAATTAGTATAGTACAGTAGATTGTATTTATAAATATCATTCCTTTAGAAAGCTTTTTGGCTCAGGAGAATTGCATATAGTACCACTAACAACCTTCTCCCCTTCTGATTTTTTTTGAGAAAAAAAAGAACATAGTTTAGGTCTTCTAGCTTACGTATGGTAGATTCCTGAAGATGATGGACCATTTTTTGCTGTAGGAGATGGCACTGACAACACTGCTAATCAAAAGTAGAATATCACAGAAAATAACACCAACCTAAATTCATCTTTGAAAAGAGCATCGGTCAGGAAGAAATATTAAATAAATGAAGGCTTGCATGTGGCCTGCTCTGTTAGTTGTAACATCATCTGAAATATTGCACATTCATCAGATATTTTTTCATGACCTTGGCAAAAAAAGCAATAAATGGAAATGAGGAGTTAGTGTGCCCATATCCAGTAATGATTTCATGCACTTACATGCAATGCTGATATGCTGACGGCTTGAATCCTATAGGAGCCACAGCAGGTCAAAGCAAACCCTGTAACCTATTTTCTGAGCTTCACTGCTCATTTTTCAGACTGCTGGTAGCTCTTACTACATGGACAGGAAATTGCTGTTTTGCTGATAATCTATTTTTGGTTTGATTCATCTTTGGTACTTACCTCAGATTCCTTTTTGCAGCCCATCATTTCTCTGCTCTCGGTATGTCCTCAGGAACACTTAAATTAAGCAGTTTATATGAGTCTGTCTTCTACATCATCAGATGTTACCTTTTTGCCCATTAACATCTTTTGAAGCTCTTGATTTCTAGCCAAATATCTGACAGTAAGATCAGTATGAAGCTTCTATTCCATTTCTAGAAATAAGTTAATTAAACTCCCTTAGGGCTCTGAAGAAAAACCTCTTATCTTTTGTCAGTTTAACTTCAGCTGTATCCATTTGTTTTAGTGCTTTGTGAAAGAATACTCCTATTCTATTGCTTGTTTAGTTTACCTTTTCCTTAATTTTTGGTTGCTCTTTGCAGGTGTCAGAATTTATCTTAAGTAATGTGTGAGGAATTAGAACATAAGAGTTAAAAAACTCTTCATATTTGTCAAAATATCTTCATATCTTCAAATTTCTCTTCATATTTCCCTCTTGCTTAAATTCAAGACACTTATTATGTAGGGGGCATATGTGGACAATTAGGACCAATTGCAGTGTTATTTATATGAAATTGAAATTAATATGAAACAGAGAGCACAAAGCCTCCTCTTATTTACTCCATTGACGTTTTTTTAATCAGTTTTTACAGGAGAATATGTTGAAAAGAAAATCTGCAAGAGAAAAGGGTGAACTGGGTGATGAAAAAAGGGAAAATTAAAGTATATGGATAGGATATTAAATAGCTCATTTGCAAACAGATCTTTTGTGCATACATGGTGTTATTATGTTATCTGTAAAATACCAAAATGTTAAAATGATGTAAAATTTCCATACATTTAAAATCATATATAAAAGTTTAATTTTGAACTTCACTGTTCAAATGGGAATTGTGGATCTGCTCACATGATGATGGCTTTATTCCTTTATCAATAGGAGGCAGTTTGAGATCCCAGCTAGGCAGGCTGAGGGAGTAAAATATTAGATTTTCTGGGCTACAGCTGCTTATAACATTCTGACATGTTCTTATCATTAATGTGAATCTCTAACATTCCTGAACACACTGTGAATGAAGAGCAACATCATGGAACCGGTGAGAAGAAAAAGCAGGATAAAGCTTGACGGAGAGGGTTCATTTCTCCTTTGTTGCTATTTTGGCACATTTCACACAGAGTCCTTCCTTCAGTGCTGCTGTTCTGTGACTCAGTAATTCTTGTCAGAGGATAAACCAGAACAACTGTTCTACTGAGTTAAGCTTATGTCAAAAGCAATTGTGAGAGGAAAGCTGTGCAAGAATCAAAGAGAATGGGAAGCAGGAGAGAAGGAAGCTCATGAGTGTTAGCACATGTCATCCTCTACAAGGATGTGCAATTCAGCTTTCAGAAAGGTCGGTTTTCTTTATTCTATTTATACAGCTGCTTCAAGTTTAAATGAAATGGTTATTTGCTGAAAATTGATACTGATACATTAAGTGTAATAATGATTTAAAGGATTTATGAAAGGCAAGTCAGTGAAGTTGAGCTGTTCAGTCTCTTCATTCTTGGTCACCCTGTACTTAACAGTTAATTGCTTATCTCTAACTCTGCCTGGTCTAGGAAATGTGTGCATTATTGCACTGAAAGACATGGTAGTTTGACAAACAGATACACACCTTGTTATAGGCGAAGTTATTTATCAAGCACATATGATTATGAATAAAGGAATATAAACGGATATACAGATTAGGTCCAGTAACTTCCTTTTTTATATAGATAAAAAAGATATAGAGATATGCATAATGGAACCTTCTTGGTATGGCAGTGGATGCATTTCCCAGGTCAGGAGTAGTAACAGGACACAGACATGTATGAAAGTGAAAGAAATAGCAGAAGTGAAAATGTGTTTAGACAGTTCATCCTACTGGCAGTGGTTTGTTTGTCAGTCCTTAAATGGGTTCATGCACAGTAATGCAAAAATCAGGAGTGCTCAAAAGTGGTGTTTAAAAATACTGTGTGTCTAAATCTGATAAGAAAGACAAAACTTGGAACAAATTCATCTAAGAAAAAGCTAAACTCACAGACCTTGAAGTAACTGAAAACACAGTGACTAAAGAAGAAAACAGTAAGGAATAAAAGCACAGAATAAACTTGCTAGGTTAGATTTCACCATATAAAGAATTGCAGTCCTCACACTGCAGTGGGCTGAAGCAATTCCCAGCTTTCGTTCTGCTTTTCTATTAAAACACTTCCTTTATATCTCAACTCTCTGTGCCCCCATTTTCTATGATGAAACAAAGCCATTAACCCATTGATATCTCTGCCAAAATATGACTTTCCTCCAGTGAAGAGCTCTGTATGTGGCTTTTCAAAAGTGAGAGCTCTCAGGAGTTCTCAAAGTGTATTCAATTGCCCACAATTGCTTTGAATGGGTGCAATAAGTGGATAAGTAAATTTCCAGATGGCAGTTAAAAAATGAGATCAGAAAACACATCTCCCACACCGAAGAGTAGTGTAAACAGGACTGTGAAGGACCCCAGGACGTCCTTATTGAGTTCTGAATATTCCTGAAATAGAGTGCCAGCAGCTGTGCTGCTAAGTACAACAGAGCTGCCTCGGTTGATCAACACCTTGAAATACAGAATAGCCAATCTCATAGAGGAGAGCTGCTTTTCTCTGTTTTTTTTCCTGTGCTTCCATGACAATATAACCTCAGCTACAGCTTTCCTCTCTCTCTGACGTAAAGTAAAATGCTCACTTGCTCACTAAGAGCCTGCACTGTGCGTACCTTCAGCATCCCACTGGCAGCAACATCCTGTCTCTCTCCATGTAAAAGGATGGTACTCGGAGGTGTAAGACACTTCTTATGTCCCGTGTCTCTGATCTTTCTCATTGCCCACTCCTTCCTCTTGACTTTTTTGCTAAAAGCAGACAGTTTCATGAGGGTCATTTTTCTTCCTTCACTCCTGAATTCCCCATATTCCCCCTGCCAGGGGTCCTGCGCTCAGTCTCTCTTCCCTCAGGATCCCTGCTCAGAGGCAGGAGCAGCAAACAGGACTGGCCCTTTGCCTCTGCCCTCCATACGTGTCAATGAGATCACTCTGCTGAGGGGTTGTTAAAGCAGGTTTTGTTGCGACAAGTTGTTAGTGGGAGCAGTTATTTGCTCCGTATCAACTCTAGGAGGTGAAAAACACCCTCCTCTCATTTCCCCCCCACATAATTACACTCCCGACTAGATCACTATTGTTGCCTGAGATCCTGGAATTCATCAATGCCTCATGGAAAATTCTCCCAAAAACAACAGGTGGAGAGAAAAAAACGCCTAAATACTGTTGAGTTCAGCCTAAACTGTTACAAGTCAAGTCTGGTGCTGCGCTCCTCCCCGAATTGTGGGAAGAGAAGAATTCAGCTTCAGTGAAGATTTTGGGAGATTTCATGCAAGTGACTTGGCTGGTGCCCTCAGCCCTCTTCTTGTGAGATGGCCACAAGACAGAGTCCCTAATTGGTGTGGTTTCATCAGGACACTCACGGCTTTCATGTTCTTTCCACGACCTTTCCCAAAGCAGTAAATTTCACTCAAATTAAAAAAGAAAAAAAAAGACCAAAACGCATGAAAACGAGGAATTTTGCAGGAACAATTGAGTAGTTTCTGTTTCTTTTCTGATTTCGCCAAAAGCTGCATGAGTCAGTTCACGTACCCATGAGACATTTTTAATTCATTACTAGCATAGCAAAATCCTTTCCTCTCACTTTATCTGCTTTCATCCTACTGACTGTCTGAATATGCTTTGGAATATGAATTATAGGTTATATTCTTAAGGACAATGTCCTTAACATAAAATCTTTCCCCTAACATAATATTCTATGATTCTATTTTTTGGTGCATTGCATAACGTATTTATACAATTAAGTTTTTATTAAATTTTTGTAAAAAATTAGATTTTTTACAAAGTTCTCAAATGAAGATAACACGTGAAAAGCCAAAAAGCATTCCTCCTGGTATACCACTATCCTAATTAATTTCTGTCTTTTCCTATTTGTTTAAGAAGCTGCCTTTCGGGATGCCTGTAGCATTTTTGAATGTCAAGAGGAGCCTTCTGGTTGAATTCTTTCTTTGAGAAGCAACATCAACATTCCTCATGTTTCCTTGTAAAGGTCCAGCATCGCAAGTTCTGAAGGTGCTGGTGAGAATTTTTGTTTTAAATTCTGCAAAATAACAGGGTGGGGATACAGTAGGAATGAGATCTGGAGTACCAGTTTGATTAATCTGTTTTAAAGCAGGCTGTTACAGATTTTAGACTAAAGACAGCTGGTTCCAGATTGGGAAGTGTTTGTTCAAATACTACTATACTTGTTCTGCTCTGCTTTTGATGGCATCTGCTATGGCCATCTTGAAAAAGTTTTTACTTTTGAAATATGTTAATGTTCATAACATGCTCCATGAATTCTCAGACTATTTTTTGGCCTCAGGGAGGAGAATTTTGGGGTAGACTAGGTCTTTTAATTTAAGGATTAAGCTTTCAGGACTCTAAAAGATGACAATTGTAAAGAACAATTCATATTACCATGATTTTTTTTTCTAGTTTCCAGAGGAAACACAATTTAAGCACACTATAGCAGAGTTTTTAATAATGAGAACCACCAGATTAAAGCAGAATTATTTTCTTTATAACAAGCAAAAATATTGATCATAGATTAGTGAAATATAGAGTCAGGTTTTTAAAATAATGACTGGAAAATGCAGTTTTCACTTCCTGACACTGAAACTTTTTTTCCTGTAGTTTGAACATGACATCAACATAACTGAAATACATCTTCATTTTGTGGGTTAAAGTCGTGTAAAAAAAGCAATTATCATGTTTGTATTGGTTTTATTCTCTTGTGTTCAAATATAAAGAATTTTTCCTTATATATTCAATGTTATTTCACTTCACACATCACATCATTGTTTTTGAAGATAATATTAATATTTTTCATGGCTTTTAGGGCTGTTTTTCAGGCATTTTATAGAAGTCAAAGATATGATCTTTGCACTGAAGAGTCTGAGGGAATGTGAGCGTTTTTGTTAACAGATAAGCTGCACTTTAAATCATTCTTGACAACATCAAAAATTCAAGTGCAACACAATCTGATAAGGCAAATTGAAATGGATGTATGAATAGGTTTATCATATATTCAAGTTTTCCTAGCTTGCTTTTTTTCTTCACACAGAGATTTTTGAAGCTGTATTTGAAGTCTGTGCATGTACTGTGAGTCCATTTAGCCATTGACATGGAGCTTCCTGTTCAGAGGGGTCTTGCATAGATTGCAAAGTCAACAGTTATAAAACTGTACCTTTTTTATTATATTGGTACCACTATACAGGTATATGGAGGAAAGTGGCGAGTCCACAGACTCCTTGATAGAGTATATTGTTCTTGAAGAATTAAGGCCATACCCGTGAGAGCAAGGAAGTCATGTAACAAGCCATTGATATAAAGTTTCAGGGAAGTTAGAAATGCACAAAGACAAGATGTGTGCCTTTACAATACTAACTGTGTTCATGGCTCAGGATGTAGAGTGCTACTAATTACTGTGCTGCAAACTATTGAGGTCTTATGAGAAGTAAAGCTTTTTTAGACTAAAGTCACCAATGAAGAAAGTTTTAGTATGCCTTATGTAGGAAATATCCAGTCAGCAAGTGACACAGCTACTGTGCATTCTGTAATAATATTGCTGCCTGCCTTAGAATAAAGGCTTATATTACGGCATCACATAGGAGTTGATGTTCCTTGCCGGCCGTCCCATCAGCGACACAGGTACACAAAGCTATAGGGAGCAGAGGAAACTCAGAGCAAGTTAGAGTATGAATGGCTAATAAGAGACAAATTATCTGGAAAACAGGCTTCTGTCTACGTTCTGGACACCACACAGCAAAAACAGAATTGCTTGTCTTTGTAAAAAACACCATATTTATGGTCTGAATTAAGTTATTAGTGTGCAATTCTGTGATTTAGATTTCTGCCACCTGAATTCAAGAAATTTTTTCATTTTTCAGTGTATATATAGTAAACTGATCCTTTGTGATCAGACAAGAGACAGGTTACATTCTGCCTTTGTGCAGTCATGAAACACACTCCTATGTCCTTTTGCATCAGTTTTTGTCCATTTAGACTGCAGTAAATCAGTGAAATATTCTCCTTCTTGATTGTGGACTAAATCCCTGGCAAAGAATCTGTGATGCATTTGTATTGTATATTGTGACATATTTTTGTAACAATAGGCTGTGATGACATTAATTTGGAATACTAATATATGTTCAATTATTAAAACAGTCTTATTCAGATTCATTTATATTCCACAACAAAACCTAGGGAAAATAAAGAAGCACTGCTAATTGGTGGGTCATGAGAAATGATGTAGAGAAGCAGTATAGTGATGAGGGCTGAGAAATAATAGGTCTGTATCATCCCATTCACTGATTTGCTTACTCATAATCCTTCTATAAGGCCTGTAAACACAAACACAAACTTAAATGTTCAGTCTCTAAATGGAGATTCACAAATAATAGCTTTGTTCTAGAAAGGGTGGTCTCTGAGTTCTGTTTACAGTCAAGGGTGACAGTCAGGTTACTCTTAGGCAGTTGGTTAACTCTTTTAAGTGTCCAAATACCCTGCAAGAACCTCTCCCCAACCATGGAGCACTGCTTTGCAGTCTTTCACCAGCTTCCCCAGTAGAAGTTCAGACCTGATTGTAAGCTGTAGCTTCCTAGCACTCTTCTCGGAAATGTTTCCAGACCTATTTCCAGCATTTCACAGAGCATCTGTGCTCTGCAGACCATACATTGAAAACCTCTGCCATAATTGGAAACAAGGGAAACTCACCTGCCTGAGCTGCACTGAGCCTTTATGAATTTTCCAGAGCTATTCCCCTTCCCCACGAACACAAGAGATGTCATGGAACACAGTGTGTGCATTTCTGTGCTTGGTGCCAATGCTGCTTAGTGCTGAGAACTGGGACAACTTTCTCTGTCTCACATTAGTTGTAACTTTCTCTTTTGATTCTTTATATACTTTTTCAATTTTTTGGTTAGGAAGGATTTAATTTGCTTGTCTGTGCTGGTTTGTATTTTAGAGAACTTCAAGGAATTAGGTCAGGGAATCATCTTGCAGTTGTTTGTGGCACTGAACTCTGAAACTCTGGGCCACAGCCACCCAGCTGTTACATGAAAAATAAATTCTAAAAATGCAATAGGATGAAGGCTGTCCCCTTGTAACTGGGGAAAAGCCATGGGGCAGAGTGATGTTTCAGCAGTTGTGCTGACAACTGCCATAGTAGAACACTGTGATGACAGATTTTGATTCTGCATAAGACAGTATTGCCAATGCTGGTCTATTCAGCTGAAATAATCCTTCATTGCTTAACAATAATTTTGTACCTGTTTGATTCTAATCATCAACAAATGCCAAATGAAATATGAAGTAGTGGTATTTTACTCTAACATGGTGCTCTGAGAAAGTGTGTACCATGACATTTGTATGTAGACACAATGTCTTTTCTTAGACTACTTGGTGTATTTGGAAAAGCCAGAGGAACTTCCAGGCGCAAGATCCTTTGTAAAGATCTCCATGTAACCAATAACTCTTATTCAGGGAATAATTCTTTGCAGAGCTCTAGGAAAAGAAATTTATGGCACAATCTTTATCCTTCACCCTAAAGTTTTATAGAGGTCTGGTGGATCCAACAAATACTTTGTCATCCACTCACTTGCTCGTTTTCAGAGGTTTTTCAAGCAGAAGCAATTGAATAACAAGAACTGAAGTGGTGAACTCCGGTATAACAAAACAAACACCTTTGCTTTCTAAGAACACGAGAAAATGAGATCTATTCAATAATGACTGACTGATCTAGTTTAACTCTATCCTGCCTGGGATGCAGAGGCAGTGCTCAACAACAAGAAACACCTAATAAACACATACCAAAATGAATATTTTCTCTGGTGCAGATTCCCTACTATTTGATAACGGGGTAATGAAAAAGCAAAAAATAACTGTAACTGGGGAAAAAAATGGTATTTCACAGTTCCTAATTTTTCATCTTGCTTGCTTTCTGTTTTACAACAATAATACCTGAGTTGAGGTATAGTTGCTTGCCTTAAACAGAAAAAACAATTTCTTACGGTGTGATACAGTACTTCCAATGTGTTACCATAATTTTCAGAAACAGTTATATTTTTAAACCCCAGCATTTTCCAAGGTTCTATTTATTGATTTTGAAATATCAAAGAATTTCACCTGTAGTGATTAAGCAGAGATATGTGGTGACAAATAATGGTCTTCATCACTCTTTGCTTAAATACATGGAAGCAGAATGTTAAGGTGTATTGCCTTTGGTTATGGCAACACTAACAGGATTCACAATTTAACAGTAAGGATTTTCAGATGTGAAGTAAAGACAACTCTGTGGATGAAATAGAAGCAAAGAAATATATTCTGTGAGCAGCCAAGCAATTTAAAATGCACAACAGAATACATATTCTATTCCTGATTCAGAATCTTAAAGTCAGGGAAGGGAAAAGTGTTCTTGCTGTTATACTGGGTTTAATAGACCTGTATGTTTTCTACACGTCTAAGAACTTGGAATGCAGGCAAGAAATGTGTATTTATGGAGATGCACATATTCTCCATAATTAGTCTACTACATGATTGTCTGAAGAACCAACTGTTCAACTTCAGATTTGAACCTCTATATAGAGTGTAGTTATACAGAAGAATTGTTAGGCTATAAAATGTTTAACAGCTATATATGCAATGGTGGCTGAACTTGTGTTGGTACACGGCTTCTCCTCTTCTTTGCCTTTACATAAATGTCCAAATAAATCTTAAAGTTTTGGGGCATGTGTTTTCCTCTGGTGAAAAGGTAACACGGCTGATTCAAATGAAAGTTTGAGGTAATTCAAAAATATTTTATTATATACACAGTGATGGATTACGAACGGAGTGGAACATAAAAGCTCTCCCCACGTCAAGAAATTACAGAATAAGCAATGAGACCAAGCTTTTAGTAACATGAATTTGTGAATACTGCTTTTTTTTTTTTTTTATGTGGTATGTGACAAACAAGCTAAATTAAAACCAAATTTTTATTTCAGTGCAGCCAGGTATCCGCAGTACAACTGAAGCCTTAGTTCAGACAAAGGTCTAGAGCTCTCTTTAGTACTATGGCACCAACACCGGATACGTGTATGAGTTCATTTGTTTTGAAAAACAAGCCATTTGAGTGGGCTTTGGCACAAGGACTCAGCCATTCACCCTTAAATGCTGCCATGGAGATATTTTGCCTGCTAACTTCATGTTCCTGGAGTAAAGTCTTCAGAGAAAATCTTGCATGTCAATTAGATATTCTCTTCTCTTGATCTTGCTCAAGCCGTAGAGCTTGTTTGCATAGAGAAGTCAGTGCACAGTGAATGAAGCTGTGAACTTAATAACTGTCCAGAGATCTTATGCTATTTCTCTGCTTGGACACCTTTGGCTATTCTCTGGGCTTTTATGTTTGAGCTATCAGTTGGAAGTCCCCTTTGAAGAAATTTAGAGGCTGAATATAGACTCAGAATTTAATAAAGAATTTAACTTGCTTTAATCTTCAGAGAAGGGTGAGGGAAATTCCAAGTGACTGAAAGGACACAGAATAAGTAAAGCCTTTGGAATTGAAATCTCTTAGAGCTTTAGCTAATTTTATATGCCTGAATGTGTGCACTTTCATGTTCCCTGGCAGGCAGGGACCGGTAAGCAACCAAGCAAGTCTGAAATACGTCCCTGCAAGTCAATGAGTTCAAAGTGTATCATGAAGCATTTCTCACTGTTTGCATGACGTACTGAAGAGCTATACATTAATGAGGGGTGGCCTGTCCCCACACAATTGTAGGTTGTAACTTCTTGTTCTGATGTCTGCTGCTCTTTCACTAAGTCAATTTGAATCCAAATAGATCTAAAGATGGAAAACACTTGGAAAATTTAGTATGGTTTCAGAATGTAGAGCTGCAGCTCGAAAATTTTTAAGGTACTTTGTGTGTTTTTTGTTTGCTTGTGCTTTTGCTGGTGTGACTCATATTTTCCTGACCTCCTGCTTTTGCACAGCAACCTCAGATTGTCTGTGACATACCTGAAGAAAATTCAGCTTCTGCTTTATTAAACTCATCCAAATCAGGTTTGTGGACTGGGAACTACAAGGTTATCACTATGGTTGTGTGACAAGATTTTGAATTTAAAAAAAATATCTTCCTTTATCCTACTGTCATTTTTAATATTACAACTCAGTTTCTCTACCTGATAAAACTGTTATGATTTTACCTGTTCTACAGTAGCTACTCTGAAGTTTAATCTGATGCCTAAAAAAAAGAGTAAATTATTAATGAAACTGAAAAAGAAAATAGTCTACAAATTTGAATTTTAAGAGTATAGAGAACCTGAATATAAGACTGATCACTGTTTTAAAAGTGCCATTTATTATGCCACTGGATGGACCTTAAACTGCTACAATTTGTTGAATTCTCTTTGAATACTTTCAAAGTCTGTAATAAAATTTTCTTGGAAAGGCCTCCTTGTTGCATGGTAGGTAAATATTAGACTTCTCTGCCTGTAGGTCTTAGTAGCATTATTAACACTGAGCCTAGCTGAGGGAAAAGGAATTGATTACCTTGCCATGGATTTGGATGAAGAGCAAGTGACTGTATGTACTTATTTTGCGCAAGTCTTTCCGTGTTATGGTGTTCCAGCTGTACTTGCGTGAATCGAGACCGCCATCCCATGGTTGCTCACAGGTTAGTTTTCATGGTAATTCCAGCACACAGTGGTTGTCCCCCTCACCATCTCCCTTTGAAGAGTGTTTGTGCTAGGTAACACTTCATCCTCACCGTATTTTAAATTGCATGTTTTGCCATGCTGTGCACTGTGAGGTTGTGAGGCTACTGTAATTCCATATTTCCATAGTACCTCAATATGCTCTAGCTTCTCAGAGGAGATGGTCTAACACCTAATATTGTTTAGGGACCCATGGCAGCTTGCCCTTCATAGATGTTTTTATGGATGCGCTCTAAGACAAGCTAACATCAACTGTTTGTTCCCCAAGTGTTGTCTGTAAAATGGCTTCAGAGCTCTCTTAACCTAAGCGTACTGTTTCTGTTTTAAATAGAACTCCTCAAAGTAAACCCCAACAACTGGAGGGAGGGACTGAGAAGTTTTTTGTTCATACAAGTCGATTAGCTGTTTGTTGGAGACTGCTTGTTGGTATGTGTCCCACTAGAGATGCTGACTGCTGCTGCCAATTTTTGAAAAGAGCATTTACCATGTTATCTAATATGGATTTCTGCTGAATATGTAATTTTTATTCACTGCAATGTGCTTGACACTAATGAAATCTGAAGACATAGCCATATGTGAAATATAAGAGGGCTGGTCTGCACAGGAACGATCTATAAGTGGAAGAAAATTAGCTGAATATATAAAGTCAATACACCTACATTACTGTATCTTCAACTCCCCAGTAGATAACATCATCCTTGAGTAAAGACATTTCATTTTGCTGCAGACTAAGCAAAATGGTAAAACTACTTTACAATGCTACGTAGAAAGCTCTAATTTAGGAAGTGTGATTCTGGTTACACTTAACTAAGGAGACACTTTCTGCAACTATTAAACACCGTTCAGCAGTCAAAGGTCACTGACTTTTCCCATTCCCTTGGTACAGGTTGAATGAGCGCTCTCTGACCTGTTTCAATACAAATTTAGGCAAACCACATTTGTACTTTTTTTTTTTTTAAACTAAATCATGTTAAAGAAACTTTGAAAAGCACTTTACTGGCTGAATTGGTAGAATAGCATTCATGTGACACAGCAGCAATCAGCTGGAGGAAGGCAGCAGAACAAATTTAGAGCTACTGTAAATGAAGGTGAATTTCTTCATCCTGTTTAATTGTGGGGTTTTTACTGTCAAAGCTGGTGTTGGACCAGAATCAAATGCAACTTGTCTTTATCATTTACCAAAATTCCTGAATTACATTTTGTTTGGATTTTCTTGGAAAAAAATACTACTGTGGACATGATTAACTGTGCTCAGATAATTTTTTTCTTCAGAATGTGATGCCAGTCTGCTTTGATGCTGCATGGGTTAGGATAATTAGCAGTGCTTTGACTGCAGCTAAATTCATTGGCTGCTAACAGCAGAAATGATACAGTAGATTTATTGATGCATGACCATTCTTCAGCAGACTGTGACCACAGCCTTGCTTAAATCTGCTTATATTTCTAGTACCTACACCCAGTCAGCAATTGGGATCTATTCTGCTTCAGTAAAACATACTAAAAATATGTCCTCCTGCCTCAGACATGTTGTGTGTCTAGGAAAAAAGGCAGGTACAGGCAGAGCAGGACACTAAATACATTTATGAATAGTCATATTATACCCTCTAGCACAGCCAGATGGCCACATGATGGAACCTCTAAATGTACAAAACTATTTTACCAATATAAGTTGTAAAAGGAGAAAACTCTATTAAGTATCATTTCCTCACTGAAAAAGAGGGAAATCGTTAATTTTTCTATTATTACTCTATATAATTTTCATAAGGAGAAAACACAGGTGAATGATTTCATACACTTGAAATCACCAGTTTGTTATATTAATATTGCAGGGTAGCCAGTAGGTGGCAATAGCTATTTAATTTAGTAAAGGAAGGCAACTATCCAGCTCTAGTTGTGGCACTCACGTTAGCTTTGAGCCTTACCAAGTTACTCAGTCCCCAAGTCTTGCCAAGTGTATTGTCAGCTTTGTAGCTGACATACCTGCTGTGCAGGCAGGCAGTAATTTGTCAGAGCAGTCAGAGCTGGGACTAAATTTAAGTTCTAGTCTCCTATTCTTCTGTGTATTCTATATCCCAGCTCATTGTGAACTTCCCATAATTTCTCGTTATCTTGCATACAAATTTCTGATGTATTCTAAAGCTTCTATGAACAAATACTTTCCCAAGTCCTCTCTTTCTATAGTATATATGTATGCCTTTGAACTTGTATTGAGAGACACTAGAAACCTGTAGATATGCTTACGTGTGCACCCTGTGTGTATAGATACAATATCATCCAAGATATAAAATGACCCTTATTTTCAGGTGATGATGCAGAATGTTATTATCTATAGGATATGAAAAAGGAAGGATTTGTATACAGTCCTTAATACTGCTAAGAGTATAATAGCTGTAATGCTCAAGAGTGCTTAGCACAGAGTCTTGAGTGTTTTCTCAGATTAATGAGACATTACTCTCATAAAGCATTATGTCCAGAATTTTTGGCAACACTGCTGCTCAGAAGGATATGTAAAAAATCAAAAGGTCTGGTCCTTGAGTTGTCAGTTGATTAGCTTTGTTTTCTGCAAACAGACATCAGGTGTCTCTGCTGTTTGGACCAACTGTTCAGCATATCTTCAGCCAGAAATTTAATATGAGGTGAGAATGAAAGAGAATGTCCATGAGAGAAGAGGATAAACAAGAGGCAGATGGTCCATGTGTGAAAATTGCAATGCCAAACAGGGGATTAAGCTGCTCTTTTAAAATGCTACTTCACAACCTGAAAGCAACTGAGAAAAGTTATATTTTCACTAGCTACAGAATGAGAGAATTTAGCCTGATCTTCATCAGAACATCTCCCATTTGTTTAACTATTGTAAGAGCTGCTTGTCTAAAAAGTGACCTGTCTAACAGCACTTGATTACTATTCTCTAAGTAGAGGGAAGCATAAAAGGTGCCATCTCTCTGCAGGGTTTTATCAAACCAGTTACCAGATTGATCAGCTCTGGGTTGGAGGTAAGAAGAAGAAGACCCACAAGAAAACCCTTTGGGCAGTCAAATATTTGCCCAGTCTCAACAATGCGTCAAAGCTTCTTCTTCCATCGGTGCTTCTGCCATGATGCTGTGGGATGACTCAAGTTCTCTGACGGTGTGTGCTGTACACAAAGAGGCAGCACAGGTGCATGGAACTTTGGTATGGAAGAGATGATAATTCTGTCAACAGTTTATGGGATCAATAGGGAAGTCACAAAGGAGACACAGAGGTAGGAGTCTGATATGAACTGCCAAGTCAAGAAGATGAACAAAGCCTTCCTTAAAAAACTGGAAGAAGTCCCCTGCTCACAGTCTCTGCTTCTCATGATGGGTCTTGAACCACTCTGACATCTGCTGGGTGAACACCACAGTAGGTTTATGTAGCTGTACCAATGACAACATCTTGTCTGCTCCTGTGTGCCTGCAGGGACAGGATTGAAAAGCTGAAGGGGTTTAGTGTCCCAGGAGCCAAACTCTTCTCACAGATGGTGGGAAAAAGCAGAATTTGGTTACATCTGGGCAAAGGCGAAAACTAGTGTGAGAACGGAAAAGAGGAAAAAAAAAAGAGACCAATAGAATCCTTGACAAATAGGAGTTCCCTTTATCTTGCTGTGTGCAAAGAGGTGGTGGTAGAGCTGACCCAGGGCTTCTCTTAGGAAAACTGAAAATGGTTCATATCTGAAAAGAAGTGTTTCATGGGAATATATGGATACTTTTGATCAGTTTAGTCAGGAAGGTTTCTTTGCTCCGTGGTGGAATATCCAAGTAGGAGCAAGTCTCTCACAGCCACATTTCAGAAAAGCCACTGGTACGGTGAACAGGACATTGGCTTGGTGTGAGTTCCACATCCAACACTTGCTGTGACGCTGTTTGCAAAGGGTATTAAAAGTTACTTTGACCACAAAGACTATTATTTGGGGAGGTAGGTGGGGAGTGTGTCAGATTTTTTTTTACTGCCCTGTTGGAGCCCTTTAAGTTTAAATAATTTAAAGTCACATAAGAGCAAAGAGTTGAACATGACTCTCCTGTATTGCACGTGAAGGATTTGAACATGGGGCTGCAAAGACATTTGGAGGGGTGGAGGAAAGCATCCAAAGTCTCTTTTTCAGGACTAAACATTGATGCTGTACAGCACAAACACAAAGCTTGTGTTTATTCCAAAATTTATCATTGATTGTCTTATTTTTTTTTAATTGACAACTTCAAGAATTTCTTGGAGAGGAAAAATAGAAATCTCAAATAGATTCACAAGATGGGAATTTTCTTTCTGAGGCAATTTCTTTTCCCTTTGCTGAGCTGTGCCGCCAGAACTCTTCCTTTGCACGAAAGGAAATGACAGTTGCCGTTAAAAAGTCACAAATGTCATGGATGGTTCACAGTGCAAAATCATTACTGCTTATTGAGTAAACATGTCCAAGCAGAGAATAAGTAAACCCCCATCATAAATGAGGATTTGGGGAGTGGTAATAGAGAACTGTGCTAGGGTACCGTCCTAAATGTATCTGATACCAAGCTGTAGCAAAGTTAACTAGCACAACTGGCACAATTATTTTTCAGCCACACAAAGAGTGGGTAAGAGTGGGCAGATGTGGGGTGTATTAAAGAAATTATTGAAGTCCATGTCTAGGGAGGCAGGAAACACAGTTATATATGAGGAAGGTGCAGGACGAAAGGGCTTCTATTCTGCTTCCTGCTACAGACTTCATTGAGAGCTGTTGACCTCAGCACAAATTCAGTTTGTGGAGAAAAGACCCCCACATATCTCATTTCCAAAGGCTTTTATTGTGTTTCAATGGCTGATGGTACTGCAATATATGTAAATATTGTGAAAGAGCCACATGGTATCTCCTGTCACTCAAGTGAGTTTTCTTTTACTGTATCCCCAATGAACACACAATTTGGGAGTTTACGATGACTGGTGCCTCTGACAGTACAACAGTGACCTCCAGGCCTGACCTTAACGCAGTAGCCAGATTGTGTTGGTACAAGTTCCTGTTGTATAGTTAGGAGTTTGCATGCTTGAATTCACAGTTTGCAAAGCTGTGGAGAAGTGACAGTTTACACAAGATTGCAGGGGATGAAAGAAGACCTTTAATAAACTGCATGGCACACTGTCTAACCAGGATGAATGTCTATAAAGGCTGATGACCCAGAGGTAACAGTCCATATTGCGTCTTGGGCACCTGATAGCAAAATGGTCTCAATGCATGAGCTTTCTATTTGGGAATTCACTTTTTCAGTAGTCCTAAGGAATGCAAAACCCCTCACTCTAAGGCATGTTTGATACTGCAATTGTTCATTCAGGCTGTGCCTCTGAAAGTGCAAGGTGTTTGCTTTTTAGATAAATCTTTTTGTACATTTTCTATGGATAGCAGTTGACTGGTGCTGCATTTTTGTTCTCTTATCACACTAATTCTCAGGTACTTTCATTTTGACATATTTATGCTACAAAGATAAAAACAGACTACTCAATGCTGTGTCTATTTTTCTAAATAAAACAGGATCAGTTTTACAGTAGATTTTTGGTGAAGGTTTTCCTCCATTAAAACGTCAGATTTTCCAAAAGGCTTTATTTCTATATTCAAGACTCCAGAAACATCTTTTTCAAACTTGGCATGTCTGCTTCAATTACACTTTTTTCTACTTTAGTCTTCAGAAATAAAATTTAAAGGAAATATTTTGTGGGTTAAAAGGAAAAGCAATATGTGTAAAGACTGTAGCAGGTGTGCTCTGATGCTTAGAGTGAAGATTAACAAAATTCTTTCAGCAAGAGCAGTCAGAACAGTGAACTTCAGGACAAATTCACCACTTCAAACACATAGGCTGTTGTCACTGGGAGTAAAGACACCAATATATTCATCTTAAAAAATGTTCGGTATGAGTGCGAATTCTTTTCTCTTTGCCTCATAACTCCTCAAAATGCAATTCTGTTTTGGGTTTTAATATCTACCAACGAACTGCCTCCTCTCAGTACAGTATAATAATTCATGCTGTAAGGTACTGCCATGGTGAAAGAGAGGATCGGGTTAAACTCATTAAAGGCACTAGGATGAGATGTAGCACTCTCTCTGAACCCTTCTGCTCACTGTCTTCGGCTCTTACTGCTGAAGGGCTGATCAGTGCATGCACTCCAAGCCTGTTTTCACTGGAGACACAGGAGGCCAATTCATTGTCCAGATTCCCCAGTCAGCCACGTGCTTTCTGTGTGATTCCAACCAAGGCATGCTCAGACCCTCCAACACACAGAAGAATTTCTGCCATGTAGGAGTCAGGCACCTCACCGTGTTTGAGAATCAGAGCTGTAGAATCTCTGTGCTTCTGGTCTCTCTCCGTGCAGGCAGGATTTGAAAACAAAACAAAACAAAACAAAACAAACAAGCAAAAAACCTAAACCACAAAGCCTTTCCTGTTTCATATGGAAGCCAAAAGAAAAAAAATTCATCCAAGACTGAGACACTCACATATTGTAGTGATTGAAATCTGAATCAGTGTTAAAAAAAATACACAAAAAAAATGTCTATGTGGAAAACAAAAGTATTGGTATAAGAGCAACTTCTATAAGGCTTGGCAAGGATCCTACCCCACTGGGAACTTAGCTATTAAAAAAAGGAGATAACAGTAGACTGATCCAAGCAAAGGCAAATGGTGGCTATCATCTCATATGTATGCTCAAAGCTCCTTTTCCAGCTCAGATCCTGCATTAGCAAAGTAGTAATCACTAGGATTCCTGTGAAAGAAAACTGAGGTGTAGGTAAGGGTTTCTCTGCCCAGATTTACCACTTGGGTTACTTTCCTAGGGTAACTGCCTCTTATAAGAACGGAATATAAGTGTGTAAAGAAACAGAACATCCCTAGTAGCATATGTGAAGCTAGTGTAAGGCTTTTCCCCTCACAAACCCACAGGGAGAAAAGCTCCATAATCTCTATTCAATAGACTTCTTCTTGTATGCATTGAGGAATGCCAGTTTCATCTGTTAGCTGTTTAATGAGTTTATTCACTTACCAAATAGGACTGATTATGCCTTAGCATTGTCTTGACTTAAATATATGGATTTGTTTTGAAATATAGTTCTACAATCTTTTTGGCTTCCAGTCCACACTCCNCAAATAGGACTATGCCTTAGCATTGTCCTGACTTAAATATATGGATTTATTTGTTTTGAAATATAGTTCTACAATCTTTTTGGCTTCCAGTCCACACTCCATCCTCAACAGAAGAAACTGAGTTGCACACTACCGACGTTTTCCAGATTACAGCAGTTCTAATACAGCTTTTGCAATGCCTGCAAATCTGGAAGAGGTGCAAGAAGGTAAGTCTTAGAATCACAGAGTAGTTTGGGTTGGAAGGGACTTTTAAAGGTCATCTAGTCCAACACCCCTGCAATGAGCAGCGACATGTACTAGATGAGGTTACTCAATAAATACCTTATTCTAGAAGAATGATGATTGTTCATCACTACAGGAACAAGTAGAATGTACTGTTTAGTGGCAAGCCTCTTAATGGATGCCTGGACACACTTCTGACCTGCATATGCTGAGCACCAGCCACCACTAGTCACACTGACCACAGTGCTGACTTGCAGTGGAGACACTCAGGTACCCACATTGTCTCTGCAGGACTCAGCTCCTAAGAAAACTCATTCGTTCTGTAATGTTAACTTTCAGATGGTGCAACTGGGTGCAAATTCCACCATATTAAACATGCCCCGGTGAATTAGCCATCTCATGTAATTCAACAGGTTTTCTTTCATAAAAAGAAATAAATGTGGTCATTCGATAGTCAGGATCATGGATAGTCCAACTGTGCTTGTACTGCCCCCTACTTTCTATGTATGTTTCCCTGAAAGAAGGAGAAATCCATTCTGAAGTAGCATTTTGCATGCATTTGCAGTGTGTTGCACAGACATTGTCTGCTGTCTTAAGGTGTGTTAACACTTCTAAATAATAATAAAATAATAATTAATAAATAATAAATAAATAATAGACTGGGCTCTTTCTTAACTGGCAGCCTCCTCCTTCCATCTGCTTTGCACCTCCCTGGTTATCTGACTCCAAGACACATGTCCTGGAGGGAGCTGGTCATAAGCAGCTTGAACTTGAGCCTGTCCATGCTCTTGGTCACAGAGCTAAGGTTCAGAAAAGCAAAAATAATATAGATAGATTCCTAATATTCTTGTTGTACTTCCTTGCTTTTGCTTATATTTACACCAACCTTTTAGAAACATGATTGATCTTTAAGCAGTGGCTCGGGGTATTTAATCTTCATATATTAATGGACTAAAAGTATCAGATAGAACCCATTCAAATCAACAGAAGCTTCTCTCAACAACAGTGCCTGGCTTATCCTATATTTTAGTTACTTCTCCCTCTCAGCCAGGAAACGTGAATGTGTTATCTGCTGAAAATGTGTTTGGTGCTTTTTAGTTTGAGAAGATCCATCTGTCTTTACTTCATGCATCTTCACCACCAAAAAGAGAATCTAGTTTCAGTTTTCAAAAATCTTGTGTGTAAGAACAATTATGTGGCTTGAGTTGCAAAAAAAAAAAGGCAAAAAAAGCATCTCAATATCTTGTGCCTTATTTTAAGGTTATATAAAGAACACAGTTGGGTTTTAATTAGTGTCTTGGTATAACCAAGGTGATCTAATAAAGCTGATTATTTTGGTGTTTGCTATTACTTGTTTCTTTAAAACAAAGCAAAAGTATCTTCAAAGGTTGTGTTAGTATATTATTTTAAATACAAACTACTTCAACAATTTCCTTAATAAACTCTACTATAACTACTTCAAATTAATTCCTGGTAACTGCCCATAACATCTGGATATTGCAGCAGTGCACATGCTCTATAAAAACATACACTCAGATCTATCATATCCTGAAGCTTCACATGGATGAAACTAATATTCCATTAGAAAAGAGAAGAAAGTGGATATCTGTGTGGATTGCACCTTAGCCAAAAAGTGCACTAGGCATGAGGTTAGGTACTTAACAAAAGAGAAAAGAACACTGATGCATGGGAAATCCTGGCCACGGTTTTGATCCTTGAAATACGTGTTTTAAAAATGACATATGCAATAAAAGGTGAACAGTAATATTGTTCTGCAGATGTGGAAAACTCAAGCACAGAGGCTGAAATATGTCAGACAGCAATGCAGCACCAGACCCACCAATGAAACACAAATACCTTGCTCTGTCAATTTACTGTGCAATTTATTCAAAGGTTTTTTTGGCAGGTCCTTCTGCAGTTTTGAAGGCTGATAAAGCTTATGTCAACTTTAAATCCCCACCTGCACACTTGTGCAAATCCCAAAGGCCCATGACACCCCTTTACTTGCTTTTGGAGCCCTCTCAGAGCCCCTGGAGCTCTGAGGGGAGTTAGCTACCTGCCTGTGGGTTGAATGGCAAATCACAGTGGAGAAGGGGTTTAAGAAACAGTTTCTAGCTGCCCCTCAGCTGTATGCTTCCTGGCTGAGACTGGAGCCCATCTGTGCGAGCGGCCTCCTTCATTTCTGTCCTGGCAGCAGGCAGTGGTCTCAGCTTCGGAGCAGCGCCACGAGCTGTGCCTTCCAGGAACAGAGCAGGATGGATGCCATGTGTTCTTGCAGGTGTGCGAGTCACCCTGTGGGCCCCAGCCACAGACATGAGATTAATACAAAAAGGAAAACGAGAAAATGAAGTATCCACAGTGAATGCCTGATTTAACAGCCATGAACTGTTTGTATTTCAAATACGCTTTCTGCATTCGTAATACGACTCTGCAATAATGTTTTCTCTTTCATTTTCTTCAAAGATGTTGATTTTAAGACTTCCTGCCACCTTTGAGTCCAAAACTTACAGTTTGCTTAAAATAAGCATGGATTCTTCTGCTTTCTATCAGGATGAGAAAACAGTGACATGAATTCTTTCATGATTTCTTTCACGATACGATCTTTCCAATGTGGCCTGTAACAAGGGAGTAGTGGAAATTTTATGAGGAAGCAAATAAACTTTTCAACTTTGGTCAAGGCTGTCACTGTGTGTATTTTATTTGTATCAACCATCTTCCCATTCATCTTAGCTTCTCATTGACCCCACAAGTAAACACTTGCTTGAAAATGTCACCCTTGGAGAACAGCCTGTTTCCAAATGACCATTGTTCCTTCTCTTGTTCTCTTTCCTTAGATCTTATCTCACATGCATTTGTTCTGAGAGCCACCCGCAATAATAATCACACCCTCTCCAAGAACATGTGAGTAAATAGCTGTGGGGTGTTGCTGTTCTTCATGTAAGTGGGAGTTGGACTGGAATGAAACAGAGGATGATACCACTTAAACAGAAGACTGCTAGATTGTTTCAATGAATCCACAGCACTCTAGCTGAGCAATACTGCCTGTGTAATTCAAGGAACTGTTTCACGTGTGTCTTTGTCATACATCAATGTAAACTTCTTCCCTGTGCTCACAAATGTGTGTAACTTAAATCACAGGCTAAGCATACAGTGGGAGAGGGGCATGGGAAGAGCTGTCCTGAATTTTTTCTTTTTCACATATCAAGAGGAGATTCCTGTGTTTGCTCAGCTGGGGAGAGTTGCCCCAAGCCTTCTCAAGGTCTCCTGCTGAAGTGGCACCAGAATGTAGTGCTCAGCCCAAGGGCTCTTCCCAGTGGGAAGGCAATAGCAGCTCCTGCTTTCAGACAGTGTGGGTGTTCTGGAGCACAAATAAAAAAGCAAGAAATGAGTATTTCGAGCTGAGAATCTGAGGTCAGATTCTTTTTGAGATGTCTTTATTTGCAAAGAACAGGGGTGTTTCACAGCACCTTGGTGCTCATTGTTCGAGGTTTCTCTGTGACACCAGAGGAAATGTCTGGGAAGGAAAATCAGCTTGGGATGTGAGGTTCAGGCCGGATCCCCTGTTGTTTCAACATCCTCCTGGAAGGGGCAGCTTGTCTTCACTTAAAGCTATGCAAATCTTTTGGATAAAATTCAGCATTGCCGACTGCACGGAGAGTGTACCGCTGACAGAAGCAGCCTGCTGTACTTACCTGATGACCTCCCTCCTCAGTGAGATGCACAGCTGACGTATTGCACAAAAAAAAATTGGGGGCGGGGGGAAACATATTGTCTTCCTTTTAGAAAAGCCATCCTGTTATAGGCACTTTCCTCCAGCAGCTGGTGGTGCAGAAACTCGACATCAGGTCACGGACAATTGTAACAGGATCCGCGCCACTCTTCCCGCCAGCTCCCGGCGCTGCCTCCCCGCTCCCCGCGGCCGGAATCGCGCCCGCCCCGCCCTGCGCGCACGGCTGCAAAGCCCTGCTGAGATAACAGGAAACGGGGGCGGCGGGGAACCCAAAACTGAGGTCGCAAATGCCTCGGGAAGCGGCTTTTCCTCGAGAGAGACACAGCGCTGGGCCCGGCGGAGG
>VXAY01005687.1:651164-716473 GCA_013399855.1 Oxyruncus cristatus
ATTTTATCCATCTCTAGTTTATATATATATATATATATAAGTATATTTATATACCAGTCTTTGTTATCATATATGTGAGCGTAACTAGTTAATTATTCCTGGAAGTTTGCCATTATTAAAAAATAATTTAGTATTGATTCATCCATATTTTTTCAAATGTATGTTTAAATTATGTATTACTTTCTTTAGTCATTGACTAGAGTCATTAATAGCATGCATGAGGTTTGTCCTTCATAAATATCATTAAAAATTCCCTCTTTAAATGGAAATAGAGGTTCATAGAACTTGTTCTGTCGTGACACAATTACAGCCGTTTTCCTGTTCCAGCTCCTGGGGAATGTATATCCATTAAAGAGTCATTAGATAAAAACTCACAATCAACTCCTCAGCAGGAACAAGAACCCACTCACCAAACCGTGGGAGCACTGCAGGCGACAGGCTGAATGCAGATACTTTCTTACTTACTCTCTTTCCCTGGCTTTATTGATCTTTTGCTGCTTCCTGTGTGCTGATGTGGCTTCAGTGCACTGACATTAGTACTGGTGAGAGTTAGGTAAACACAGTGATATACTGGATTGTGATGCCTTCAGCTAGATCTGCATTAATAAATTAAATGGATGAAGATCTTCCTGCACACTGAGGTCAACTGGCCCACAGAATAGCCCACATCTTTGACAGGAATTTTTCTTCACCCTGCAACTGGGTGACTACGTGCATGCTGCCTATTGGGAAAGGACCCTCAGACCCTCCAACTCCCAAACCACGCTCAGGAATTGCTTGAGAGAAATCTGGTTGATGTGGGCATATCTAATACCATGGGCCATCCTCAGAGCTAATTAGTCTAGACAAACCTCTCCCAGTGACTGGAAATGCTCCCGTGGGCTGTTTCATTTACCAATGAAAACCCAGGAAGCTTCACCATATTTGGAGTGAGGGTGACAGCTTGCAAGTCCCAAGGTGCTGACGTGCCCTGCAGAGTCAAAATGACTTTTGGGCAGGCATGGTTACAAAAATGCCTGCCACTAGCAACTTCCAGTTAAAGATGGGAAATTTTCTTTTGTACAAGTTTCTTTCTTGGATGAAAGTACCTAAATGCTACCCTGGGAGTCCTTGGCTTCACTGCTCTTCCAAGGAAGTTTCATAGTGATAGTAGTGCAAAGCACTTCAGAGTACCTGAAGAGGAATGGCTAAACTTAAAGATGGGGACAGTGCTTATTGCTTATACTGGCTTTAGGCACTACCATGGGGTTTATGTGTGTGGGAGCACTTGGCCAAACACAGCATACACATTGTCAGAGAGGAGAACACCCCACAGGAAAATATTGAATGGCTACTAAACTACCCACAAATTTTTCCATTATTGCAGATCCCTTCTTTTAGCTTCTGAGAGGAGGGTGCATCCATCACCTGAATGGTAGGTAAGTGCAGGTCTGTGAGCCTCCCATGGCGTAACAAGGCACTCTAATATGGGAATTTTTTCTGGTCAATTTGTGAGGTAAGCCTTTATGATTAATCCAGCTGGAGAAATCATGGAGCTGCTGTTAATAAAGCACTGTTTACTTAGTTTTGCTAATATTGTGCTGGAGTGGTGGTGCAGACTTCAGAAACCTGACTTTTTCAGTAAACTGATATAATTCAGAAATGAATCTTGGAAGGGCCAACTCACAAAAAAGGAAACAATACAACTTGTCCCACAGCTGTTGCCTCTTGACTAAGACTCTGTTGTACTCCACAGACAGCTTTTTGGTTGACTGACCAGCAGGTAGGTCTTTAGGTTACTATCTTCAGCTTTCTTTTTGTTTCCACATTTCCTCTAGTTTCTGTGTAAGTAGCTCAAGCTACTCACACAGTCTCAGGTTCGAATTTTAGCAGTTTGCAAGAGCTAGACCTCTAGTTCTACTTAGATGGTTTATATTTCTCTACAGAGAGAGCTAAGCTCTTTGATACAGAGTTATCCATTGGTGTTTATTACTATTGGTGTTTATTACTATTGGATCTCCTCTGGTGCTTTCTGTTGTCTAAGCTGAAATATCAAGATAGATAAATGTCGTGTTTTATTTTCAAATAAAATCAGAAATAGAAAGAAGGAAATGGTTAAAATCTTTCTCTGATCCTGAAGTTAAAAGGAGTACATATGCTGGGTTTATTTATGTAAAGAACAATGAGAGGGAAAAAAGGAAAGAAAACAATTTATGCAAGAAATTTCTTTGCTTAATCTCTTTGTATGTTTCTAAATATTTGTTCTCACTTCTCACTCACTTTGCCTTCCCAAAAGGGAATGACTTTTTATAGTTGTTTTGGAAGCAAGATGGAAAAGGTACAGCCTTTTAACCTTTATTCTGTTTCAGTTTACAATGCATGGTATCTGACCATGGCTGTTCTCAGGGTTCTTAGAGCAGATGACACAAAAATGTTGACAGAGATTGGTATTGCTATCAGTTTTGCATATCCTATTTTGTATGCCAGGTTGGTCCTGTAGGCTGAAGTATTGTGGGTTTTCTCTACAGTAGTAGATTTGCCTATAAATTTTAAGGGCAAGATTTATAATGAAGCAGTGAGTATAGGTGATTTCCAATGTTTGTGAGTGTTCATAGTGTAAAAGACCCAGATGCAACACAGCTCTGGATCCTATCTCTATTTTTAAGACAATCTGAGATCCTAGAAATGAACGCTGACTTTTGTCCTATTAAAAATCCAAGATGTTTATCCCCTCATGACATAGTCTTCAAAGTAAACTTGACCCTGGCTATGAAATTCTCTCACACATTGAGATACCAGCTTTTTGTATCTCATGGACATGGCAGGTTTCTGACTGATGTTTGGTTTAGACACATACACAAAGTGCCTGAGACACCCGCTGAGCCTAAACAAAGAAGCCTGGGAAAGGTCTCACCATATCTATTGTCTTACACTGACATCGGCCTTTCCATTACAAAGCCTTTCAAGACCAGAAGTAATCAATAATGATGAATGTGGGTTTTCCCTGTGTGCATCTGAGACAGATGGAGAGTCGCTGTGGGCACAATAGCCTGCAGGCAAGGGCCCTGACATGGTTGTTTAAAAACATCCCCAAAACTGTTCATTAAAAAAAGCTATAAAGTTTTGTGGGGTTTTTTTTGTGTTGTTGTTGTTGTTGCGTTTTGTTTTGTTTTTTCTTTACATATTTGCCTGCTTAATGACAGATTCCTTCAGGGAGCAGTAACTGCTTTGCCTGCTTGCATGAGGATTGGTGCTGTCGCTGAGCAACACCCACCTCTCAGAGAAATGACAGAGAGAGTTTTCCACATGGTTTTCTTTCTCTGCATCTCCCTTCCTTTCCAAACTCCCATTTCCCAAGCTTTTCTTACTTACCCCTTTCTCCATCTCTTTTCTCTCTTGCTTAGGCTGTCTGGTTCAAGACATATCTGTTTACAGAGGCATGATATAGCTGAAAATACACGTCTCAGTTATTCTTGGAAAGAAACTGGTTATGGACTATGCTGCATTTTAAACCTCCTTACATATAGCTGCGTTCACCTAGGGTCAGATGGAGGAAGCAGTCCCACAGTGGGACTCTCCTCAGAGAGACTGCAGGTATCATTGCAATGAGCATGGCTGTAAGAAAGCAGTCTTGCCAAGGGGCCAGGAGGTCGGCTTCATGTTGTGAGCAGATGCTACATTTACCTTATCCCATCCCTGCCTGCTCACATTTATTCCACCCACAGCACATCTCCCCTTCACCAGAGGTATATACCAGTCTTCTGACAGAACGGAAATTGAAGCAGACTGGAAATGATCAGAACTTGATTATTTTTCCCGTATTGGTTTTGCTTTTTTTTTTGCCTCAGTGTTCTTTTGTGATGCCAATAGAGGTACAGATGGGTAGTTGGGATGGATGATGATGAATCCTTAGTGAAACCTATAAAAGCATTTGCAGTAGCACTCACCTAACAAAATTACTTTAATAAAACTAGAAACAACACGAGAACAAATAGGAACACAAACAAGAATCATTGAAGTTGGATTTGGCCCTCAGTTCCAATGGGATGAGAAAGAAGTTTTCCTGTTTAATTGTTAACAACAGAAAGCCCAATGTAAGCAAATTAGCATTTTTTTATTATGACATATTAGTAATTAATTGGAAACTGTGCTGATAAGATTTTACATAGAGCTCAACAGATTGTGCAGTAGTAGATTTAATTAGGGCAATATTACATGAAGGACACAAGATATCTTAGTGTTTTAATTAACATATAATAGGGCTACTTGATCTTAAGATGTGGCTAGCTTTGTTTTTGAACATAGGATCCCCTCCCCATCCATAGGCAATCCTGGCTGTGTGAACCACTCTATTGGTCACCTAAAAGCACACGTAGTAAATGCTGTCACACTTTGCTTTTTGGTCGAAGACGTATGCTGTCAGTCATCTGCAACACCTTGGCTAAAATACTGACCTGTGTTCCTGTCTTTGTGCATTGGAGGGGAGAAAAACCCATCGTAGACAAAGTTTGTGATATGCAGTGAATGCTTCTTAATTCCCAGATTCTAATTTACATGGACCTCAGCAATGAGTGTGTTTCAAACCTTTCCCTTCCCTTCTTTTCACAGTCTTACAGCTCCAGAAGGGCCCATGTGGTCTGTTCACTTCAAAACCCATTTCTTCTACACCAGTGGAAAGGAAAGGGGGAGGGATGGCATTTTTAATAATTTATTCCAGTCTTCCTGCATGGGGGAGGCAGGGAAATTAAAGGCTTCTGTAGTCGGTGGGGTTGCACTGTTGCAAATGAAGGCACCGTTTAGATCAGGATCATGCTAATTCCTCCCTGTGGACAGCCTTTGGAAGAAAGCAAAAAAGCACACCCAAAGACAGATTGCTTCCTTTACATTAATAACAAAAGTGTTTACTCTAGTAAAAAGTTGAAAAGGAGACATTAGACACTTCAGGGAATACACTAAGTGAAAATGTGGTTTTGTTTATCCTGGAGTTCAGATAATTTGCTCAATTGCCATATTTTACTTCTTGTGGTCACCGGTGGCACAGTGACCGTGTTGTGGTAATTCTCCTCTACCATGCTCTGAAAAATCCGATAACCCCTGTGGCTGTCCCAGGATGCTGCTCGTTACTGGCAGCCCAAGCCTCAGAAATATGCTGTGTGCCTTGTGGAGGGGACTTCCATGGAAAGTCCCCCACTGCTGCAGCCGCTGGGCTGTGTATACTGCCCCGGCTACAAGGAGAGCCAGCATGTCTTGTCTTGGTATGTGAAGGGAAAGAGATGGTGAGAGGAAAGTGACCCTAAAAGTCGTTCCTGTGGTTTATTTGTAGCAATTCTATATTTAAAATGTGCCTAAAAATCCTTTATCCAAATCTACCTGGCAAGCTAGTTTGCAGTTACAGCCAAAAAGCTTTATTTATGTATCTAATCTCCACTGATGGAAAAGTTGAAGTAAGTAGGAAAGAACAAGATGGATAAATGAAATGAATCACTGCAAACTTTACTTTTAAAATAACTCTTGCTTTATTATTTTATGGTTTATCCTAAAGCCATGCCTAGACCCCAAACACAGATAGATGTTTGTATCCTCCCCCTTCCCTCTCTTCATACACCAAGTTGAGCATTTGCCCTGAGCTCTTGCATCTGAGAGGGATGCCCAGCCACTGGGGTGGGTGTCAAGCAACCCCAAGGCTTTTCGGCAACCTCAAAACCTCTTGCTCTAGACTTGGTTTGCTGGAGTATGAGACATTGTGAGCACACTGTAGCCATGTGTGTGTGTGTGTGTAAGTGCATTACAGCATGTAGCAGTGGTGAGGCTGTGTGATGTTAGTGTATCTGTCCATCTACCTCAAACCCTCTGCTGCTATGAAGTCAATGATGTCTTTCCTTCAAGGGGATTCAATAATGTTTCTTAACAAAAATGAAGGAAACACTGAGAAACTACTACTCTTGCCCAGTTTCGATCCGGTCTGGCCGCTAGTGTGTCGCCAGCTGTTTTCATTGTTGTCCACTGTATTTAAACGGAATTTATAAAAAAAAAAAGCCAACAAAACAAAACCCCAAAAAACAACAACAAAAAAAGAATGCTTACCTATCCTAATCTCTAGTATCATTTAAAGTTTCCTCTTATCCCTTAAGGACAACAGCTTACAAAGATGAACCCCCAAAATTCCCCAGTGATAATCAGGTAGAATAACCCATTCTCCCTTAGATATTTTTTTTTCCCCCCTGACATCAATCCAAATTTTATATGTTTTGAAGTTCAGCAGACTTGTAGGTACTGAACTAGCTGATAAAGCATCAGGCTGAATTCCAGCATTGTAACCTGCCACTGGATGCCCCTTCCTTCCTGTAGTCTGAGATCTATTGCTCAGCTTTCTGCAGCATGGATGGAGAGGGAGGCAATAGTTTATATGGAAAGGTTATTGCTCTCTCTTGCAGATCACTAGTTTCATCCTTCTAATAAGACATTCATCATCAACCAGTTGTAAATTTCCATCTTCAGATAGTTTTAAAGAAATGTGTATCTCCTCCTCTGCCAAAAATATTGCAGTGAGATGGCTATGCCCTGGGCATCATTAGCAAGATCCACAATTGAAAGACAAGTCTGTACATTTTGGACCAAGCAGAGGCAAGAAAGCACTGGTGTGGCTAAAACTGCCACTAAAAGCATCTGTTGCTATAAAAAGCAATAGAAAGCTGTAAACCATGAACAGAGAGCAGATGCACAGTCTTGGTTGGCTGGTCAGTGCAAATCCTGCCAGCTTTGAGCTATTTTCAAGCCTGTTGGCAATGTCTCTGTCTTGTGTGGGCCGAGCTTAGGATTTCTTGGGCTCTCGCAATCAAATCCTGCTGAGTCATGGGAATTAGAAACATGCAAAGGGACACCGTTTGTCAACCCCATGAGACACATGGAACTCGGGGACTGGCCATACCAAGTGTTATTCCTACAAAAGATGGGCGTCCTGTGTACAATTTCCTGATGGACTTCTCTTAAAATTGCATGAATATGTTGTATTTTGTGCTGTATTAGGCAGACCTAGGGTGGATGCAAAAAAGGTGTGGCCATACCATGTTCTGTGTACTTCCCCTGTGCCTGACTAACAGTCATTAAGTCCAAACCGTTTCTGTGGCATCATTAAATCAACCACCTTTTCTTAGTTAAACCACAAATGATCAATATATTGACTACCAATGGTAGATGCATCAGCCCAAACTGAAGAGATGGAACCTATTCTTCCATAGAGATTTGGTTCCCTGAAAAATCAGTGGTGGCAAGAAGAAAAAATCTGAAATGAAACTTCTTGACCTGGCTCCACTTCTTCCCAGCTGGCTCACCATTCACAAAATGCAAGGGCTACATCTGTACCACTGGACTGAACACCCATGGGACTGTTCTTAGCAGCTGGCAGGGAATGAGCCATCTCCCCCCACAGTATTACCTCCTCTCTCTCCCCAACACAGAGCGTTGCAGGAAAACAGCCAGCTGGGAATGGTGTCTGGGCTCTGCTAACTCCCAAACCACACCTGCAAACTGTGATATTGGGATGTGCTGAAGATTTGCCAGTAACTGTTCTAATAAATTAACAATGCAGATGATCAAATTTTGAGGACTAGGAACATACCTTGGCATTGTAAGAGATATACAACAGTAGATACAGACAAGCAGCCTACGTTCTGGACAAGAAGCTCTGTATTTTCAGTCTACAATACTGTTATCTGGTGTCTGAGACACCCTTGCTTTGGATTTCTAAGACACACTAAAGCTGCCACATCAACACAAAACAGAGTTAGGCAGATGCTTGGTCTGTGTTGGACACTGCTGCTTGGTAACTTACTCTCCTTTTAATCTTTCTCCATTTCTAGTTCTAACTGTAGCCAAAAGCAATGCTTGCAGTCCACAAGGAGTTTAAATTATAATGCTGATACTGAAATTACAGTGTTCACACTTTAAATTATACTTCCAACTTGGATTTACCTTTTCTTACTGCATCAGGATCACACCCATGGGGCTTTCCCTTTCTGCATTTGGTCATTGAGTGAAAATGCTTTCCTTTTCCCTGACCCTGTGATCTGCTGCGATGAGCAGGACGGTGTGATCATGTATCAAAGCACAGATCCCAGGGGGTGCCTTCTTGAGTTATTTTTACTGTACTGAAACTGCCACTGCTCCTGTACTCCTATGTGATGGGAATTGCGTTGTGTTTGACAAATTCTCCCCATCGTAAATTGCCTCGTACACTCAAATGATACATAAGTAAGGCCTAATAATAGCAAGGGCAAAAACTGCTCTAAAACACTACTCTGCATAATTCATAAGCATAGCAGAGCTCACTGTTCAGTTCTGCTCTTGATCTTGAAGTTATGCCTTATTGGGTATTTTTTACGATTCTGACTAACTGCACAGTAGGAAGTGTACTCATTAGGAAGTTATGCTTGGTGTACACTCCACCTCATGTTCATTACTGAACTCCACTGGTGCTCCTTGTCTCTTGCCCTCTGTTCCTTGCTCTGCTGATGGTTACTCATGCACCACAGTGCCAACCAGATTGCATTTATGGATACTGAGGTGGGAGAAATCCCTGCAAATGTAATTTTAGTTTCTGTTATACCATAGCTTAGTTTTCAAAAACAGTTGTTTAGTTCAACTGTGTGTTGTGCACCACTGGGCTACTCATGCTACCACGTTTATAGTGGAGCTGGTGCATCTTTTTCTGCTCCTTCATTATAATTCTGAGGGTGCAAAACCCTCATGAGCTGCACCCACCTCACCTCTTCCTGCCAGAGAAGCCATTCATTGTGTTTCCTTCAGCATGTGTTGTGTTGCTAAGGAAGTAAGTGATGTATCTCAGCTATCCTGTCATGGGACAGAGCTGATTTTTCTTAGGTAGCTTCACTGAGCAAGTGCTTTAATACTAAAGTACTTTCAAAATCAGTGTGTCTGTCACCTCAGTTGATGGTCTTGGCACAAAGACTAAGGACTGAAAAGGTCTGGAAGTCCAAATTCCAGCAAAATGATGAGTACGAAGGGTTGATTTCATAGACAGGGCTTGTGTCCAGATTGGAGTTGAGGGGTCCATTTTTTTCTTGACACTTTTGTTTCAGTTGCTGTTTTTACTTTTCTACCTATTCTGAGAAGGCGCTCTTGCTGTGCACTGTATGCAAAGTCAGGTAAGGACCAACCTGAGTTAGAGAGGCTGTCAGGGCCTTACTCCCTCACTCCATCCCAGCTGGTGTGTTGTCCCTTCTTGTAGCATATGAGACAGTTGCTGTGCTAGGCTGCAGGGTCCCTCTCCATTTGCAGCAGGGTTACATTCATCCCACGTGCTTCAGTTTGGCAGAGCAAATCCCGTTCTTTCCTCTTCTCACCATGGCAGAACACACTAGCTGTGATTAGGGCTTTTTTTTGCTTAGGATTTTTTTACGAATCACTTGTGGTGAAAAAGCAAGGCCTTACATTTCCAAGAAAGTGAAGCTGACAAAGGAAAATAGATCTGTCCTTCAGGTGAGCTTTCTCTACAGCACAATGTGTGAACTACTGGAGCCTTGCGGAGAAGAACAGTACAAATTGCATGGTCAGAGACTTAATAATTTTTCGGTATGAATCATTGCTGTCAGAGTTTCTATGGGAACAGAGAAATAAATGAATATTTAGGCTATTTTCAAATTAATTCTGTGAGAAGATCCAAAGGTTGTGCAATGTCTAGAAGTATACAAAGAAATAAATAATTGTGTCACTTATATTTCGCTAGTTACTGTTACTGGGGTTTTTTTGAAAAGTATGGTTTATACAGCTTAGTCACAAAACATTTAAACTCAACAGAAGATAAACAGGACATTTGGCTGTAAGTTCAGAACAATGAACTCATAAGGTTTATTTTTATATGCAAGTTCAGCTTGGATGCGTGCCATGTAACACAAAAATCCAGTTACCACTTAATGCTTTTTTTTTTCTCCCTTGAAGTGATGAGGGCATCTGGATCCCATTTTAAATTGCAAACTAGGCTTTTTAGCTTTTTAAAACAATTTGCATAGCTTGAACTAATTAGTGCTTTGGTTGATGTGTAGGCAGTAAAACAACATGACCCCAAGCATGAGAGAGGTGAAGGAGAGTTGCATGAATTTTGGCATTTCTTAACTTTTGAGCTTGAATTAACTAGCCAAACATTTCAATGCAAGCAGGGTATACACACAGAGGAAGTAATGAAGTAATACTAGAAGGAGACCCCCAGGATAAGCTATGCGTGTTTCCCAGCATCGTAAATAAATGTTCACAGAGCCTAAATACGCAGCCTAATGTTCTGTTACCTTGAACAAAGCCAACAGCCTCAGCCAGATGCCTCTGTCCCTCTGGAGCTGAGCTGTTCGCTGCAGTCCCTGGAGCACGTGGGAGCTCCAGAGGTCCATTTTCTGTGATCTGCACTATTTCTTCTGATACTGGGCTGATGTCCCTCAGTTCCATTGGGCTGGACCAGCATTGGCCAATGCCCAGCCAATTTCCTCTCAGGTTTTAGAGTGATGTTTTCCTCTCTCCAATCACACTCAAGTCTCTGCAAGCAACCCCCTGGTTATCATAGAATCATAGAATCAGACGGGTTGGAAAGGACCTCTGAGATCATCAAGTCCAACCCTTGATCCAACACCACTGTGGTTACCAGACTATGGCACTAAGTGCCATGTCCAGCCTCATCTTGAAAACCTCCAGGGATGGAGAATCCACCACTTCCCTGGGCAGCCCATTCCAGTGGCTGATTACCCTCTCTGTAAAGAATTTCTTTCTGATATCTAACCTAAACTTCCCTTGGCACAGCTTAAGGCCATGCCCTCTTGTCTTATGGCTGGTTACGTTCAAGAATAAATAGAATGTGGGGTCTTATGGCTGAATCACCATTGAAGCAGGTGCTGCAGGGAATCAGAAGTCCTCAGTTGTATGAAACCAGGGAAACCAGAAGAAACAGATAATTTCTACTCAAGACAAATCTAGTCTGCATGAAAATGAGGAAATCTGAACTATACCCTTCCAAACCCAAGTGCATATCCCTAAAAGAGGTGGCTTGGATTAGGTTTTGCCCAGGTTGCAGCACTTTGCAGCACTACGCTGAGGATGACAAGAAGGGATTGCCCTGCTAGAGTGCAGTGCTACAGACCAGTGAAGCATTTCTGCAGAGCTGTGCAGGAACTCAAGCCTCGATGAAACATTTTGGTTTCATGATACAGCTTGTTCTGCCAAAAAGATTCTGGCATTTCAATTCAGCTACCCTTCAACCTTCTGCAGCCTGCAATTCTTCACAGACAGCTTACATACAATTAGGGCTTTTTTTCAGAAGATGACAGAATGCATTCCCTGAATCCCAGGCACTGAGGAATGACTGTTGCTTGAAGAAAATGTTGCTGGATATTTTTAAACTTAGACAAAACCACCTTTGTTCACAGAAATAGTTAAAAATATTTACCTGAAATGTTCTGAAGCATTTGTCTTTGATGCAGATACTTGTTTGGCACCTGAAAATGATGAGCCCCTGCAATGACAATCAGGGGATGGATGGGTTGGGGAGGTGCTGGTGGGCAACCAGCTGAACATGAGCCTGTGATGTGCCCTGATGGCAAAGGCAGCCAGCAGCTCCTGAGCTGTGTAATCAGGGCTATGGGGAAGATCAAGGGAAGGGATTGTCCTCCTCTGTGCTGCACTTGTTAGACCACATCTAGATACTGATTCAATTTTGGGACCTGTCACAGGAAAGACATGGACAAACTGGAGGGAGCTCAAAGGAGATAGAGCTGGAGTACCTGCCCCATGAGGAGAGGCTGGGGAAGCAGGGCAGGGTCAGCCTGGAGAACGGGTGGCTGAAGAAAGAGAAGCCTGGAGAAATGATGGGACTTAGTCCCCAGCCCTGACAAAGGGTCACAGAAGAGATGGAGTGGGGCTCCTCACAGTGATATAGGATGGGGGGGCAAGAAGCAATGGCCACAAGTTGAAATGAGAGAGGTTCAGGCTGAGTATGGGGAGGAACTTTCCCAAGAGGGAGATGGAGCAGGTCACCCTGAGTGGCTGTGCTGCCTCCATCCCTGGAGGGTTTCAAGCCCTTTACTGTTCCAAGCCCTGAGCAGCCTGGTCTGACCCCAGCATTGGCCCTACTTTGGGCAGGAGGGTAGACTGGGTCTCTCCCAGCCTCATGTAGCGTATCATCCTCTGATCTTAATCAACTGAAAATGGGGTCCTTCTCTAAACACACTTAGCAAGTGGTAGTGCTGCCAATGCTTCCTACAGCAGCTGCACCAAGCCCGAGATCAGACCACTCCTGTTGCAGATGTGATGGACAGCATCCAACCAGCAAATGGCAGGCCGCTTTATTCTTTCCTTTCGCTTTTTAAAGGCATTTGAGAAGCTCTTGAGGTCTGTGCGAGTTTCCCAGATAGAAACCTAACCACCCACGTTCATCTGTAAAAACCATATATGGCCTTAAACAACTGTGCTCGGGTCAATGCAATGTTACATTTTACTATAGGCTATTTGATACAGATGATATTTGCAAATTGAGAAATACTGTAGCAGCCCTTGCCAGGGCTGAGCAATCCGAGAAATATTAAGTTTCAGGTTGATTCAGATCTGCACACTAGAGCTGTATCCGCAGTCCTGCACACCATCCAGCTTTTCTTAGTATCTATCACTGTTACTGTTTGTTATGACAGCTACATTATTTGTGAGGTAACGGAACATTATAAAACAAAGCAGAGCTGTTTAAAGTATCAAAATTCCCTTAGTGTGTAAACTTTTGTCTTAGGTTTCACTATTTTTTGGGTCATCCAGCATGTACATTTGTATACTATAGACATAATAAATCTGTATATTAATCTTTGTGACCTCCATTTGCCCTAAATGTGATCTCAGTATTTCCATGGCAAAAAAATAACAGAAGACTCAATGTAGAAAATTTAAGGCATTTACTGTGTTTATAAATCTCACTATGGGCCTGATCTTGTAATTCCTTTACTTGGTTAAATTTTCATTATTCATCTAAGGACCATTGCTGAAGTGTAAAATTATGTGTAAGGGAAGATTTGTAACATCAGGCCCCAGTGAGATGTTAAGGTTAGCAGCAATCATCCCTGTCTTCCATCAAGTGGGGGATGTCATGGAAAGAAAACAAAAAGTTCTTTTGGAAATGATTAAATCGGCTGCATCTGCTGGGGGAAGCCGGAGCATCACACAGGGAAGCTGCAGGTGTTCTGGGGCAGGAGGGGGCTGAGAACAGCCCCGTGCCCAACTGAGAGGCAAAGGGCCAGGTGAGGGCAGTTGAAGGAGCATGGGCTCAGCCCCTCTCAAAGGAGACCATGTGCCCCACCACAGGGCAGCTGGGGAAGGTCTAGTGTGAAAAGAGGCAGCTATGGGGGATCAGTATGAACGCAGCATAATTTTCAAGAACTGTTCTTCACATTAGCCTATAATGTCAAGGCATGTAGTGCTTTATTATTCATATTCCATTATTATTGTTATTATTTGTTTTATTATTCCATTTGGTTTGATACTAAACAAACAAACAGTAGCCAAAAAGGACACCTGCAAGGCCTGGGCACTCTGCATGCCCTCCCAGGGTAGACCCTTAAGGTCTCTCCTCTCACCAATAGCACCATCCAGGAGCCAATGAAGGCTTTTGTTGCCTTGTCATTAAGGTGCAATGGCTAATTAGGTACGGCCTATGTATATGAGCAACTCTGTAGCTCATGCCCAGCCCCAGGAAGGGATGCAACGGCAGCAGCTTCAGGACATCCAGCCAGGGCTGCAGGAGGGGAGAGGGTACTTGGCAAGTGCAGGGAGGTTGAGGAGGGAACCTGGCACCATCTGTAAATCCCAACCTGGCCATTCCCACAAAGCCTGAGAACAATTCCGCATCCTCACTTGCTCTCATGGGAAATAAAACAAGTCTCATGTCTGGCTTAATATATTTTCCTATCCAGAACCGTAAGAAAACAAACCAGGTTTATTAGGAACATTTAGTTTCTATAAGCACTTTAACTGGTGCTTATTTGTGAGAGAATGCAGTAAATCTGATTAATTTGAGGAAAGAGGAGGAGAGATTATGCACCCTGCTGTTGTTTGTTTAGTTTAGATGAGTGCTAGATGCCTTCAAGTTTCAATTTTTAAATCTGTTGCCAAAGGGGTGGGGAGATGTATACAATAGCCAGCATGACCAATGTGATCATTCTTGGCTATTTTATTTCAATTCTCCGTATTCTTCCCCTTTTTGAGCTCCTATTATCTCTATTGGAAGCACTTATGCATACTGCTGATATTTCTATATTTTTGAAAAAAAATTCATCTTTGGCACATAAGAATGGTCAGGAAGTCAAAGAAGACACAGAACTCTCCTGACTAATGTATTTGTATAATATATAATTTTGCAGACTGTGCTGGAGATTAAAATTTAATAAGGCAGGTGTCTTTTCTCTTTTAACCTCCTGTGCCATAAGGACAAATTCTCATGAATTTTCTTGACTTTCCTGAATAAAATTAATTACTTTTTAAAAGCTACTCTCTGGGAGACCTAATTATCTTTTTACCTGTGCTGCTGACATACTCCTAATCTGATGTTGATCCAAATGATTTCAGAATCTGTACTTCTTTTTCCTCAAAAACCTGCTGCGTCTCTAAGAGGGATCTGAAGAGCAATGGCTCAGAAGCCCTTATTTCCAACTTTCTGAGCTGCCTTCAAATTCAAGAGGAGACTGCTGCCAAGGAACAGCAAACTCTGTGTGAATAAGGGATGTGGTGCCATAGGAGAGATTCAGGGTATTCATCTGTATGCCAAAACTAGGAATGGAAGTGGTCCACTGCACTGTCTGTTGTGGTGGGTAGAGCAGGGGTGGTGTAACAGAAGTTTAGAAGCACTGCTTTGTCACCTAATTTCTTGTGGCATGGATTGTGGCATCCTCTTGCAGCCCACAGTGAGGTTAACAGACTTCTGGGTCTGGCATTGTGCAGCTGCTGAAGGAACTTCAGTGTACTTATAGTACAGATTTACAACTGAGCTTGGAGTTAGGCTGTGCTTGCATTTTTGGGGTTGCTGAAACCTGCGGTTATTTTAGAAGGAAGCAAAAGAAACGGGGGGAACAAAAGACATCAGGAGAAACAAAGGGAAGGTGTGAGAGAGCACGACATTAATTAAAGACAGCCAGCCACACTAATTCTTGGGGAGAGAAGGAGCAAAGAGGTGTCTTGATGACTGTTAAATCTCAAATAGGAAACCCATGCAGTACTTAGTACTTTAAGCAGTGTGGGAGCCATTGCAGCAGGAGGGTTCTGGTGGTTTGAGACCTTTATTAGGCCTGTGCATGTTTGATAAGTGCCACAAGACCAAGTGGTGATGTCGTTTACTTCTTTGTGCAGACCTCAGTGTCCCTATCAGGGGTTGCAGTAACTTACATATGAATAGATATCTGGAGTTGAAGTTCAAGTTGTTTCCTCTGAAAGGAATCTATCTGGATTATGTGTATCAGGGACATTCTGCAGCCTGGACTGATGCATGGTCAGTTGGGTCAGGGAGAGGATTTACTTTGGATCACTTTACTGCTCTGGACCACAGGAGCCTTCAGGGCACAGCCTTTGTGCTGTGGAGTGACTAGCCCATGAGTTAGGAGGTCAAAATCTGAAGAAGTGGATTAAGCTGTTGCTTAAAATGGAGTTTGTCATCATCTGTTTGCAAATACATTTTTTTCTCTCTTTTAAGAAACTTAAAATCAATTAAAAAATAACTTCCTGATAATAGTATATATTTAAGTAGTTCTTAAAGAATTCAGAATGCATCAGACTTTGAGATGACTTACACCTCCTTTGTAACTTCATGCACTCTATGATTTTCAAATCTCCGCAATAATGTCTGACCTCCAGTAATACTTTCTCTCATTTTGCCCTGTGGTGGAGAGGCTGTGCCAGCCATGTCATTCAGCACAACAGTAGAGCCCTGTAAAGTTTTATTCACTGGCTTTCAGGTGTTAGTTACTGGCTTCTAGGTCTGATAGACAGTGAGTTGCCACAAGCACAGTGATGACTGACACCTCCAAGTATAGAGGAGGATGCAGTGCTAGTAGGCACATCATGAATGACCTGAGTTAGTGAGCTCCTCTTCTAACCCTAAAATTGAGTGGATGATACCAGAGAAAAATAACAAGACTGGTGCTATTATGTTGCCCTTAAAAATCTAGTTCATTTGTGATGTTCAGAAATACTGAATTTCTTGCCTTTCCAGGAGAGAGATGCTTTCAATCTGATAGAAAAAAATAGACAACTTTATCTTTTCCTTGCACCAGCACGTAAAGAAGTTGTTTTGAAAAAGGAAAGCTAATTAAAAACTGTTGACACAATCTTCACAGCTGAGTCACACTCCCAGGTTCCACATGCTCCTCCTTTTGTGTCAAACAATACACATCTGATTCAAGAAGGAGGGTGCTGCTCCTTGGGCGAGGCACCTGAGTGCTGGGTGTTGTGATATTCATTATCAATGTTTGAGACCCTTTTCACATCCAGCCCTGAGCCTTGATGTCTCTACAGAACATTTTGCTTCCCCCTTCCCCCTCCCTTTCCTAAAATATTTTCTCTGTCTTTTTGCTGATGACATTCTTAGAATTCTGAGGATCCTGGAGAATTTGTGGGTGCAAGTTGTCATAACTTGAAATGCAGGTGTTTAGAAGCAAAGCTGATGAGGGCACAGAGTTTGCCCTTCAGATCAGAAGAAGCCTATGTTTGCCTGCAGAAGGAATAGGGAAACAAAAATAAGAGGATTTTATGTGGAAGAATAGCAGAATGACCAAAACTCAATACTAGTGCTACTGCAAAGGCTACATGAAGTATTGTGACCAAATGTGTATCCGCATTTATGTTTAATGGATAAAAATGTTACCATCTGCTCATATGAAGATGTTTAAAACTCATCTGCTTACACTGGAGCTAATTTGTTCTGCCAGTATGGGATTAACATACTTATTGCTTGCTAGCTCTTTTGGAATGTTGATTTGTTTTGTTTGCCTTTTCTTCAATATCAGTATAAGATAGTGGAGTCATAAAAAATAGCAGTGTAGTTATTTGACAGCTAATCATCTGGGTTAAGTTCAGCCTAAGAGCCAAATAAATCATAGGAAGTCATTCCACTTAGATTCTGGATCAGGTACTATAGCTTATGTTGTTGATATTGAAATATCCTCCTAGTGTGTCACATGAGCTGTCACCATTTTATGTGACGACAGATCACAATTTCACACTATTTCTGTTCAACGGTCTATCCTGCAATACCTATCAAAATTTTAATATGTATCTTTTATAAGTTTGATACAAGAAAACATGAATTTATAGATGACTTACACTGTAAAACCCTTAATAGAAGACAGCCACTGCCTTTGTTTCTGTGGCTTTCTCATATTCTAAGGAATAAAAATTGGAATTATTAATTCCTTTATAAAAGGTATTTTCCTACTAATCCAGTTTCCACGGGAATATCATATTTAGATATAAAACAAAAGAGAGGCAATCCAAAATAGATTAGGAAACATAAATATTCCCAGAGACCATGAAATCCCAGTCTGCCAGGGAGTGTGGACAAAGGCGCATAGTAATGCACAAATACTCATCTCCTGCACTAGAGACCTGATGTGCTGGAAAGCTAATGGGATTGAAGCAAAAGGGCAATGTGGAAAGAACTGGCCTAGTTCCTACAACCGTAGCATGTGTTTGATGTGCAGTGACATTATACCCGTGCAAATAAATTATTTAGGTCGGTCTGAGGGGGTCAGCAGGGAAATTTCTATGGCTAGACATGAATTATCTTAAACACCTGAAGTGCCTTTTTTATGTGTTTGGGGTCTTTTTCAATTCCTGTTCTTTTTTAGCTGTGAGAGTGGTACTAGACCTCAGTGCTCAGTGTTCAGCTGCTCCTAGATCTGGCTGAGAGATGACACTTTTGCACAAGGGGAGAGAATTGCTCATTCAGCATTTACAGTGGTTTTTCACTTTTGATGGCAGGAAAATGCTGTCTTCCATGAATAACAGCATGGTTATGATTAAATTGTTCTTTAGGTGCTGTCACAGTGTGAGCTGGTCCTTTAAAGGATTTAGATTAAACTTTCCCCATGTTGTCTCTTTAGCCTCAACAGGAAGGGGATGAGAATTTAAGAATCAATATCCATACCTATATAGTAACTGCTGTAAATGTTTTTGAATTGCAGTCATGATATGTTTGTGGTTGTATGTCTGAAAAAATGTTTTATTTCCCAAGTTGTTTTTTCAATATGGGCTTAGCATTTTTCTAAACCAGAAGTAATAGGTCAGTGTCCATAATGACTGTCAAAAAGTCATTTCCTAATATTTACAGAGGACATGCATTATACATGACTGCTAACATAAAAAATTTAGCTCTGTGCAAAACCTGACCAAAAAGATCTCTTTTGGAAGGCAGGAGCCCGGCCTCAAATATTTTGTTCTCTTATTTGTATCTCTGAAGAGCTAAATCTGTGGTTATTGGGAGTGCTTGCTGTACAGTGCCTTCCCCCAGTACTTGTGTATTCCTCAAGTGTCCTTGAATGTCCATAGGAGTCTTTCTCAAAGGATGTTTGTTCTGCCACGTCCATCCCAGGAGCAGATCAACCTGCAGCTACACAGATTGTGTGCCAGACTTTGATTTCATTCGGTTCCAATATTTGTCATTCACTCTGCTTCAGCTAATTTTTTCCTATTTTTTTATGTACAAAAGAGTTTTACATGGTTGGATAACATTTGATTTAGAGTGGGACAAGAGAATAAGAGGGCAAGAGCCATAAGCCTCTGTGAGACTTCAGCCAGCCAGGACTGTGGTGGAGAGTAGACACAAGATTTGTGAGATTTTCAGCCTCTTGTGATATGCACAAAAAGAACTGAGTTTTATATTTCTGTCCTTGAAAGTGTGCTTTAATATGCACCTGATGAAATTAGGTTATGGGCTCTACTAATTCTAATCACCTTGCAGTCATTTAGAGGAAGAAAATATTTACAATATTGATAAAGTTGAGCTTTCTGTTTAAGCCAGTTGCTCCAGGGAAGTGAATGTTCTCTTGTCTTGAAGGAAATTGCTCCAATTTGAAGGCATTAAATTTTGGATCATTTGTTACTTGTCTCACTTGCAAATACTACTTATGGTTATGTTTATTTAGACTGACTCTCTGAGAAATGAGAAGAGGTTAAAAATCTTTTAAAGTTTTTCTGAAGACAAAGAAGAACTCATGAACTCTCTTGTAAGATTTTTTTTTTTTCGCACCTGAGCTGAACTGCTGAACCTGGTGTTTGACAGATAAATTAGTAAAAGAGGACAGCTAGTTTCTATCTGTTGTTAATTGGAATTTCTATACAGTGGATGAAATTTTACTCTCCTTTACAAAGACATACATTTGGGAAAATATGATCAAAGTCTTCTCAGTGTCTGCTGTAAAACTGGAATGAGAGCAGAATGGATGATTTTCACAGGGCTATTTGGCCCATGATAGACAGGATAAAAGTAGAAACAATAACTTTGGACAGCTTTATCTCATCTAGGAGCGTTGGGGAGAAAGGAAGGCAGGAACTGCTGACCCTGTGTGTGAGCAGCAGTCCTGACTCCTTGGTACTGAGTCCTGCCAGTTTTGTTGGAAATCAACATATAATCGAAATTACATAAAAATACACATCACTGTAGTATATTGTATTGCGGGGATTCTCTTTTGAATTTAACATTTGGCCAGCTGTAGCAGTTGGCCAGTTTTCTTTTACTTCCTCTTGTTTGCTCACATTAGGGGTGACTGTTTTAAAGTAGTTCTCCTGATTTAATTGTTGATCTGTCATTCTTTATTTTCAAATTTTTTCTTAAAAATCAGTTTTGAAAAATTACCACTATTCCATGGTGGATTTAAGCGGACTAGTTGGGAGTTGCCTCACTGCTGAGAACTGGTGGATCTCAGGAACTGTGAATGCTAAAGACCTGAGAAAAACTTCTTTTTTTTTATGGAAAAACCTGTCCAAAAGACTTAAAATTGCTGGTTTCAATAATTTCCCACCTCTTTAGATCATGTTCTGATAATGTGGGCACTTGTCTCCAGGGACAGGTGAGCGCTCTGACTCTCAGAAAGGATGGAGTAAAGCTTTCTCAGTCTGGCCATTATATTCATGGCCAAGGCCAAAGTGATGTGTCTCTCCACGAATGCAAATCTCCCCTTCTCTTTCCACCTCTGCACCAGGCATTGCAACTTGCACCAGCTGCAACTGGGCCTGGCCACATAAATGAATGCAGTGGTGTGGTTTTTTCCACCCCTGCCCTAAGTTACCTATACGTGTGGGCATCAGGATTGCACAGGCAATTCCTGCCTTGCACCCGCCTGCTTTGGAGCACAGGTAGAGCAGACACTGAGCTGCTTGTGCCCATCCTTATACTCAGCTTCTTCAGTTTATTCTATTTCCACCATTACGTTGAAGTTCGATGTCATCTGAAAAAAAGAGGATTTAGTAATGTCTCCTCTACTTCTCCTCCCTCTCTCCCTCCCTCCCTCTTTCTAAACAAGTCGTTTCTTAGGACAGATTCAGATAGAGTTGAAGCCCTAGAACTGCTTATACAAATCTGAGTGACTTCACTCCTTCACTTTCCCAAGGGAACAAACTGATAAAGGAATATGTTTCAGTGTTTTATTGCACTGGTCATTTGCATTAACGATGTGTTTTTCCTCTGTGTAAACCTAATGGTTCCCATGGTGCTTTTTCCTGGTGTTCTTGGCAAAAATTTCCTCCCTCTGCTGTCCAAGTTGTGATCATACTGAGCTGTTGTGTTCTTCTCCAGGAAATAGCTGTATCTGCGTTGTGCATGTGTAGTCTGCTAATATATAATGGAAACTTACAGGAAAAAAGAGGCAAGATAGATTTAAGACTTATTAACTTATTAGAACTAAAGTTTCCAAGACGCAATGCAATAGTACACAAACATGTTGAAGCACGACTTGTGACTGGATTAGAGTAAAAACAAAACATGCAATGTGTATATTGTTCTGGTTCCAGCAGATAGTTCACAGGCATAAATGCTGGGACCAAAAATAGACAAGATCAGTGTTACTTTATATAGCCACCTAATGTGCTACCTTTTCTTAACATGCCCTCAAATTGAAAGGCAGCAATTTCACTTCCAGCCATTCTGTATTTTGTTATGTGTTCCAAGTTTTCTGGGTTCCAGTCATCACTTTTCAGCTGTGCTCTGCTTGCTGTTGTTATGACTGCTGCAGGCGCCAGCTATTTGTTCAAATGCACATGATGTACTTTGTCCACGTGCCTTTGGCCACTAAACCCATAGACGTGTAACAATCAGTTTGCTCAGCTTCATTGAAGGCTCACTATATTCCTCCCAAAAAATTTTCTATGTGACAGAAAAAAAAAAGCACGAATTAAGTATTTCCAGCAAGGAACAAGGAATGCTATTTAAAAAAAATGACCATCATGCTCCTGCAGAGTCAGCTATTCTGAGAATCATTCTTACCTTTCCCTTCTACCTAAGGATTCAGAAAATAGTTAAAATCATCATCGTAAAGCACCTTTTTACAACGTGATTTCACTCGGTGATATGAATTACCATTGAACAAAACACACATAGCCAGAAAAAGATGCTGACAATTATTTCTCTCTTTAAAAAAATACATGCTGTGAATTGTTTGAGTGTTTGGGAAAATTTTTTTCTTCTGTCCAGGTTTATAAAATCTAGTTCACTGTGTTTAATCACACCATTTGTCATTTTAAGTAATACAGATAAAAAGATGAGGTAATAATCACTGAGAAAGCAATTTTAACAAAAGTTTCTAGCCTTGGAAGACTTTCTTAATGGTTAATGTTTGCTGTATAATTAAGCATTTGGCACATACCAGGTTTAATTTACAAAGCACTTTGTACCTTCTCTAATTGTTTTAAGAAGAGAACTTTCAGTTTTGAGATCCATCCTGCTTTATCAAGAAACATAAAGCCAAAGCTATGCTTTTGTCTGTTATCTGATTTCACACTTGAAGTGATACTTTTTTAGCCACTTTGAATACAAATGCATGTTGAATAGGCTGAGGAAAGGGAAATCCATATGGGTCTTCAGCAATCCTATAAATACTGATATACTCTGAACAGTATGTCTGTTCCCATGTCTGGAAGACAAAGATAGAGAAAGATCTCTTTATTGCTCAAGTATTTTCCTTTTTCTAGTTTCTATGTTCCTGATTGAAATCAATATTTCAGGGCTAATGGATGAGAATGTCTACTGTTGCTGCCTAAAATGCTGACCTTGGCAATCGATATATTTAGCTTGGAGCATTTGTGATGTCAATTACTATGATAATACTTTGGAATTTACTGCCTGCAAAATGTCTGGGTTATTGGGTTAGAGTTCCCCTGCAACCTTATCTTTCCTGCTTTCCCTCTTTTATACTTTGTAACTGCTGGGGACTCCGAACCTCCGAGCCCAACTCTGATAAGCAATTATTTTATTAGGACTGGATGAATAATGGGTGTTTTGATTTCTGATTTGTTGGTCATTTTGGAAATACAGAGGGACAAGCAAGCTGTTCTGAATAATATGTTTCACTTCAACTGAAAGTGCTTTGTTCTGATGTTTTAAAATTTTTTCAGGCAGTTTTTGAAACTTTCTTATAACAATGAGGTAAAGATTGCCACAAAGTTATTACATACTGAAGAAACAGGACACCTTTTTGTAGAAAACACTGAAACACTTGACTTCTGTTTTCCATTGTGATCTGTAACTGAAGTGAAAAATTTGATTGTATCTAAATGAGTTCAGTGTCAGCAATTGAAGCCTTTTTTTTACCTCGGAAAAGTATTTCATGTAACAAATAACTCATACTCCAGGATTTTAACTTTAATCATTTTAAAGTACATTCAAAATGGCAATTTTCTCCCTTCACCTCTTTGTTTTCCTCAACATCAACTACCTAGTCTGTGGGTTTTTCCTGCTGTTGCTTCAGCAGAATAGGGTTAGACACCATCATCCCTGCCAGCACTAGTGCCTTCTCTCTGTTACACATCAGTTGATTGCTGACCTTCTCTACCAAACTACCCAGAAGTGGTGAAGACCTTGGCCTTGACATCAGATCAATCCTTTTGACCATAAAGGCTCCCAACAGATCTGAGAGATTGTTGACCTCAGTCCAGAGCTTCAAAAAAGTCTATCAGTCTCTGTAGAGTATAACAGTAGATAGACCATTGTAAATGATGGCGTTCTATTCATAGGGCAGTCTTGTACTGGGGCATCTAATATTATTAGAGAATATTAGGTCTGTCTTGGAGCTTTAAAACCTACTTGTGGGTCTCTGGCCCACAAGCTGTCAATCAAATGAAATCTGTCACCATGGTTTATAAAGACTGGCCAAAAATTACTAAAGAATGACAGTTATTGTACATGACTGCATTGCCTTCAGATCTGTCCACATCTGCATTCTTTGCAAATCAGAAGGAGTCTGTGGTTAACAGAATAAATTATTTGTCTTATAGACTATTGAAGACAAATGTAAGTATTGACATTATTTGTTTTATATGGTGTTTTTTTTCCCAGAAGGAGCAAAGTTTGCTAAAAATGAGACTGCAAAAAATGTTATTCATGTGTACTTGTATCAGTTGAAATGTTTATTCTTCAGTGCTGTAATCACCAATACCTTTGCATGCATATGGCACTATTTAAAGGGTTTTCAAATGCTGAATAAGCAAGGTCTGGCCTGAAGCCTTTCAAGGTAATTGAGAGCTTTTCCATTGACTTCAATGGGGTTTGGCTTAGGACATTAGTGAATTTAGTCTCTCAAAACCACTGGACTATTGTTATCCTCATATACTAGTAGAAAACTGAGACAAAAAAGTGAAATGACATGCCGTCAGTCACACAACAAGTTGGCAAAGATAGTATAGGAACTCAGTGCTTTTGCTACTAGTCCAATTATTCAACCATCATTGTTCTCCAAAAAAAAAAAAAAAAAAACAAAAACCCAAAAACCCCCAAAAAAGGAAAAAAAGAGGGGCTTTTTTTTTTTTTTTTTTTTTTTTTATGCTGGTGAAATAACCCTGTGAATGGCTTGAGACTAAAGAGACAAGCTTTCATTACATGTAAGCTGTCCTAGCTAATGATATCTCAGGTATGCTCTGAGCTCCCTGGAGTTTATGGCCTTGCTGGGGATATTGCTCACATAGGATGCAGCAACGGGATCCTCCCTCCCATGGAATGCACTTAAGTTTCTTGGTGCTGACATGGATCATGTTGACAGCTGTGAGTCACACTCAGCAGCTGCACTTGTGTGCTGTGAAGGTGTCCAGACAGGACACAGTAACAGACAGACTCCAGGAAAATATTCATTAGATGATGCATTCAAGGAAAACAATATTGACACAACAGCAGCCCACATGCCTTCTTCTGCCCCCTGTGGCTTGCCTTTGCCTGGCACTGCTGAAGGTGCTCACTCCTGTAATGTCCCCTTTTTATCTTCACAATCTGTTCCAATTAGAATAAATCTTTCAGTGTAAAGGGATATCAGGGTGCAGGAGACTCATTGGGAGCTAGCAGCCTCCCTTGCAGTGATGGTGCCTTCCTCTTGTGCCCCTCCTGTAGCTGTGGGATGAAGGACACACCCTTCTGGGAGCTGTTCTCCACCAAGAGACCTCTTCTTGTGCTGTACTTGTGATAATCCTAGCAGCCTTTGTTGTAATTTGATGATTCACAATATGTACTTCTTCATGGTATGATTTTTCCCCTTATTTTTTAGTTTCCATCTTTTAGACTGGGTGAGGGAACCCATTGTTCAGTAGTGGCATGCCCTGGTAGATCTGCTAGATTTGAGTACCCTGCAATACATGAGGATGCTATTCCCCTCTGAAATGGATGTGTTTATTGCATTTTGTTTGTTTGTTTGTTTTGTGTGACTGAAGAGTAAAATGTATTCAACTCCATGATTTTTTTTAGGTTGTCAGCTCCATGCTGAGCAAGTAGCACAGGGAGAAAGCTTTCTTCTCATTGGATCTCTTCTAGGCCCAAGTGGTCACATACAGAATGAATCCTTTCCAATCTGGAAAGAAGAAAAAGGCAGTTTTTGATAACAGCACTTTGCAGTTTGCTCCAGGAGTGATTCTTAGCTGTTCTCTGAGCTAAGGAAAGATTCCTGTTTTTTCCATGCTGATAGAGATGGCCCTGCCAGTGCTGACTGTACAAACTAGTTAGGTTTGTCAAAGGAGAAGAGAAAGCATATACAGCCAAAGGCTACAAAATCCTGGAGCTTATTCACCTTCTTTCCTTGACCTTTTCACTGATTTGATTTGAGGCTACCTCACCACTATATTGAATGTGATTTACATGGTTCATTAATTAATAAGCTGAAATTATATTAAGAAGCCATGAGTGCACTGTTAACTAATAGGTCAGTCAAGTTCTTACTGAAGTGTTCAGGGATAATGCCCAAGGGGTGGAACTTCTAAGTCCTTTCATATCAACTGCCACTACCTAAAAGATATGACTTAACTGATGAGTGGTAATTGTTTATGAGCCACTGTGACCAGGTCCTGAATTTGGCAAAGAAGAAGAAGCTCTGAATTCCGCTGACCTGGAAGGCCTTGACAAAAACTGTCAAAGTCTTAAGAGCTTTGCCTGATATTTTGTGTGTAGCTGAGCTGCAACTTTGAGAAAGCTCTGGAAGGCAAGAGACTTTACTTAAATAGTGTAGGAAGAATAGTTTAAGGTGTGCTTGTGCACACATAACAGATGCTGAGATCTGAACAAAAAAAAAGCCCAGATAACAACAACCAGATATAAAACTAACACAAGATCTGCAGGGCAACTGCCAAGGATATCAGTGTTTTCACTAGAAGTCTTTTATTTCCTGGTCATTGCTGCAGTTTCAACCGAAATCACCAGCAAACTCTGAATGACAGTCCTATTTCTGCAAAGAGAGACTAGTAATTGGAAACTGTTCTCCTGGAAAACCATTTCATTCCTAGTGAATCAAATAAATATTTTTACCTTTTTGAAGTGCTTTACCTGGTCTAGGGAATGAATAAAGAAGAAATAATCCTGCATTTACTCTCTCTCTCTCTGAATGCTTGTAATTTAAAAGGGTGATGACTACAGACTGCTTTTAGAGTAGGTTTGTATAGATCACTGCAGAATAAGATTTAGAGCAGGTCCACTGAGTGGACAGTCACTTTATTCTATTGAACACATGTACTACAGCTATCATTTAAAGAAAATACTATTGGATACATCCTTTTCACTGTCTCCACATTTATGTATTTTTGAATAGTCACAGAAAAATAGAGACGTTTGTTCATCAATTTTTTTTATTCTCTTTAGATATTTGTAACCATCGTCTTAAATGGATCCAGTTATGGTGTTCTCTCAAGATGATGTTTTAGATCTCATTGCTTGAAGTATCAGGCAATACGGATGTCAAACCTGTGTTTTGATCTAAAGACAGTCCCTTGCTACAGCTGCCTTCACAGATGTGACATTAGGCCCCACAAATTGGACCGACTTGTGAATTTTCCCAGCTTACATTGTCCCAAATATAACTTTTTCCTGACACTATGAAACTGAACAACAACAACAAAAAGCAATCCAAATTCTTTTATTAAATTACTATCTAGGACAAACGCATTGCATTTTTCAATGATTTGGAAGATCCTAATGATTTAAGATTTAAAATGCCTTACCCACTGCTTCATGAAGTGTTAGAGGTGAGTTCCAGATCTAGATCAGATCTTTAAAGTGCTTCTTTTATGTAAAGATTAAGATTAATCAGGTCATTATGTTTTACTTCTCAAACAGCAAGAAGTCTCTGTATCAGTACAATATGACTGAGCCTTTGTTCTTTCAGGCTGCACTGGAATCAATGGTATTTCACAGATTCATAGAATCATAAAATGGTGTGAGTTGGAAGGGACCTTAAAGATCACCTCCTTCCAATTCCCCTGCCATTGGCAGAGACACCTTCAACTAAGCCACTTTGCTCAAAGTTCCATCTAACCTCTCCTTGTAAACTTCCAGCAATGGGGAATCCACAATTTCTCTGGGCAACCTGTTCCTGCGTCTCAGCATGCTCATTGTTAAAAATTTCTCCCTAATATCTAGTCTGTAATTACCCCCATTCAGTTTATAACTGCTACCCCTAGTCCTGTCACTATAGACCTTTGTAAAAAATCTTTCTTCATCTTTCTTATCAAACTTGCTTTACGAATTTAAGGACTGCAATGAGGTCTCCCCAGAGCCTTGTCTTCTCCCAGCGCAACAACCCCAACCCTCTCAGTCTGTACTCATAGCAGAGGTGCTCCAGCCTTCTGATCATCTTTTGGCCCTCGTCTGGACTCACTCCAGCAGATCTGTGTCCTTTGTGTGTTAGGGACTCCCGAGCTGGATGCAGCACTCCAGGTGGGGTCACACAATAGTGGAGTAGATGTGCAGAGTCCCCTCCCTCAGCCTGCTGGCCACACTGCTTTTGATGCAGCCCAGGACATTGTTGGCTTTCTGGGCTGCAAACAGACATTGCTGGCTGATGTTGAGCTTCTCATCAACCAATGCCTCCACATCCTTCTTCTCAGGGCTGCTCTCAATCCATTTCAGTAGTACAAGAAACCTGGAGAAGAGAGAGAAAACAATATGAATAATTTGCAGCAATTGTACTGAAACCTGAGCAGATTTAAGTTGTTTTGAGTCAGTAAGATTAGCTAAGTTGAAATACTCATCTTACTTTGATTTACCACCATTCATGTTATGGAATGAATTGTATTTGCTCTGTGAGCATAATTTTGTTTGATGGGGCAAATACATCCTAACACTGTCACATTGATTGCTCAAAAGGCATTATATTGCTTGCTTGTTTTTTCAAAGTGCCTGCAGATGCCATTTGACACTTCACAGTCCTAGGTGTTATGAACACAAAATAAATACCAATCCTCCTCTCAATGACCTAGTGATCTCAACATGTAGTGAGAGATGAAAGGCAGTGAGAGGGAAAAGGAGAAGAGACAGATGAAACAACGTGTTAAGTAAGTAGGTAACTATTACAATTGTGTTGGTTCAGGCTTATCAGGTTGAAGTGGAAGAAACAGGAGGGCTCCACCATCCCTCCAGTAACTCTGCCTAGCGCTACTTCACCAGTTCCATGATAGAGGAGACACTGCAGTGTAGTTTATTTGCCCATCAGCAGCTAAACCATGCCTGACTCTGAACTGGTGTTTTGTACACTTTTGCAATAAGAAGGGTTGTATCCATTGTCTCTGACCAAAACCTAGATATAGCATGGGCATGAGTGAGACCATGTAGAACAGGAAAGGATTTTTCTGTAGCTGGGCTACTTTTCCGTTAGCAAGAGTAAGGTAGAACTTGGAATGAGAACAAGTTCATCTGTATTTTTGATGTCTCATGAAACATTCCTCCTGAAGCAAGAGTCCAGCTTCCATATTGACTTGATGAAGATACACAGGTTCCTCTTTTCAGGAATCCAACCTGCCAGAGGTTGTGAGTTCTTTCATACAAAAGATATGAAGAAATCCTATGGCTTTGCCACCCTTTCTTTAGCTCTTGATTGGAAAAAGTGATAGTTATGGCTAACTTCTCAAGTGAATATCAATCAAAATGAAGGCATACTTTGTATGTTCAGAGATGTTGAAACTAGTTCTAAGTGTGGTGGTACCTGAGCAAGGACTCCCACAACTCTGGAGCCCTATCCATGCCTTACCCATGCCTTACTCATTAAAGAATGAGTCTTTAATATTGGCCATATTTTCCAGCTGAGTATCTAGAGAACAGAAAGGTTTAGTGACTTGGCTCTGTGGGCTCTGCAGCTTATGGAACAGCCACAATTTTGACACCTAAGTTTTGAAAATATTTTAAAATTACTCATATCTCTTTTCAGAATGAATGCAGGCTATTCCATAAATATGTGGATGCTTTATTTAGCTGTATGGTGAATGTATCTATCTTTCTACAATGCTTAATGCATCTACATTTCTAAATTCTTGATTACCAAAGCAAAGATACTGGAATGATATATTTCTAGTACACAGATAGGTCTGATTCATCTTGATGCTCCTGGATGAGTAAGATCCAGTGTTCCTGTTAATGGTTGCTTTCCACAGCCCAGCCAGAGAAGAGTGATACATTACTGAGGATTTTCTGTGGTGCATTCTGTAGCAATTGCACAGCTACCAAGAGATATAACTGCTGGTTTCCAGATGTTACCACTGTGGTCAGGGCCACTTGCTGTTTAAATTTAATTATACTCTGAACCTTCCTTTTTGTCGATTAAAAATTTATGAAAGTAGTTTCTACATCCAACTGCACAAAGGAAAGATGAACAAAAGCTCTTGTAAAAGCCTGGTTGATTCTGAGCACTATGAAAGTGTAGTGAGGGTAGCTACCTAACAAAGGATACTTAATGAACACTCAAAAAATTCACACGCTAGAGGAGAAAGCAGAACTGAGATTGCTGTACTTTTTACATGATTCACAAGTAAAAGCACACTTCATCATTCACAACCCTGACAGAACAGACAGGTTTTCAGCCTCGATCTCCACGGTGTGTCTCCGGAAAAAGAAAACTGAGAGGCAGTCTGCAAAGTCATGCGGAGGAAGTGCTCCCGGTTCATTGTGCTTCCTCGCACCCTGAAGGCGCTCAGTGTGTGAGCGTTTGCAAGAATAGACCATATGTTAATGACTTGCTTACTAACCTCAAAGCCAAACCCACATGCTATAAACCACCATTGCCTCTCTTTTGTGCACTGTGCTATTGCCTGAATGAAACACATAATTTCAGAAAATGTCAGGTACAAGTTCTGGATCAAGATGCAAACTGCAGAAAGTCAGCTCATACATTTACCAGAAAGTCACTGGGAGAAAATGTGTATTTGCTGAAATCAAGATAAAAATAATATAGAAAGGTATCCACAAGCCAAAAGTGTGATGTTCTGTTATGATGAAAGATTCTTGAAAAATATTTAAATAACAAAGCAGATTCTTTCCTACCATAAAAAGCTTTGCTTTGCACAGGAGGGCTTCAGGACTGCTGGAAAATATGAGAAAGGTAAACACAGAACAATGATATCACACAGACATTTTGAAACGAGGATTGTTTTTCAGACTGTATGTAATTGGTCTGCATATCGGTTTTGTGTGAGTACTATAAAGCTAACATATCTCTGTGGTAGGTGAATAATCAGGTACTTTGTATCTTCCAGTGATTGTCTTGTGTTTTTTAATTTTCTTTTGTCATTTCATCATCTCTTTTTTGTTGCAATAGCTTTGATAGTTCCCCATATACACTGCTTCTTTACCCTGCTGCTAGTCCTGAAAGGAATTGACAGGTCCCCTATCTGGCTTGTTAAGCTCTTGAAGCTTGCTGCATCCTGCATGTAGCATGTTTCTGATTATGCCAGCAGCACTGACATTTGAGTCACAGCTGCTGCAGTGCTGCCAGATCAATACGCTCACAAAGCACAATGAGCCTTTTGTGTAGGTTCAGAAATCAGATTTCTCTTGTCTAGAGGGCAATCTGTAAAATAAAATCTCCTAACATGAAGTGGTCCTCCTGGAGCTTCACTGAGATATGCATTTATTGGTGTATTTAACAAGGCACTAAGAAGTTCTCAAGGCCAAGTGATAATAAGGGGCTTCCTTGCTTGAAATCAGTGCCACCTCCCCCTCCCGCTCTCTGCCACACCGCCCTAGACTCCACTCATGATAAGGCACAGCATCTGCTTCTGCTTGGACTTGTCTGCAAAAATATCAGACTCTTAAAAGACGCACCAGTTGCGGACATAAACCTGTCAGAAAACAATTATCAGCTGTATCGCTTTGTGATCTTACTAAGTCACTTGAGTCTTGATAACCTTGCAGATACCCTCTGTAGTGGAAATAACCAAGGCAGAGATAATGCAATTTATTGATAAAACAAGGAATCAGACTGAGTCAGCTTGAAGCTCACTCAGCTGTTTGATTGCAGGGAGTGGGGGCTGGCTGTTCATAATTTCTGGGGCTTTGTTTTTGGGTGGTTGTTTTTTGGTTTTTTTTTGTATGGCTGGTAGGATGCAGTTTAAATTCTCTCCTTCTCTCTGATACTGACAAGCTCATTTTTTTCCCCTCCAACTATGCTGAACATTTAGCACTAGAGCTGATATTCAGGAACTGGCAGCTCAACAGAGAAGAGAAAGGAAGGGGAGTGGGGTACAGAGAATGTCCACAAAATGTCGTGGAGAGCAAACTAAGGCCTAACTCTCTCCCACAATTTTGTCCTACCACTTTCCTGGGAATGGTTGTGTTAGGGATGAATCTTGCAATGAGTTGCATTGGACTTTGACTCTGCAAGGGCATGAGAGTGTAAATCCATACAAAATGCAATATAAAGAAAAGGGGATTGCATGTACGGGATGAAGTAACTGGTTTAGCAATTTGGGCTCATCTCTATCTGTGCTTATTACTCATTTTTAAATTATTTCCCTAGAGGTTGGATTTGGAGAATCAAATTTGAACAAATTTCACCTGATGGTAAAATTCGAGGCAATAACCTATTTTACCACAAGGGAATTATTATTCCAGAGGAAGGAGGGTTAAAGACTGAGGAAATTGCAGGACTTCATTTCTGAGGAAATGGCTGGTCTCAGCAAAAATGTGGATATTTGGCTTACATTAACTTTTGAGCAGTCCTTTTCACTTTGTTTTCATTTTGAAGAGTAGCCTTGGGGGAAAAAAAAAAAAGATATTTTACCGAATGGTTTCTAAAAACCCCTAAAGGAAAGAACATTAGGTTGAATGGCAGGATTTAGCACTGACTTGGAAGGGTCCATGGAGAGGAGATCCAGGTTTCTTACTGGGCCTGTGTGAAGGCTGTCACAGCCTTGCCTTGCACACTTGCCATCGACATGGATGAAGCAAGTGGGTGTGATTTATGACTGAAGGAGTGGTTCCCCATGGAAGAAGAAGAAAACTTAAATGTTTTTAAATTAAAATTAGACTACACAAATGTTTTTAATCAAGGATGACAAATTTAGTAAGGCTTGAACAAGAGTAGAGGCCTGAGAAAAACATCCACTAGAAGAAAAGCATTGGAAACACTTTGAAGCATATACTCAGTAAGTTGAGTCCATTTTTATAATTTTAATGCAAATATTTTTATATAGTTTGTTAAAAATGTCCAGTGGTTCTGCTTCCTTATGCCATAGTAAGGTGTCTTGATTAAGATCAGTTGTCTGAATTTTATTTTAAAAAGCAAAAATATTAAGCAGCATCCTTGCTGAGTTTCATGCTAGGAACCGTGGGAGGAATCTGTTCCTAAACTAAAGTCTATGGCTGAGGATTCTTTGGATGCCTAATTTTCCCCAAATTGTGTGTTAAATTAGGAGCTTACAACAGACTGATGGAAATTTCTGGAATGAGATATTTTCCTTTTGCTAAAGCAGCAGGGTCAGCGGGGTACAGGCCAACAGAAAGGAGCCCACCCTGTGCCTGTTTGGCTGATAGTTACTGGCCTCTGCCTCCTTCTGTCTTTGCAGCCTTCAGTCCCACAGCCTTCCAGCCCAGACCTGACCTGCTTTGCTACACCCTGGTTTCCAGTTCCTTCTAGTTGTCTTGTACATGATTTCTCTCCTGTATCACAACCAGTCAAAGAGCTCAGTCTTCTGTGGGGGTGAATACTTCTTATGGCAAGTAGTCCTTACTTCTTATGGCAAGTAGTCCTTAAAAAACATCAGAGGGTTTTTACTGTCTTACTGCCTCTGCAGGACATCTAACCAAGGGGACAGTGAATAACTTTTAGAAGTGCCTGTTTCCCTGCACTGACCAGGCCAGTTGCCTGCCTTGTAACAGGTGGATATATTTAGTTGCAGAAATGCTACCAAAACTCAATGGACTGATGATATTTTTGGTCTTCTTGCCATAACACACTTGTACTAACAGATCTTATGAATCAGTGTGAAAGCAAGGTCCAGAACAGCAAAAACAGCAAGCCTCTCATGGAGAGAGTATAATCCCGGCTTTCTTAGTCCTACTTTTACTTGGAGAGATTTATGCTGAGACTATTAAATGAAGATATATTTGCCTATCCATACTTTGTCATGATATTATCCTTAAAAATGTAACTATACCCTTGGTGTCAGAGTAGCCTAAATTGCTCTTATCTGAAGAAAAGAATGAGCCAATAAGATTTAATTTTTAACTGCACTTGCCTGTCTCATTGCATTTTTCTATCCATTGAGTATGTTTTTCATTTTCCTTTCCAAATGCACTTTTGTTTCCAATATTGAATATTATGTTTATAAAGGGGGGGGGTCAATTTCATCCATTTCATCCATCACTGTCCCTCTGCATTTACAACTCAATTTTAATTATGAAATTTTCTAGCAAGCAAAAGCACAAGCAGGTACTCTGTCAGAACACATCAGATTTTTTTTTCAAACAGGATAAAACCAACAGTAAGATACCGAGTACAATCAGATAGGTGTGCTCTAAGTCGGGGATAAGGTTGTAGGGTGTCACAACCTTGAAAACTGATCCAACTAGGAAACACTGTGATACGGTTAGACAAAAATGTTGTAGTCATTTGGAAAAATGACCAATTACAGCCCTTTAGGTTAGTAATGCCAAATTATTTGTGCAGGCTGGGTCACATACCCTATCAGGACACTTGTCCCCATCCTGTTATCAATTGTATCTCTCATACATGTAAAATATAGGTACCTTTTGAAGTACAGCTGACATAAAGCAGGTGTGACACCAAAGGAGGGGAACTGCAGAAGATGGGAACTCTCCATCACAGCTGTTCTGTGATTAACTAGTCTCAGGCCCAGTATCACAGAGCACAGGTCCTTGGCCTAACAGGATTACTTTGGCCACTTGATCTAATAAGACAAAGAAATGATTGCATGCTAACAATTTACCTGGTAAATCATTATGCATGTGCTACATATACAGGACCCCACGTATTCTGGATTACTCTCACAACAGTCTATCTGATGGAGCCAAACACCATGTGGCAGTTCAGAGAAAAGGAAGTAAAAGTATTCAACTACTTATGACAAAATATGTTAAGGCCATTCTTTCTTCTTCTCCAATAAAGACTGCATCTGATGCAGAAAATTTCCTTAACTCCTGTGTGACAACTAATATTGTTTCTGTCATAGTTTGAATGAGTCTTGTAAAATTCTGTTTGTTGCTGCTGATGAGTATTAGGAGATATTGACACGAGAAAGTCCATATGCTTTTTGAAAGAAGGGCACAAGCTTGGGTCAACAACAGGAGAGGAAAAAATACGGAGCAGAAGAGGCAGTATGTGGCTAAAAAGCAAAGAGAAGAACAGTGGGCAATGTGTTTTGTTCCCCCAATTAGTACTGGAGGATTTGACCCTTTGCAAGTCTGTCAGTGCTGGATGGGGATTGCAGTGCATTCTGCACAGTGAGGCCTTGTGGTAAATAAAATTACAACAGGAGTAAAATGTTTTAATTTCTCATGCATAAGCAGTAAAGAGATAATAATAAAGATAAGGCAGGTACCTCTGCAGACATGGGCCATTGGTGAGAGTAATACATGTTCTGATGGTTTTGATACTGTGGGTTGCCTGACCTCTTACTCCTTCTACAGTAAAGATATAACTATACTTTATTATTATTATTATTATTATTATTATTATTATTATTATTATTATTATTATTATTTTATATTTCAACATCTGATGGTTTTGCAAGAAAGCAGAACTGTGGATGCTGGTCAAATCCTGCATATTTTCTCTCCCTTTTTCCAGCCTCTTTGTTCTCTTTTTGCTATGCTCTTTCAGTGACACATCCCATCTGGTTCTGCTGTGTTGCCTGATCCAAGATAATACTTAGTGCCATTAGCCGTCAAGATGGGACATACTGTAGCTTGTTCCAAATGTGTGTGCCAAGGGCCTAAATCTTCTGCTTCAGAATTCTAAATAATTTTAAATGTCTTTTTAAGTTTTAGAGTGTTAAGTGTCCCAGGAAACTGTATTTCCTTGTTAGGGCTGATTCTGTACCTAAACAAGGTTTTTTAAAACTAATTCAGGGATCTTCGTACCGAATACCCCTTGACTGGGCTGATGGTCAGGTGAGCAGCTATTTCTTCCTGAATCACCCAGTCACAGTGCAGCCACCTTCATTATGTTTCAGTCCTGTCCACTGTCCTGCCTGGTACCCTTCCTTTGTGAGGAAGGGGCATTCTCAGGGCTCATTTAGGGCAAGCGTTTATTGTTGAGCTGTGAAAAAAGCAGCTAGTGCAGAGGCAATGGACAGAGCCTGTAATACAAAAGCATTCTTTCCACATCCTCTGGTTGTTGTGTCCCACATTTGAGTTTGAAACCATGGTATTTTGAATTATGACTCACCAATTTTGCTTTATTGCTGATAATCTGTGGTTGGTAAATGTTATGAGTTTAATCATTCTAGAGGCTCTATGCAAAATAAACCTAAACCAATACTGTCTAATTTCTGCACAGAATAGGAAGAGATAACATAATGAGACTCTGTCATGTCCGAAAGCACGTAAATTCATCTGACATTACAGGCATAGTCATTGCACACACGCACACAAAAAACCAGGACTTCCTGCTTTTGTGTATACTGTTTCCCCTGTAGTTTGTTTATTGCTGTGATTGTTTTCATTAGTCAGGTGGACACATTATTCTGGGGTCCTGCAACAGAAGTCAGTCTTCTTGTGGGACCTACAGAAATGCCCGAGCTCAGCTGGGGAGAGACCCCAAAGGGCTTCACTGTGGTCACACAGAGCAACAACAGAGAAATCTCCCCTGCTGGGCCCTGTTGAGGATTGTACCCTCCTGCGGATGCCCTGATAATCTCATAATCCCTAACCTATGACTTGCCTCTGATCTCCTCTCACTCCAAATTATTTCGACTTCAAGTAAGAGGAAGTTTAGAGAAGAAGAATAATTATGAAAAGCCATTTCCATTAAGCTCCTAAAACATTCTTAGGCAGTTTAGCAGAGCAGTTAATGAGAGCAGTAGAAGAGACCTTGGGAGGGTAGCATAGATGACTTTAATCCTTCTGTGCTCTTTTCCTTATCTCCACCACATCTGCTGAAGCAAACAAGAAAACAAGTTGTGTTTCCAGTATGCACTTAACACTTTACATGCTGCACTCAAAAAAATAAAGCGGAGAAATACTTTATTTTTTTAATTGATTTAATGGTTTTAACTGTTGTAATATATATGACATGAAACATTCCCTACACATGCACATACAGAGACTTGTGAATATTTGGTTTGGTTACTACTCAAAAGTAGATCCACTTTGCCAATATTTTTTTTTTATTTCCCCTAAAAAATGAAATTTTTGCTACAGATCTACAGTAAGCCTTTTATACTACCGTAGGGAGGTAGTATAACTTTCTTGTTCTGTCCTTTTATGTATTTCAGAGATAAGTTGAAATTAAAATAGCCTGAAGTGTAAAAGAGGCTGGCATCAATTATTTTTTTTTTTACTAATAGATGTAATTGTGGTTTTTTTTTTTATTTTGTTGTTGACAAAGCTTTAAAATATGGATTACTCAGCTTTATATGTCTATTTTTATACAGCTCCCAGGTAAAAGTGAACTTTTACATAGCTTTTTCCATATTTTCAAAAATTGTAATATTTAAAATATTGTCCATTTGCAAAATAGTTCCCTTCCTCATCTCTTTCCCAAACTATTGCACTTTCTTTTGTTCTACTGGGGTTTCTTTATAGTATGAAAAAAGAAGAAAAATTTGCACATTCCAGGAATAACAATAATGAATATTTTTTATGAATACTGAAAAGCTGCAATTAAGTAAGAACTGTATAAACAAACCTTTGAAAGAAGAAACATCATAAAACCAAGATTTTTTTTTCAGCTTAGCAGAAATGAGGGAATGTAGCTTGTCATAGGAGAGTTACAGTTGGAATTCATTAGCACGCATTACCAAGTGACTGACCCCCTTTCTCCTTCCAGGATATTTTCTGTTTGAACTGCATGTTTTCGGTGTGGCAGTTGTTTTTTACTGTAAATTCAGCTCAGTGCTGTGATCTGAACTGTGGTTTCAAGGTGTTGCAGTTATATAATTTGTAACAGGAAAAATGGCAAACATCCATCATTATTTTCAGCAATTTTTTACAAGGCTATCAATACTGATATTTGAAAACTGTCACAGCTGCTTGGCTTTTGAAGGTAGATTTCTCAGCCCTTCTGGACTGAGTTTCTTTCAATATGTCATATGATGATTTGTGCACAAAACTGTACTATCATATTAATAATTGGAGTACATTTTGTCATTTTACAGATGCAAAGTAATAAGTGTCATCACCACTAAAACTATAATTTATTTAATGGTGTCATCCATAATGGTAACATCCTTTTAAAGTCACTAGTACTCTGGATTGTGTCCCTTCTCTGCTGTTATATTAGAACAGTGATATAAAAATGCACCATTGATTTTGCAGGAAAATATCATTAAAGGAGAGTGTTTTATCTTTTTTACTCCTTCAACCTCTCCCTTCCAGCCATAACTAGTTTACTGTAACTGTATTCTTCTTTCCCTAAAGCAAAATTAATTACTCTACTTTCCAGATTTGCAGAATCTCATATTACTAAAAGTACCTGGTCTGGCTTTGAATGGCCTTGTTGTCATTGCGTAATTGAAAAATTATCTGAAACACTTTATCAAAGATCAAACAACTGCAAACTGCACTTACCATTAGCCAACTATTTGTCCTAGGCTGAATCACCCGTCCTGGGCTCCTGAGCGCAGTATGTTCCCTGATCACTGCTGGAGTGTGGCACCCTCAGATTTAAATAGACTGCAACATGTCTTTATAACTGAGTTAACAGATTGGTGTGGTAATGGCCTTGTTGTTTTGCTGCTGTGGTAAAGATTGGGCTTTTAAAAAGCACGAAATAAAGTAAGAGTAACTGACAATCTAAAGGAGATGGTTGAAGATGGATGTGTAAGAGGTGCCTCCTTCCTGAAATATTTCCAACTTCTGGTTTCACAACTCTATAATGGCAGCGTCCTCTCTTTCTCAGCAAGAAGTGGTCAGGGAATGCTGGGCTAATGTAAACACTTCTACCTGTAATTAGCTGTAAAACGAGTGGCAAAATGATGATCAATTAACAAACTGATGATTAGCTCAGTTGGTTAGAGTGTTACTAACACCAAGGTTGTGGGTTTGGTCCCCATATGGGCCAGTCACTTAAGAGCTGGACTCCATGATCCTTGTGGGTCCCTTACAACTCAGAATATTTTGTGAAACTGTGTGCTCCAGTACTTGAGTGCCTCAGACACGCGTTGCCCCCTCCAGTCCTCCTATTTGGTCCCTTTAATGCCCAGAGGCTAAGGCAAATATTAGAAGCTTCTAGTTCAGAAAACAAAAGCAAAACAAACAAAAAAACCCCCAAAACTGAAAAAAACCCCCTGTTGTGACTGGGAGGCACTGACTCTTTTCGAAGACTATATCCACATTCCCTTCCTCTGTTCAGATCACTGAGAAGATGGAATTGATGGGGAAATGAGATCAAAACAAGTGGGAAAAAATTTTGTAGGAGGTGGAAACAAATAAACTCAGAGGGACTTTTGCATAAAATTTCTCAAACTCAAAGCTAATTTTGATGAAGTGGAACTCCTATTTCTGAAGGAGGTAGCTTAGGAAAAAAACACCCTCAAGATGTGTCTATTTTTTCAACTCCTCGTGCACTCCAGTATGAAGCTTTTGTTAATTAACTGGGGCGAGGGGTGGGGGTGGAAGGGAGGGGAGGGGAAGTGGTATTTTAATATATCATTTAAATGAGAAAGTTCTGGCTTGAGGCCAGGAGCTTAAGATGAATGCAATTTTCAAGCTCAGTTACTACTATGAATATATATTTCTCCTGTTATTCTTGGTTATTGTTTCAGCTCTGATGTGGCTAACCCTAGCTGAACAGTGACCAGGTTGCTATATTGCGACCTCAAGGATAGACATGTTTCATCTTCTCTTGGTCCACTGGTCTTTGTCCCAGGCTTGGCACCTCTGACACTTCTTAGATAACATATGGCTGTCTGTTATCTCTTGTCTCTTCACAGAAATGGCTAAATGGCCCCTAGGCTGTCCTAAGCTTCCAGACACCACAGTGATTTAAACACACTGAATTCCTTAAATCTAGCCTGCAGCATCCTGGATTTACATGTTACTCTTCAGTAATACAGGACAGATGAAAGTTAACAGATGCCCAAGATGTATATGGGTTTCTAAATAAAATTATCCTCTCGTTCAGTTAACACAGGAAGGATACAGAACTAGACAAAATAATAAACACACATGCCTCTGCTTCCTTCCCTCTTTTTTTTTTTCTTTTTTTGGTATTTCAGAATATTTTTGTCTTTTCTCTCTGAACTGTATGTGATTTAGGGTGGTAGTTGTTCTTTGGATCCTCTTTTGAATATTCTTGAATTGTTTCTCTTTACACAGCCATTTTTTTTCTTTCTTGCTTAATCCTACTTTGAGAGAAGCATTACCTTGTCTCCTGCAAAAAAATAATCCTCAGGTTTGATATCACGTTTAGTTAAAGGGATGCAAAATGACATCTAATTCCTTTGTTTTGGCTTAGAAAGAAATTCCACTGCTCTGAGCTCCAGCTCCTTGAAAAGAAGGCAAACAAAACTCACCCTGGCAAACTTTACCTATTGCATTTCCTATTTAGTTTCATTTTAATGAGGGTTCCTCAGGTTCATGTGTCATTATTTCAGCTAAATATGGCAGTAGAAAGACAGTAGTGAAGGACCCCAGCATTCCAGTCACACTGCAGTTTGAAATCTCACAAGAGAAGCTTCTAAATCAAATTAACATTCATAAGCTCCACATTAGAGAATCATAGAATATGCTGAGTTGGAAGGGAGCCATCACGATCATCGAGTCCAACTCCTGGTCCTGCACAGGACATGCCAGGAATCACACCATGTGCCTGAAAGCATTGTCCAAACACTTCTTGAACTCTCTCAGGCTTGGTGCTGTGACCACTCCTCCAGTGAAACCTGTTCCAGTGCTCAACGACTCTTTGCGTGAAAAACCTTTTGCTGATATTCAACCTAAACCTCCCCTGACACAACTTCAGGCCATTTCCTTGAGTCATGTCACTGGTTACAAGGGTGAAGAGATTGGTACCTGCCCTTCCTCTTCCCCTCGTGAGGATATTGAAGACCACAAAGAGGTCTCCCCTCAGTCTCCCCTTCTCCAGGATGAACAAACCAAGTGTTCTCAGTCACTCCTCATACAGCTTCCCTTCCAGACCCTTCCCCATCTTCATGGACCTCCTTTGGATTCTCTCCAATAGCTTAATTTCTTTTTTATATTGTGGTGCCCAAAACTGCAAATGGGGCTCAAGGTGAGGCTGCACCAGTGCAGAGAAGAGCAGGACAGTCACCTGTTTCAGCAGGCTGGTGATTCTGTACCTGATCACCATCAATGCACAGCTTTTTACTGTGTCCTTCCCTCTTCTCTCTCACACACACAGAGGCACATACACACACACACACACACACACAGCATTTTCAGATGTTTTCAGTGCTTATGTAAATGTAGGTGCTACAATATGGCCTTGGAAAACTTGTCAATGCTGTCATGAATGCAGTTTCGATTTCTATTTTCAATTATATCTCATGCCTTGTAGTGGGTTTTGATTTATTTATGACATTTATTCTGTGATATTTCTGTCTTTCTAACATTTAATGCCAGGGTGAAATCTTTCATGGTGTTGGGAATCTGCAGCCTCAGATCCAATGTGAAGCCAGGGGAGAGCATGGTGATGGAAGTGGAAACATCCTTCCCATGCTTATGCTGGTGGTGAGCTTAGGATATGGCTCTGTGCCTCCAGATCAGTGCTTGCAGGGAGGGGCTCAGAAGTCACTGTCTTTCCCTCCAGTCCCATACAGTATTAGATACAAACCACTGCCCTCTCTGAGGCCATTGGCGCCTTTGTGCTGGTGCCCCAGCTGCTGATGCCACACTCCACAAAACAGGTGTAGAGAAGACCAGTCCTTCTTTTGGAGGGTCAGGAGGCAGATGGTGGGTGTTGCCTTTTCTGCTCTAAAGGATTTCCCCTCCCTGTAGAGGAAAGTTACTCTGTTGTTGTCTCCAGGCCTGCCTGTCTGCCCTTGCTGCAGGGGCTTGTCCTTGGCCAACCAATTGTGTAGATCCTGCATGGTCGTCGTTTTTCAGGATGAGTTTGGTTCTGGATGCATTAAGGCCTGCTGGCCCCAGGAAAGGGCTTAATAAAATCCACGCTGGATTCCCCAAAGCTGAGGAGATTCTGACCTCATCCACCCTCTAGCCTAAGAGTTAGGATGTTTATCTTAGGGTGTGAACAGAAGAAACAAGTGCCAACAGACCAGCTGGGTTGTGATCTCTGTTTCGTTGAATAAGCAAGGACTATTGGAAAGACCAACAAGAAATATCCCTTCCTGTGTCCCACAGTCTATTGGTTAGGCCCAGCTGTTTGCGAAGGGGTTATAGTAATCTCTATTATCTGATCAAAACATAAACTCTCACAAAACAGGTTATGTTTCTAACCCTGAGGATATATTAGGATGAGCTCTTTTATACTTGCCCTCTTTTATTCTGTTTTGCCCATTTCTCTTTGGAAATATAACCAAGCAGTCGATATGTTTTGTTTTGGAATTGAATTTTTTTTTTCCATTTCTTTGGGCTACAATGACTTGAAATGTGTTCAACTTTCATGTAGGGATTTCATAGGTACTCTGATGAACTGATGAAAATAACATGTTTTATCACTCATCTTTTTTAAAATCTGAAGAGCCTCACTAAAGGACAATCATTTTGCCAGGGCCCCACAGGGACTGGGGACTCCCTGGGATCTGGGAGCATCAGAGGCTCACAATGTCAGGGCAGGGCCTGGTAGCCAGGGCCCCTCTGGCCCCTCAGCCAGGAGCAGGGCTGCGGGGAGATACTGGGGCAGACCCAGCCCCGGACACTGGTCGCCTCCCTGGGGAAGGGGACGGGCCAAGGCTGGGACAGACTGTTGGTTCATGGATGGAATGATCATCCGTACCAGGCCTGGTGATGGCGAGCAGGGGGAGACACTGTCCTGGGATGGTCACATGAATGCCCCCAGGATTCCAACCAGCAACATGGTCATGATGTGCTGGGCTGTCAATACATGTCTGGTAACAAGTTCTAGATATGGAAGTAGCGGTCTTTCCCCATCTCGAGTTAAAACCCGATATGGATCAGAGCCTTGCGCGTCCCATATTGCATTATGTCCTGAGCAAACTTAGTGCTGGCTGTGGGCCAGGAAGTAATTTTCCAGCCATTTTTCCAGCTGTACACTGGAGTGCCTTGAATGTAGCCTTTATACTCCTCTAACATCAGGCCCTGAAACAAAGACTGTGTGTGCTTTACAAAGACGTTTTGTTATAACTAGGTGGATTGTATTTACAATTGGGATTACAGTACATGAGACTCAAGATACAGAAACAGAAATGAGAAAACCTCTTTCTGATGATATTGAATAAAATATCCCCCATAGGAATTGTTGTATACTTACATAGTCATCGTGTGGTTTACTGGGAAACCTGAGGGCTTAGTCTCATAAGGGTCCCGACACATCTGCAGTTATACCCATGAGTCTGTTTCAGTATAGTAAAAAAAAAGCGCTATACATGTTTACAACCACATTAGTGTTACAGTTGCCATAGAAATTGCATCTCAATACTTTCATTTCACAACAGGACAAAGTCAAGAGATTTCAAAACCTTCCTAGGAATGGAAATTACAAAATTCTTAGGAAAAAATAATGTTAAAAAAATCTGGAGCTCATTGAAATGTTTTCTTTTGCTTATTCAAAGCGTCACAATGGTTTGTGTTTATTCATTTCAACACTGAACTGCAGATCATGACTGTGCATCGTCTTGAGGGAGCTGTAGTACCAGATCTCATTCATTCCCACACTGTGAGCAGGGTCCTTGGCCTGAGTCCATCTTCTGTAATGCCTTCTGAATCCCATGGCTTCCAAGATAAATCCTACAGTTTTGTTCAGAAAGGCATCGTGTGCATTACAAAAAAAAAAAAAAAAAAAAAAAAAAAAAAAAAAACAAACCACAGCCAAAAATACCAAAAAACAATTTCAGCAAAAGCACAAGATAAAGGAAGTCCACAACTATAGACCATAGAAGTCCTGAAGTCCCAAACCATTAGGAAATGGTCACTCTGTGTGTGTACTTATTCATGTCAACTCAAAAAAAACCCCACAAACCCAAAACCAAACAAATCTTTGGAGTAATTCAAACCACAAACACTTTGGGATTTGTATCCAACCACTGAAAACTGAAATATTTCACCTTGATTTTTATGAACTTAAAAAAAAATAAAATTCTCCCATACAAGGCTCTTTACAGAGCATCCAATACAAAAAGTCAGGTGACAGAAGAGACTTACACCCAATACTTTTGTCCAGGATTTCTGACAGAAAAATGGATGAAATGCTTTTAAATGCAGGACTGGGGACTTCAGTTCTGAGTGAGCATCCTCCTCTGCTCGTGCCTCTTTCTGTACTGCCTTTGGTGCTCCTATTTTGCTGCTCCTCAGTTGGAGGCTGCTACCTGCCATGGTGGAAGAGTGCCTGACCAAATTACTCTAATTCCTATAGTTTAAAATACCTAAATAACTTGACTGATTTTAAGTGAAACAGGTGAGAAAATCTTTGATAGCAGTGGAGCTGGCAGATGGGATGGCTGATGGATTGCATGGAGAGGCAATAGTAAACGCCTTTGGGTGTTTGGGGTTTGAATCTTCTTCCACTGGCACAGGTGCAGCTGGGAGAAAACCACTTGTAGCCACATTTCACTGAAATGCAAGGTGTGTTTTTGCTGATTCGATCCACAGTTTTAAAAGTTCTGCTTTTCTAGCTTATGTCACCACTAGGTAAATTAGGATGGTTGAACAAAATGTGTACTTGCACTGAAAAAAGACATGGTATGCTTCTGTAGGTATGCTGTAGGACTGGAGGGGAGGTTGGTGGGGTTTTTTGTTTTGTTTTGGGTTTTTTTATTTGCTTCTTTTCGGTTTTTGTTTGGTTTTGTTTGTTTGCTTGCTTTGGGGTTTTTTTTTGTGGTTTTGGTTGGTTGTTTGGTTGGTTGGAGTTTTTTTTATATTGGACTATAGTGGACAAATGCGGAGTTAGGAGGGAAACTTCAGATATCCTAGGCTTCATCATCTGTATGAGGTCTCACACACAAAGGTGAAAAACTCCGCTCCTCAGACCAGAAAAGGTTTCTAATTATGAACCCAAATCAGTCCACAGATGCTGACTACATTTTGTGAATATATTTTGTTAAATACACGCATATGAATTACATTTGCAGGATCAGGCTCTTGCATAATGAAGCAGCCTGCCATTTTCATCAATTAATATTATTTTCTTTCAGAGAGTGAGGTTCTGGTAAGTATAGATATTCAGGTGATCTCTTGCAACTTGGAGGACTGCATAAGCCCAATATTTATTAGTGTGCCACTTTCGGATAAAAATGTTCCTTATATGGAAAAGACATTTACATGAAATGTGTACTTTTAATAACTACAGTACTCACTGTGACAAATACCAGTTATGTTTGAGAATGAGTTTGCAGAGCCACAGGGCTGTCCAGGGCCTTTCAAGGTATTCACCGTAATTGGTAGTTGGTAGGGAAGAAGAAGCAGAGGTATTCTTTCATGTCTCAATTTGACTTTAAAACCACCAAAAATTCAAGATCAGATGATCTAGATCAGATTTTTTGGTTCATCAGCTGATGATGTATTTAGTATTCTGTATGAGCCAGAAACATCGGAACATATCACATAATAATTGGCGCCCTGAGGTCATAGAAATTAAAAAGATGGTAAGTATTGTAACTTAAAGAGTTTCACAAGAGTGTACACTCCTAAGCAGGTCTCTGTTTTGTCACCTGATTTCTTCAGTGTAGCCTTCCTTGTTATATGAAGGCATTTTCTCTGCTTCCCCATATAAGCCTGTAAATCTTGTGGACTATTTTGCCTCATGCTAATACATCTTTATACCCATGACAGAAAACTACCAGTAAGACTGGGACAGCTCCTGACCCTGGGGACCAATGATTCCAGAAATTCACTGATTACTATTTTTGCGTAGGTGTCTATTCCTCTGTCTGCAATGATTTGGGTTGCTGCTTCAATCCAGCCCTATGAAAGAGAGTGTATTCTTTTATGTGTCTCATGCAGGCACTGACCATAACTTTCATTTGTGGTATTTCCTTTTTTTTAAACTTTTTACTTCAAACATAAACTATTACTGGGCACATGAAACTGGATAACTGGAAAGGTTTTAGCCTTGTAGGCAGCTGGATATTTCTGTCATTAGAGCATTGACTTAGGATTGAAGCAGTGCCCTGAGTTCTTGCTTACTGGGAGAAATCTCTTGCCTGCTCTCTCCCTGCATGCTGTAGCCTCCTCTACTCCTCGTCTTGTCTATGTTGGGTATAAGCTCTTAAAGGTAGGGGCTGCCTTTGACTATTTGGACAAGATATAGTATGATACAGTCTAGATATTTTTTGGAACCACTAGGAATATAATCATGTAAACAAGACTGTTTTATATGCATCAGGATTTTATCATTTAGCAATTTACTGGCACACCCCAGCACGGAGCTGAAATGCAATTTTCCTTATGCCATATGCATGCTGCAGAGTCACTGTGACAAATTGTTCAGGAGCTGGAGCTTTTTCCCTCCACAGAAGAAATATTGAGCTACAATGAAGGCCAGTAAATGCTTAATTACTGATACTAAACCGTCTTTCATGTCTATACTGTGAACATGAAACATATTGGATGGAGCTGCTGTCTGGCGCATTTTCATAGTATGTGAAACGGAAAGGCAGAAACAGATGGAAAAACTGCAGTGTGAGAATTGCCCTATTCCCTATCTGACTTGATAACAATGCAGAAGAATAGCAGTATTTGGGGTTTGTGGAAGACCATCAGGTCAATAGTCTCCAAGATAGAAGATGGATAGCTAGGACATGAAAATTACCAACCAGGATATACATATATATACATTCTTACATTAAGCATTCATATTTATCAGGAGAAGCTTATAAAAGAGCTGTCATTATGGTTCTTTTCTCCATCGGATATTCTTCTCTATTGGATTGTATAATGTGATTTTGCATATCAGCACAATGCCAGGCATAGAGCTAGAGGAAATTACTCTCTTTTTTTCAATGATTTTCTGAAAAACATGGTTTTGTGAAAAAAGTTATGAAATGAAGGTGAATAGTTTCATTACTTTTGGTTATTTAAAATGGATCTAAACCAACAAAATGGTTGAATATCACTTTGGACCAACTCATTCTTTATCTGGGAGAGCTGGATTCAAATACTTTTTGTGCTTTTAAAACCACACCTCTGGACTATTCAGCTATGTAAACATGTGTGTACAGACCTTTGCTCTCCTATGGTTACATAGGGTGATTAGAGGTGCAGCTGCCCAGGAACTTGAGCTCTGGTGTCTCACACCTTACATAGTCCTTCAGCTGGAACAGAGGTGGGGACCCAAACAGCCTGGGGGCTGGAGTTTCCTCATACTGCCCTTGGCCACATCACCTTAACACTCCTACCAGCAGCTTAAGGTGCTGTTTTCATCCACTTTTGGCTAAAAGGGCTAAGCATGACCAAAGCTAAAAAGACTGCAATAGAATGGAAGCAACCCAACATATCCAAACCATATCCTGTGGTTTGGTGATTGAAATCCTTTTTCTGGGAGGTAAGAGATGTGAATTCAAACTGCTATAGGCAGAGAGTAAAATGCACCTGGATCTCTTAAGTCCTTGGCAGAGAGTCTAAAAGTCACTGAATTACTGAGCAAGGTTACAGCTAATGTCCAACAACTTTCTAAACTTAAACCTTTTGCTCTTTAAATTTTTTTGCAAATTCCTTTCGAAAACAATAAGGGTTTTTTTTAGATTTGCAGAGAAAACCTTTAAGTGTTCCATCCATCTTCTGTGTTTTGCTTTATTTGGCAAGAAAAAAGAAGATTTTAATTAATTTTGATCCAAACCAAAATGCTTTATTTATGTGTGTGTTGTTCTTCTGGCTTTAGATCTAAATATCTGAATATTTTACCAGTCCTAACCTTAGCAACTGTGAGAGCACGGGTTCAGTACCATCCTGTTTCCAAAGGATTTCCTCTGGGAAAGCTGCTGTATAAGACCCACCAAAGTAAGATTTTACTCTTAGTGTGATAGATGAGACTCTGCAATGCATAAATCATACTTTCTGAAAATGGAGTGAGCAGCACAGTCAGCCCAGGTGCTCTGTTTTGGCCCTCCAAATCCAAATGCAGTGGGAAAAATGAGGGGGGAAAAGGATTCCATGCAATTATTTTTCTTCTCTATTTTAGAAAAATTGCTATTCTCTGGACAGGAGAGGAGGGTGTTTGCTTTCTACACTTCTCTTTCTCTGCTCTCCATCCACCAGAATGACATACAAAATCACTTTCAAGTGAAACCTGACCCTTCTTATTAGAATTGGCTCCATGGCATCAGAGCAATTCTACTATTTCAAGTATTAGTTAGCTGTAGTCTGTGGAGCAATTGCTGATAAATTCTGATGACCTCTTTGGCATCCTATGCTTGGGACTGATGGACAAACACTACAGTGGAAGAAGGCTTAGGAGGCAAGTGATGGGCTTATGAAGCTCAGGGAAGAAGGCGGGGAGTGACCACAGCTATTGCAAATCAGCTGAATTAATCTCAACACAAAGGGAATGGTAGGTTGGCCTTTGTTTTGATAACTGAATGTATCAGTTGAGTGGATCATCTGATAGAGAGTTTTCCCTGAGTTAATCAGAAAAGGGTCAATGTCCTCTTGAGTCAGTGAGACCAGCGTGGGGAAAGTGTGTACCTGGCGTACCATGGAAGGTGAAAACTGAACAATCAATAAAATGAACTTTAGACAGAGCAACATACTTGAACTGGCTTCAACCATGCATTCCTTCCCAGTGATTGAGGATGCCAAACATCATGAAAAGCCCATAGGGAGACTGGAAATAGCAATCACATGTGTATTGTGATCCAATTGTACTTTGCAGTTGCTATATTGTGCTTGTATTCTGATTTCAGCCCATTGTTGTATCCCTCTGCTAAATCAAAATTCTGTCTAGCATCAAAATATTCAGATATCTAGAAGCAGTATTAAACATTAAACCTTCTTTGTGTAGAATATTAAAAATAACCTGGTCAGGGAGTGTTGTACTCTGACACTGCTTCTTGGTTCCCCTCCTCATTTTTCACTGCTAAATCAAGCTTGCAAAAACCGAAAAGCCCATTTGCTGTTTTCCCAAAACTACTTTCTCAAGAAAGCTACTGAGGAAATCAGAAAAATTTTTGCATTGAGAAATGAAAATGTGCACCCTGTCAACTCTGCACAAGGGTGTGATCTACTCTAAGAGAAGTTCCAAAATTACAGTTATGAGTTATTCTATTACTGTACGTGAGACTGCACTACTGCAGCATCTTCGAGAGGAAGCTGAATCTTCATCAAGGATCACCCAACTTCCTCCTGGAGCGACCTATCCTACTGGAGGAAGAATGGGATGAAAGGGCAGCAAAGGCCCAGGGGCTCTTGTTCACCTTGTTGCTGTTGACGCGTCTGGCCACTCACATGAGAACTGATTTAACGTTTATTCTTCTGTAAAGTTTTCATGGCTACCCTAATGAATGCAAACGACTGCGTATTTTTAAAATCTTGACAGTTCCTTTTGCATCACTGACTTCTTGAATTAATCACTTGAACTTCTTTACTCATGTTATAAAATAAGATTTTGGAGTAAGAATATTTAAAGCTCATGAGTCAAGCATTCAAAAGTTAGAAAAAGCCATAATTAAGTATGTCTGCATCATTAAATAAAGGACAATGTACTGATTTTGTGAGTTCTTACGATGCAGTGTTGGGAAAACAAATCATAAACAACACTTTTAATAATCAATTATAAATATAAACTGTTGACGTGCTTTACTTGTAATTGTTTTCTTAATTACATATATCTATTGATGAATATATTTGGAATATATTTTCAGATATATTGTTCAGATTTTTTTTGCTCCTGTCCTTCTGGACAGAAGGCATCTGCCAAGTTCTGAGCTCAGAATTTCTGACTTCTTATCACAGCTTGGTTGTTGATTAACTGGAAGATGTGCCTGTTTCTCAATTGGTCTGTAGATGAAGACAACACTTTTCCAAAATCTCCTTCACAGTTTAAAAGGATCAGTTAGCTTTTGAAGATATAAACTGTGTAGGAGAGAAAAGTGTTGTTATTTGGAAGTCTGTTAAATATTATTGCTCACCAAAGGTAATTAGAACATGATGCACCCAGAGCCGTGCTGAACTGTTTATGAACAAATCTCTCTAAGAAATAGAGTTCTGAGTTTCTTCCAACATTTTATGACTTACAGAAAGTTTTATATAATGCCAGAATACTATTTAAAAATTATAACAACTTTTTGTCTTTATCAACACAGTACTTTGTTCGATATATTTCAGTCAAATGGCTTCAAAGAGGATTTTTTCATACAGAATTAAGTGAAATTAAGCTGATGCTGGAATTAGTTCTGGAATCCCTAACAGAAAACAGTAATCTACAGCTGTGTTTCAATTACTATTTTCTGGAAGGACATATTGTAAACCACTGAAAATTTCTTTGGAGTACTTGGGAGTGAAATACCCATGTGCAAAAAACTGATTAAAATGTCCTACCTTCTGATTTCTCAGTTACCTCTTCTTTCTAACAACTCCAGACAGTTCTTAGTATTACAAGCTTAGTTACATTGTATCATTACATTATTATCTTCAGATTTATATTCATAGTGTCTTCCAAAGGCCAAGAGGCAACATTTGGCAGTATTTACATTATGTGGTAGTCACACATGGTCAAGGAAGCATTTCAGCTACCACACTTACTTTGTGACGAGAATGAGACTTAAATCGTTGTGTAAAAACCAGATATAGTATAAAATACATGTATTCAATAGACAAATGAAACACACAAATTTACATATGCAGGGATTTGACATGTTAAGATCACTCGCACCCTCTTTATTTACTGAAGCTGTTGAGTCAGTCAAAGTAAAAATAATGTTAAATAAGTCTTTAAGTCTTTGGAAGCTTGGCAATGCAAAGTCCTGAAAATTTAGTCTAATGTCAAGCCAGCTGTGGTCAGCCCTCACCAAAATTGCTTTTCCCTGAATTACTCATTTAAAAAGCCAGCTGGCCAGCAACCAGCATATATGTAATACATTGTGTATTGACACTGTGTAGCTGATACAGAGCTTAACATGATTTTCAGGGGAAACTTTGGAAACTTCCCAAATTATGTCCTAACACCACTGAAAAGATCAGACTACTGAAACGGAAATAGCTCTACAGCATAACTTAGTTTTTACTTGATTGTGTAAATATTAAGAGAACCTTAAAATCATACCCAGGGACAAGTTCATTCCATTTAAGACTCATGTTAGCTCTCTGAGAAAAAAATCTCACTGCTTATTTGCTTCACACTTGGGCTTGAAAAGGAAATACTTGTACAAAAGTATTTGTTTGAGTGTCTGTCAGGGAAATCTACCTCTTCCATGATAACAGATACTGTGAATTCCCAAACAGAAGTAGGGTAGCCCTCAACCCTATCTCCACAGCCAGTATCTCTTCACAAGCACTGCATGACACGGAGTGGATGTACCTGCTATACCATTCCCTGGGAACGTCTAGAAGTGACTGTAATGAAGACCTGAGAAGTAGACAGAATTTAATTTCTAGTTCTAAGTGCGTGCAAGACTACACTCACTTCCTTGGAAAGGCCCACAGGCTGGATGGGAACTTCCACGTGTATTGACCAGCCTGAGTCACACACCTACCACACGGGGTAGATAACACTCTGCTTTGCCTTCAGGGACTACAGTACAAGGTAAATAAGGCCACCATGGGTCAGCATCTGATGCTTCTCTCACACCTGGGTATGTGACACACTACAATGAGAACAGTCTGCTATCTCCAGGGAAGAGAGACCATATTGAGAACAAATGAACTAAAGATGAATTAGGTCCAACAAGCTGTACTAGATCTATGTTTTTTCTAAGTGCATGTTTTTATGTGAAGGGATTAAAAATGGCAATCTTTCACACCAATCCTTTCTTCACATGATGGAGCATTAAAGATTTTCTCCAGATTCTGTATTATTTTTATTCCCCAAAGCCGTTAACAAGCTTACAAGAATCTCTCTTTGCCTGGAATCATGGTTGTTTTTTCCCAGAACAGTGAATCTGTTTCACAATCACTGGCAGACATGAGGCCAATAAGATAACATTTCCCACATACTTCACATTCCATCGTCTTGGAAGGGAGCTTTTAGATATGGTTTCTTAAAAGCAGTTGGAGGTTTGAATTAAAATGTCTCTGAATGTGGCTTCAAGTCTCAGTCAGTCCATTTCTTGAAACACTGAGTAACACTGATGTGTTGACAGAGTATGGCAATACAAATCCATTAGCAAAAGTCAACAGCTGTTGAATAGAAAGCAAGAAACTCTTGTGCGCAGCTGCAACAGTACGAAAACCCTCCCAAACCCAGAAAACCTAAAAGGTAGAAACTCTCTATTTTTAAATAACAAAGTAAAAATGGTATTTTTTTTACTTGCTCTTGCATAATCTAACACAAACCTTTCCAAGGAGTAGGAGTTCATATGCTAATTCCCAGTCTTCTTGTGATATCATTCATCTATTAACATAGCAATTTATTTTTTTCAAACAAAAAACCCGTTTTTTGTTTTCAAAGGAGAAATTGCCTCATCATCCATGAACACACAAAGGAGACCACTGGTAGGTTTTCTTTTTTAGTGTATTAAGTAGAACTTGGTGAAGCATAAAGTTTTTCCTATTAGGTATAAGATTCTGTATCTCAAAGAGCTTATGCACTCTCCATACTGGAAATCCAGAGGAAGAGTTTATATTTCCTCCAGACTGCACTAGGGAAGAATACTGGTCATTCCACTTTGTGCACAGCAAATGACCATTTCAAAGGGCCCCTTTTCAAGACAAGGTGTTCTTAGAATGGCTCATGAATGTACTGTGTGCTCTCTGATTAGATTTTCTTAAAACTTCCAGATTCTTGTGTGGGGGAATCTCACACATATGCAGACCCGTATCCCTTCCCATCTGATACTGCAGGTATATTGCAATGCAGAGGTATTGCATGAAGCTTTACCTTGCTTCTCCTTCATCTGTAATATCACAGTACTTACACCGGGCGTTTGGTGCGGCGGTCGTGGGGGCCCATTCTCCTTCAGGGGGGGTGTTATGTTTCAGCATGGTGATTTGGCTTAATAAGGTGGTTAGGCTCTTACAGTGGTTTTTCTTTTCCTGCTTTTAATGGTGACACATGTTTACCTTAGAGAGAGCAAGGTCAAAGAAAACACAAGCGTTCTTTGCTGTGGTCAGTTAAGTTCCGCAGGAAGTTCATTCCATGGTCTGTGCGCTGTCTGCAGGAGAGCTCTCCCCTGCAGGGAGGGAGGCGTTGCCCTTTGCACAAAATTCCTTTCTGCTTAAGCAGTGATGTCAGCTGCAGCTCTCACCCCTCACCCCAGAGTTTTAGCTGAGCTTTTGGGTTTGCTTCATGTGAGCCTTGAAGGTTTTGCTGGTGCATCGATTGTCTGTGGGAAGTGATGTTCAGTGCTGATGCAAACTTGGTGCAGCCCATCTAGCCTGTGCTGCTGAAGACAAAGCTCTCCATTAACAGCATATCTCTTCAATTCATCTTTAGAGAGCGTCATTTCAACAAGTAGGAGAATTCCAGCAAAACACAAAGACGTGGTTTTACCTATCTGTTAAAAAGCAGTGTTCATTTTAATTTTATCTCAAGGCTCGAACCCACAGGAATTCTTTACTCAAAGTAAAGAGTTTGAGTAATTAAACAGGTCAGCGATCTTGCATGGCACTTCTGTGCAGAAACATCAAGGTTGGGATCTGATGGAATGAACCAGTGCACTGTCAGTTTTGGTAAAAACCAACCATAGGGAGAACTGAAGACCTTGGATGGATGGCTGCCTCCAAGCTGCAGACTAGGTAACTCCAGACACTCAAGGGCTGCTATGGGGATTCCATACCATGGAATTCCATGGTAATTAAGAGACCCTACTTTCTAGGTCATTGACTTTCACTAGAAGGCAATTGACTTTGAGGCTTTCAGATGAGACTTGAAGTCAGCTGGGCAAGAGGAAGATTGTTTGCCACTGTGTAAACAAGAATAAAAGGGTGCATGAATCAAAGAGTACATAAGAAAATGTATGCCTGCTTTTGTAACCTTATGAGGAGGCCACTTACAGCTGAAAGTTGGTCCTGCAGTCAGGTTAATCCCTGCTTAGCTTCTGAGTTGAATGCTTCTGAGCAGGAGTAGAAGCCCAAGGTAAGGCAGCTCCTTGGCTCCACATGAAGACAACAGTTGAGTTTTGGATGCTTCTGGGAGTTGCATGTTACTTTATGCAGGTTATCTAAGACTTTCAGGAGAGAGAGTGAACTGAACTTTTAGCTCCCACTGTCAAAAAAGGCAAGTCCTGCTCTCATCCTAATGATCCTGTCACTTTTCCCGACTTGAATCTAGCCAGGCTGCCTATGGTTGGAGTTAGCTCATCAGTTCTCTCTTTCCATCCAGCTTAATCCACCTGGGCACGTTTGTACTGAGCTAATGAATTGGATTTGCTTGTAGAAAGTCCAGTGAGTCCCAAAGCTGGTATGAAGACGCGGTGGGACCATGTAGCTGGGAATGTGGGAAAGGAAGAGAAAAAAGAGGGACAATTTGGAGGGAAGGTACATTTACCTGTTTTAGAGTGATTAGATGCACTGCACAACTAAGGTAACCACAACAGCACAGGCTGTTCAACATTTTAAGCGGATTTGGAGCAGCACTGCAGTCAAAAGAAGCAGCCATGGTCTTTCCCCTGCGTTATAGTCCAGCCTCTCCAGTGCCCTTCCCTTGTGCTGGCGGCATACTTGTGTTCCCACAAAACAAACTGGAGGGAACGTCTGGACTGAAAACTGAGTAGAGAGCAAAGCTTGTATTTTAGCTGGTTATTTCAGATAGATAGTAACTAAGGAACAGTAATCTTATACACTGAAGATATACTCCCAGCAGGGAAAGAGTCATTCTCCAAAACAGTGCCCCAGCACAGCACACCAAAAGCGAGTGTTGAACACTGTATATTCACAAGCAAATAAGTTCTCACGAGCGTGAAGCCAGTTCATCTGGACGCAGCTTTGTCTGTCCCCTGCATACAAGACCAGAGAAGGATTAGGATGCTCTGTACCTACCAGACCACGGTGGTTCTCCCTCCAAGTGAAAAACAAGGGGGGAGAACTGTTACTTACCTGAGTATACTTGCTGCATTTATTTCCTGTGAGCTGCTTCCAAGTAGGGAGCAATATGGGTGCTGCTTTTTGACTTTCCTCACGTCTCCCTTTCATGAAGTACTTAAAGATTTTCTCCCAGAGTTCATGAGTACTTATGTCTCTTATAGACATAAGGTCTCTGCCTTCCATTCATTATTGGAAGTGAAAACATACAAAGCACATTTCAACTCTTTTCCACTTCTTTTGGTTTTTCTGTAATTTGTTTTGTCTTCTTCCATTCACGGGCCATAAATGAGTGGCTTCTGGGGGCTCTGGGAGCAGAGTCTTGCAGTACTAGTGCAACAGGTGTAGCCCAGCTGGATGCCTTTGACACAGACACATTTTCTGTGAGGTTGCTGGCACCATGGGTGACTCTGACAACTGTTCCTGTCATGTGTTCCAGCTCTGCTACCAATTTTGGGCTGTTTTGTGTCCAGAATCACTGTTGCCTCTAGCTTTTGGGCAAAAGAGTGGGTGCAATAGAGCCTGGGGCATGTTTTGGAGTTGGGAATTCCTTGGCTACTGCAGTCTTGGCTATTTTCTGTCTTTTATGCATTGTATGAGCGCAACTGATATTTAACATGTGAAAAAAAATTCCCAGAATCTTGAATCAACCCTCTACAAGTCTCAAGAACTCTGGTTATTTGACCAACTTGTTTTTTTCTTCTGGGATTTTATCACTGAGGTTGAAGGGACCTTTGAAACAGAAAGTTTCCATTTCAGTTCTCATGTGAATGGCAACGTATTGTCGTAAGAGCACTCACAAGATAGCCACAGCTGCTGATCATCATAGACTCAGCCTGTCAGGGCCCAGAATCACACTGAAAATGCTTGGAAGCTTTCAGCACTTCTAAGTTTGAGCTGAGCCTCTTGCTCTGAAACATCTCCAGCCCAAACACTAAGCTCTGACCAGAGATATACTCTTTATTTCAAACGGAATCTGAACATAGTCTACATTACCTCCCTGTAAGTTATAGTGAAGCAGTGCTTTTCATTTCTGGTTGCTATTAAACCTTAATTAAATACAATGTGGAGAAGAGCATTTTAGAATCATGTCATTTACTCATCTGCTCTTAAAAGTTCACATCACCAAATGAATCTATTATTATACCTCTTAATCCCGATGGCAGATTTTTCCTATTTTCCCCATGCAATTTCATAATTTTTGGTCCAAAACCTGCATTTCAATCCATCAAAAAGAACCCATGCTTGCAAGTATTCAATTGCAACCATGCAGTCCAGTTCAGAGCTGATTTGACTGGGTGTGGAGGTCACGTTACACTTTTCTTCCTCTCAGTGCATACGCATAACATCTGGAATCATGTTTCTTGTGTGCACGCTATCAATTCCAAATGTAAAATCTGCGTTCTGTGAATATTAAGCAGCATTCTTTTTCAGTTTGGCACTCTGATAAGCATTTCTGCCATGACCTCATTTGTTAGACTTTCGGGGAAAGGAATAGATATGGGTTGCTGAACATACTGCTGCAGAACCAGCCATCAACACTTGTTGATGAGCTGTTATTTTGTGTTATTTACCCAAATACAATTATCAGGGATCAGAAAATCACGCCTGAAAAGTTGCACCACTTCCTCACTTAGAAGAGCTGAGAATTTACTGTACCTTGACTGCTGTATAATTGAAATTGTGTTACCACAAAGGAGCCTGTATAGTTCATTAAAAGCAGACTGACACAGGTTCCTTTCAAACATTTTAGCCTTTTTGTCTTCAGGTGGTCTTTAATGAAAGAGAGAGAGAAATGGGAAAGAAGGAAACATTTTCCTCAGAGGTACACTCTGTAAATAAAAATTAGTATTGCTTACACAGGGAAAGGATCTTTATATACAGCTGTTTTCATGAAACTGGAGTTTCTAGAACACTCAGAGTAGCTTTTTTCATTAAATATAATGAACATATCCAATGTAGCTATGAGTTTAGTTATAGTTATTTTTTATGATTCCAAATGGCGATAACCAGTCAAGTAAAATGTGACCAGCAAGGGAGCAATGCCTCATTTCTTGCTTTGCAATGCAGCACAGAACAGTAATTAGAAGAGAAGCAAAAAGTAATACAATATCTCCAGCCTACTGGTGTGAGCAGCACATCTTGAGAAGGCCAAAATGCCAGACTTTCTCTACTTTTTGATTTTCCAGTCATGAAAACATAGACTTGCACTTTGCAGCTTGTTACCAGAAGAAACACTATCTGCTGTTCAGGTAGTGCAGGAAAGCAGCCTGACATTTGCTTATCCCGGGATACCAAAATTCAGAGAGGTGTTTTCAAGATTCTGGCTGCTGGTTTTCACTAAACCTCAGTGAAAAATGCAAGTGGACAGCAGAAACCCTTATCCTTTATGGTGGTGTAAAGCAACAGCTTACAAAATTGTCGTGAAACAAGGCAGCAGAAACCGCTGTGCTCTCCACCCCAACACAAGAACGCACAGTCCAAGACAACGGCATCTTTACGGCATATGATGTTTTAGTGGCTTTGTTTAATGATGATTTATGAGTAAATGAAAAGGAACGAAAGAAAGTGAAACAGCAGACATGTTAGAAAGAGAAGGCAGCAACACTGCACATAAAAAGCATGGCCTGGGAAGATGCAAGGAGCTTTTGAACAAAGCACTGACTGTGAAATAGGCTTGGCACAGCAAGGAAAGAGAAGGTCTCCTGCTCTTTCACTCCTCCTGTCTTCAAGAAAACCGAGTGTTATAAGCTTCTTCTAAATAAGTAGATTTTTATCACAGATATGTGATCCTTAAATTCGCATGAACCTGTCAAACCTGCAGGGCTCATATTTTTAACTGTCCTTGTAGATCTGGAGGTTAGCAACCTTATTACTGTCTGGGTTAACAAACTTGCAGCCAGGAGGCAGCTATTCTTTCCCACATTTAAAGACAATTTAAATCAGGAAAAATGCAGTTTGATTTCTGAGTAGTATTAGAAAGCAGTATTTTGGTGTCTGCCTATGAACAGTCAATGTTGACAGTGCATTGTAAAGGCAAAGAGTGCAGTGCCTCATTATGTTCATGTTTGCTTCCTCTCCCACTATCTGTATTCCCTTTCAGCTCTGCCATGCATGCAAAACCTCTGCACTCTGCTGACCCTCTCCAAAGCCCAGGCTTGGGATGTGAAGGATCCCTCTTAGTGTGAACGAGAACCAAGCCCAAGATCATAACAAAACCTCTCTTCTTGCCTCATGGGGCACTTTTCAGCATCAGCTTCCCCGGTCTACTCTGCTGTACATTTGGTGTGTTTTCTGGGAAGCAGCTATGGGAGCAACTATAAGGGCTTGGCTGTATGTGTGTTCATCTGACATCTCCACAGAGATGCAGAAAGGAGGAGGAGGAGGAGAGGTGCCTTCAAGTGTCCAGCCTTTCCACACCTCCCGTCATGTCTTTGTACACTGACATTTCCTTCTCTAGAGGGTTGCTTCAATATATCATGAATCAATGGTATGTTGAAAATATCAATGGTATGTTAAAAAGTTAGACCTTTAAAGCTGTGTACAACTACTCACGAAGTTGAAAGCATGATGGGACAATATTGTGGGGTCTTTAGAGTTAGCAGTGGCTGCATCTGTGACACCTTGCTTGGCCCTGAGGCAGAAAGGACTGGGCAGAAGAGGAAAAGGAAGAAAGCGCAGAGGCAGAACACAAGAATAGTTACAGTCCCCCTGAAGAGACACTAAAAAGGCTGAAGTTGTTTTAATGCAGAGGAGAAGTCAGCATGAGTAATACAATGGGAGTGTAGCAATTAATGAATTAGATATGTTATTCCTATTATTGTGGCTGGGATGGTAGAATCTGAATGATTATTTGGTACTTGTGGCTTGTTTTTATTAATTCCAGACTCTCTTGTAGCAGTTTTTCCACAAGTGGGTCTTAAAATGCTTAGTAAAAAATGGTTTTTTTTCAAGTTAATAAACACTAAATATATGTCAGGCATACCATCAACCATAGAGTAAAAATAAGTGCCTCCAAAATGCCTGGAGAAAGCAATAATTTTTGTGTCAACTATGAACAGCCTTATTATAGAAGGAAGAAGTAATTTTTGTAAAGCGCTTAAAAGTAGTCAGATTTCCCACTTGAGACACAATCAGTTGCTCAAATATTAGAACGCTCTAAGCCCTTACTTTCTGAAAATAATGTACCTTCCATTTGACATGTGAAAACAGTGGTCATGTTACAAAAATTTAGATCAGAGGATTTTATGAAAGGAAATTTATATTGCTTATAGAAAGTCTCTATTGTGAAGAGTGGGCAAACATATGGATAACATAACAAGTTTGAACTTGAAACCTGAAACCAAACTTCAAACTGATGAAAAATGTTTATTTAACTCAGAAAAAAAATCTCTGCCTGCATCTGCAATTTCTAGTCCCTATAGAAAACAGAAATACTCAAAATAACACAGGGAAGAAATTACATCATCGATATTCTGATATCAAACCGAACATGGACATAATGTGATTTATGACTCAGTGCATGCTAATCTGAAGTGTACTTCTATACACTACAGATATAATCCAATGTGAAAGTAAAAAAAAAAAAAAAAAGGCAAAAAAAAAAAAAGCTGTCTGGTAATCAGCACAGTTTTCAACAACACTGAGCAACACTGAGAGATTTACTTTGTAAACCTTTTTAATAAGTTAAGGTCTTACTATTTGAGCCTGTTTTAGTGCATATTTTCCATTTTGCTTGGTTTATTTTATATACAACAGAAAAAGGAATCCAAAGAATGGTTTTCAACTTCACCTCAAGGAAAGACTGAAATGTGGAACTACTTTATTACTTCTCATAATCTGAATTTTAAATTTTTCTCAGCCCTTGTTCACCAAAGTTCATTGCCTTTACATCTGGAAAACACACAGGATTTTTATAGGAGCCCATGTGCATTAGAAAGTGGGCCACTTGGACTACCAGGACAGTGCAGTTGGAGAACAGCATTGTTTTATATGGCACATTTCACCTGGCACTAAAAATGAGTAAGGAATGTCCATGTGGTCTGTGAAGACATCTCTGAAATAAACAAGTAATTGTATCTATGGCCATTAGTGACCTAGTCTGAAATCAAATAGCATCATGTATGTTGAGCTTGTATTACTGACTGTTTAGTTATTACTGACTAAATCTATTTACTGACTTTCAGGTGTGCATTGATACTGATCGAGTTTACCCATTTGGCACTCATCTAAGCCAACCTTTTCAATTGCTTAGAATAAAAATATTTCTAGTTCTGTTATTAAATGAAAGATTTTAATTGGTTATCTTCAGCTATTTTGTAGATCCTCTCATAAAATAACATGGGCTATGGTCTTATTTGATCTTATTTACAGTGGCATTAATCGGAGATGTATCAATTGAAGCCAATAGCATTACAAGAGGATTAGACTGGGAAAGGTGAGATAAGATGCAGGCAATGGCAGCCCTGTGTTGTTCAGAGCTATTTTTCTGACACCAATGAGCATTTAAGGAGCTACAGGAGCAGTAGTGATCCCAGGCTTTTAGAAATACCTGTGAATGGAGTGCAGTAGTTACATGGCAAATGTGTCTGTAGAAGTACAGAGACAAAAAGGTAATGTTCCCTTTCCATAGTTATTATTAGAATAGCTAGTGGTATAAAAATGACTGTCTTGAGGCTGATTCTGATCTCCCTAGGAGACCTGCCTGGCTGTGAGCCTGCTGGGAGATTAGAGTGAGGCTATTTGTGCACTGCTTTCCTAAAATATGTAATTAGACATAATCATGCTTCAAAACACTACACCGATTCTTCTAAGCAATTTTTTTTTTGTAACTTAGAGAAGGTTATTAGCCCACCTGAAAGTTAGGGAGTTTTCAGTATTTCAACCTATAGAAAACAGTTTGTGGGTCACAGGGACAATAATTTCTTCCTGCATTTTATTACCATGTACCGAAAGAGGAATAAGAGGAGGCAACGCCCACATCTTAATGTTAGCCTGTGAGTGCTTGTGCTTAATGAAGTCAAAGTATTTTTTCTCTGGATTAATACATTGTGAGCGTGAAATAGCCTGTACCATTCACTTCTGCACCCCCTTGACACTTTTTGATATTTCCCAAGGTTGTTTCACAGGCAGCAAGAAGCCCTTTGGAGGATAATTGAGAACTTGCTCAGTTCTGCCCAAATTCTGGACCCCTCTGCCCTGTGCCCAAGGAATAGGAGAGGACAGGCCCTGTCTGTACACATGATCTGGGCAGACACAGGTGGACCAAAGAAACATTTGCCAAAGATCCCCTTTGATGCCATGTGACTTAGTCCAAGATACCAAAATTTTTATATGCTAAACTGAATGATGTTATGCAGCCTCATACTGATGTTGAATGGTAAATCCTTATGTAGGCAGGACAAAAAGCATCTCCGAGTTAAGTATAGTTACTGATAGCTATGTATAGCACTCATTATGTTGTACAAGCCTTGTTGGTTAAACAGTGTCTGGACTGTGCTTTTGCTGAACCCTTGGTATATTGGCTGTATGTTATAGCATCAGTAGAAAGGAAAAGGACAAAAAAGATTACCAAGGCAAAATAGCTTCTGGAGCGACCATGGAGAACCCCCCCATCAACCCCCCCACTTGCAACTGGTAACCACAGCTTTGAGTACACAGTCCTGTGAACATCAACAGTGGGTTTTTGTCGGGCAGAAATACCTGTTTCAGCAGTTATGGTGAAAACTTCACAGAGAGAAGCTTTTCCTGTAGACAGATCTGATGGTCTTCTCTGATCCTGCCATGAAGGTGCAGCTGTTTCTGATGCAGATCTGGGCTGTTGCCTGTCTGCATTTAAGCAGCTGAGCCTTTCCCATGTCAGCACTTTTTTATTTCAGCCTGTGTTTTAGGGTTGTCGTCCTTCTCACGTGAATGTTCATTACCTGGGAAATTCAGACTCCCTGGGGAGGGAGCACAAACGGAAAAGGGGGTGGATGGGTGTGTAAGAGAGTTTAATGCTTTACATCTGGCCAGCTGAAGACACTGATGTTCCCAAACCCATTCAGGAGTTAAAGGGATACTCCAGCAGCCTGTCAGTACCAGAAACGTGAATGTCATTTTCTCAGTGCCATGAAATATTCTCATTTCCCGCAGGTTGCAGGGTGGAATCCCAATTGCCCCTGGGTTTAATAGGCACACTTTGTATTTGCTGTTGGTTATTTTTCTGCTATTATTCTTTAGTTTTCATCAGTTCCTAACTTATTTCTGACATGGAAAGCTATGTATGTGTAGCTATGAATTTAAGAGGGCTGAAATACAAATGTTATTAGTTGAATGGCACAATCACAGAAAATTAATATATGCAGAGTTAGTATGGATTTTTCCAAACTACTTCCTTTTTCATTAGTGCTCCCGGGAAGGAGAAGAGGTGTACAGTTTTAAAGCATGAGGCAGCACCAGACACTAGTTGTAGGGCAAGCATGTTGATCAGGCTGCAGCTCTGTGACGTGGTTCCTAATGAGCAGGGATCAACAGCCATTCCTTCATCTTGCCAGATCAGTCCCACTCTCCCGCATGCTCTTTAACCACTCCTTCAGAAGAGATTTTTAAATTCCAGGCTGCTGGAGACTTGTAGGCTTCATGTGACCACAAAAGCATATACACAAGCGCATATGCATAAAGAGCAGTGAAATGATAACTGTTACACTCCATCATTTGTTACTCATAATTTAGAAGAGATTATTCATCTTGGTTTTACTTTGGCAGAGAACTGGTGGATTTTTTTAATTTTTTATTTTATTTTAATATATATTACCGGTTCAGAAGGTTAAGAACAATCCTGTGCCTTTGGGGGGAAAAAAAGAAAAGAACAAGAAAAAAAGGAGAGGGTAAAGAAAAAACAGAAAGTCTGTCCAAGTATGGATTTCAGAGGGATAGCTCCAGCAGCCTCATTCTTCCCTCCTTCCCTTCCTCCCTTCCTCACTCCCCGACCCCTTTGTGTGCTAAAGTTACAACCCAAGGACTTGGAGACATTTCAAAGGAGCGTCACTAATGAAGACCACATGTGCACTGCTCCTCTTGTTCAGCCCTGAACAAAGCTGAACTGTAAGAGCTTTCTCTCTACGGGCCAAAAAACAGGTCCCACTCCCATCCTTGGTTACCCACCCACAGTTTATGAATGAGGCTTTCTCAGGTAACCACCACTTGTTATCAGAGCATTTTCAGAGGAAAATCAATCATCTTTCCAATAGGAAGCCAAAAGGGAGAGAGCATGTGTCTGCTTTGCCAAAACATCAGCGGCAACACCCAAACACCCACACACTGACAGTGCTGCAGCCTTTGGCCTTGGTTCTCACACAGCAGCATCAATGCTTTCGCTGCAGCGTTTTTTCCTTTGCTTTTGGGATGCCTCCTCTGCATTTTCTCTGGAGCTGCGTAAAGGCAGGTCTACGCAAAGAGGTGGGCTGCAACAGGGCTTGTTTTCTGAACAACATCAGCTGAGGAGAATGCTGAAATCCAAGACCAAAGCATGTAATTTCCCATTTCTGTTGAAAATTAACCATGTTTCAAGGAAAGACTTTCACCAAATAATAAGTCAGTTCTCACAGGAATAGTTTTATCAGGCTAAATAAAAGAAACTGGCACTTGAGTTTGTGATTTCACGTCCACTTGGTTGTCCTTCTCAGCAGTATAATGCTACCCAGTCCAACAGTGGCCGTCTGGGAGTGAGGCAAGTGGCTGAGGACTGGTCTCCTTAGGCAAGCCAGCTGGCAGCTCATGGACTGCTATGATATCAGAGCACAGGCTGTGTCACTGGGCAACTGGAACGTCTTCCTTCCTGGCAGGTCACGGAAGAGTGGCTAGGACGGGGATAATCTTCAGGCTTTAGTTCCACAGAACCCAAAAAGGGCTGGGGAGTCTACTAAGGAGAAGGACAGGGCTGACTATGTGAAGGGGTCAACTGGCTGAGGGACTTGGAAACATGGCGTGTATCTTCAGATTGATTCCTTGGCAAGAATTAGTCTGCTGCAGTTGTGCTGTGTTTGCACAGGCATGCTTCATGTTTAGATGCATTGGCCAGTTTCAGCTGGCAAAAAAAGATCACAGGGATATTAATTTTCTAATTTGCTCATTAAAATACATGATAGGAGAGCCAAATCTCCCAAACTTCCTGGCATTAGGAGAAGCCAGCAGCGGTGGACAAGGATATATTAGGACACAAAGAAGCTGCCCAGAAGATACCTATCTACCTGCAAGCTGACAAACTCAGGGATGATAGACCATAGAGCAAGATAAAAGCACCCATAGATAAAAGCCCAGCCACGGTAGCAGCCCTCATGGATATAACCCTGCTGCTCTCTCAGACAGCCGAGCATTTTGAAGGAATAAATAAAGATGAAGAAAAGATAAAATAAGCAAACAAATCCAAAACACATCAAAGTCAGCATGCAATAGTGGTTGCTGCCAAAGCTGTACCTATTTTCTGACAGGAAACTCTTTCGACACAACTGCCTTTCAGGGACATTTCTGGTTACCAACAGTATAGAGGTTTGTTTCTATAGCAAATATGTTCCTGTGGATGCAACCACTAGTATTAAAAATAAATGGGAAGAGGGAAGTGGATTCTATTAAGCAGTGACTGTAGAGGAAGAGAAGTGACCTCTGTGTGTTTGTTAATGAGAAAAAAATTAGTGGAAGCATTTGAAGGATCATAGGACTTTATATAAAATCACTTTTAAGTACAGGATTGAACCATAGTATATATATGGAAGAAGACATAATCTAAGGATGGTTGTTTGTTCATAAGTGATCTAGGGTTAACAAAGCATTCCAGGGCTTTATGAAAGCACTTTTAAACAAATAAACATTACTCTGCAGTGTTTACAAGTTAAGCACTTCCACATAATCTCTATGCATGAGAACCTGAGAGGAAAACTGATTGAAATCCCATGATAAACTATTTTGTTTAATTGCTTAACCTCATGGCAGCTGAGAAAAGCAGATACAACAAATGATGAAAAAATGTAAAATTTTAAATTTCTAGTACATTTCATCAGCCAAAGTGCAGTCTGGTAATCAACATGGAGTACCTAAAATATTTTCATCCTGGAAGTTTCTCTTTAAAGTGGTATCTGGGCTTTTTTTATTTTTCTTTTTGAATAATATAAAAAAAAACGGCTGAGGTTTCTTTTGCTAGCATAAGGTGACATTATTTTGCAGACAGAGGGATTGCCCACAGCCCTTGGACAGTTCTTTGAAGCTTTGCCAGGTTACAGTCTGTTCATTAAATAAGGCATCCTAAACATCTTTGCTGCTTCTGGATTCCCATTCTGCCCACCAGTTTTTTTCCTTTTTTTTTTTTCTTTTTTTTTTCTGAGTATCTTGTCTGCCTTACAAACTGATCATGAGGTCCTTGGATCTAAACCAGCTGTAATTTCATTCATTACTGATAAAATTAGATTGATTAGAACAGGACTGTGCTCCTGGAGAAGGGAGAAGACAGCTCTGGAATACGGTCATGAACCGGAAGGCAATGGGGAGCTCCTTTGGAATCCTTCCCACCTGGCCAAAAAGGGATTGTCTGATGTTCCCAGCCACTTCACTCTGGGGTACAGGGCTGCTGCTGCACAGCTCCCCTGTCAGGCAGGGGCCAGGGGGTTCAGCCTCCTGGCTGTTTATTCTCTCCCAATCTCTGAGATCAGTGGGAGTGTTCTGAGTGGACTGGTACTGTTTCTCTGGTCTGATGAGTGAGCAGAGCAAGGCACAAGGAGTAGGTGTTCATATAATCCTAGATGGCATTGGCTTCCCCAAGTTTACTCAATGTAGATTTTGTTGCCCTCATTTCTTCTGACCCCAAAGGGACTTGCCATTTTTTCATGACTTAATTTTTTTAGGGGTGACTGACCTTCCAGAGCAGTTTGTCTTTGTAGATGTCAGG
>VXAY01005687.1:716529-743748 GCA_013399855.1 Oxyruncus cristatus
ATCCTTTTACCGCAAATTCCAAAATACTTATTTGAATATTTTAATTATTTGAATATTTTTACTGTGTAACAGATGTTACACTGCTAAGTTCCACCTCATTTGTAAGGCTGACAACTGGCCTGTTTTCCACAGCGAGCTGAGGCCGTGGTAATGTCACTTCTGTAAGGCCACCCCCAGGCATGGCTATGCTGGCTGCTGAGTGTTTCCAACACCAGGCCCATAAGCATAGTCCCAGCATGGGCTTGTGCCTCTGCCACACCTCCTCTTGGCCATTTTATACAGTGGAACGAATAAGACACTGACTCTGCAATCTGTTGGATCAGTGTCAAAATTAACCTCCTCTCTGAAGAACTATGTAGACCGATTAGCAGCGGTGCTTTGGGCGTTGGCAATCTCCTTTCTGCTTCCCACTCCTTTCTGAGTCTACATATTTCTCTGTGGTGTTTGAGTCAAACTGCTCTTTCTTTCCCACCACTTCCCTTCACAGTCAAAATTCTGCAAGGCCAAATTTGCAACCATGTGACTGCTATGAACCTCTGGTAATGAGTGACTCTAGCTGAGGATCCAAAAACTCTGATGGCTGTAGAGTAGAGCAACACATATTTTAGCTATTTATATGAGATAAGAAACTGTGAGTCTGTTCCAGCCTGGGGTTTGTATGGGCTGAGAAGGGGCCCTTTTGACCACAGAGCATGTATTCTGTTGTAGAAAGAACTGAACAATTACCACACAGTAATGCCTCCATAGAGAAACGTTTACATTGCAGAGCCCTAGTAATAAGGGCAAGAACTGAGCATAATCTGCTCGGAGGACACTGTGCATCTGAAGCAAATAAAAACTCATTTGCAAGCTGTGACTGTAGATGTGTATGTAAAGAGATACTGTGCGTGTAAGATTTATGCTCTGTGGTTGTGTTTCCTTTGGGACAAGGCAGAAGAATGATGACTCTTCACATCCACTGCACTTTGGTTAGTCTAATTACTAGGAACTACATGAATTTACAATGGATTTGCAATAAATAATTTATGCAACATACTGAAATCTAGTTTTATATTCACTTAGCGTGTTATATCTGTAAACAAATGAAGGACTTAACAACCATGTACAAATCTTTGAAGCTATATGTAGGTTTGGACCCCAACCCTGAGTCTCAATACCCTCCCAGAAGGCCAGTACCTGCTGAGCTAGGAGTAAAATGTGTGCTGACAGGCCTGATCCCCCTACTGCTGGGTGTTGGGGCCACTTAAGCCTTCTCGCCTCTGAAGCAGCTCAGCCTGGCCTGAGGCAAGAGCTTCAACTCTCTGTGGTTGCTTTGTCAAGGCTGGGTGAGTCAATTGGCTTTGAAATACAGAATGGTGTAAAGGGCCCCTTCTTCCAGCCCAGGTTTTTTCCACTCCTAAGGAAACACGGCCAGCATGAGAAAGACTGTGTCCCCTCCTCATTGGATAGGTTGAGGACAGGGTACTTGATCTTATGAAAGTCCAATATGACAATTTTAAACTCTAAATCCAAGCTCAGCTGTGGATTGCAAAGGCAGACTGGACATTCTCTGCTCCAGTGTGCACCTAGACAGCATTTAATAGGCTCATTGCCTTCGTCAGCATTTTCCAAACATGCTGCTTTAGCATGGGCTTCATGGTGGCCTTTCAAAGCAGGAAAAACCCCTTATGAAATCATGATTTGTCACTGAAAAAAGCTAAAAGCTGGGTGAAAGCCCAGTTTGTGGGAAGTTAATTTTATTAAGGAGAGTAGAAGGGTGATGACTGCATGGGAAATCACTCCATGTCAGCAGTACACATGGCTTGGTCACCCTTTGCCATTGCACTGGCATCTGCACCACACTCTTCCCTCCTGGGACAATTTGGACACTGTGAGTGATGTGGAGCCAGGCAGGGATTGGTCTTACTTCTGGCCAGCTGGGCTTGTCTCTGCAACACTTCTAGGCATTCACAGAAGTTTTCTAAGCAGTGTTCATGACCACACACTGTCCTCAAATGTTGCCTCAGCGCTGCTACAGAAGCAAGAACCATTGCATAGAGAAAGGTTTTCAGAATAACAGCCATGGACGTGGGCAGACTTTCTTCATACAAAAAACTGATAGATGAAATATTAAAAAAGTAATAGATAAGATATTGAGTGCAACTAAGCTTGGTGTCAGAAAAAATAATATTGCTTGGCTCTAGGGAAAGTCTGATGTGCAATGAACTGGCAGTTGCTCTGCTCTGGGGGTTGGTCTGTGATTTGGACAACAAATGGAATTGTCCTTTGAGCATGCAGGCTGACTGTATTGCTGCATCAAGAAATATGTCATCTCTTTCAGATCCTGCCTCCCTCTTGTCCGAGTGTTGTGTGCAACCAGGTCAGGAGGTAACAGCACCACTTCTGCTCTGATAGCTGCTGACAAGAGGAGGGAAGATGAGTAGACTAGAAAACAGCAGGGCACATTTACAGCCCTCAGCCTGCCACAGCTCATGAACCTCTCCCTCTGGAATTTTTACAGTGTATGTGAGTGGGAACTCTCATGCAGTCTGTGGTGACTCGAAACATCTTTCTCTGCCTACGTTGCGAAAGAAGGCTGTTTGAGGCAGGTTGGCCTTTTCCCATAGATTTTCCATGGGGTTCAAACGTGGTCGAGGATGTAGCATTTAACTGACGTACATGGCCTGCCCATGATTTGGAATTAAAACCTTATTTCAGATCTGATTTAAAGTGTAATGAAAAAAAGAAAAAACAAGTCGGAGGCAATGTCTCTCACCCTCTCTCAGTTTTCTCTGCGCGGGTTGCACCATGCTAATGCTGGCCCTGTCACTCTGCAGAGCGGGCAGAAAGCCGCCTGCCTGAATGGGGCAGCCGGCAGCATTCCTCCAGACCTGGGGATGAGGGTGGGGTTTGATCAGCCAAGGGAGAAAAATGTCAACATCTGTCTGTCACTGCACGGCCAATGGCCAATTATAATTTTTTTTTCCTGCCTCCCTAAGCTGCAGTCAGACAAAGCCGCCGAGCTCCCGGCTTTGTTGCCTGCGCCATTTCCCACCACCGCTCCACCTCTGATATGCTAATGGCAAAACTGAACGGTTTTGTGCAGCTGAAAAGGATCTTTGGGCACATTCACTGGATCAACAATCCCAACTGCTGCGCTGGGGTTCAGCCTGCTGCGGCAGAACTCGGTGCCAGGGTACTTCCCTCCTTTTTTTAGGGGGGAAAAAAAAAAAGGAAGAAAAAAAAAAATGTAGTGGAATTAACCATCTGGCGGTCTTGGTGCCCAGAAACTTAGCTGAACAAATTATGACATGATAACACGATATACTCCCCTCATTTATTTTCTGGACTGACAAGCAACAACCCGGACAGTGCTTTCCAGCTTTAATTGCTGTCTCGCCAGATGCAGCCTATGAGCTGAGAAAGGACCATCTCCCCTCTGCTTCAGAGCACCACAGAGCAGCGAGGTAGTCACAGAAACACTGCTGTGTTTATACAGTTGGCTTTACATGCGTTAGAGCAAAAGTAACACTGACAAACAGCCTTTTGTTTAGAAAATAAACTCTGTCATACATGCAATGCTGGACACAGAAAGCAAACTTGATGACCTAATCCTATCCATTGTGTAGCAATAGTAATGCACTTAAGTAGTAAGCAGAAGAATAATTACAGAGTTGATTGGGAGATGAGTTTCCCATTCACTGATGTTGTGGAAGTGCCAGGGGAAATAGGCTGTAGCATCAGAGACAAGGTGCTCGTACGTCTGTGACAGATTGATTTTGAAGCATTTATCACTTATAATTAATCACCCAAACTAAGTGTGAATGCTATGAATGATATACCACTCCTTTTGCTGATGCTGTAGCAGTACCATCATCACTTTATAAAAAAAGGAAGTGAGTTGGCAGGATAGTAACATTTGAAACACTTTTACAAGCAAATTAATGTTTATAAGCACTGTAATATGCCATCATTATTCAAAACAACTATGACATATGCAACTGTGTCGGTTTTGGCTGCAAACACCCTGTGAAAACTGCTGGACATAAGGTCCAATGACATGAGATAAAAGCTAAGGAAATTTAAAAGCTGAATAAGCAAAGCAATCTGATGGTCCGACAGCTTCCAGTTGACCCTGAGCAGAGACCTGGGTAAAGCTGGATGAATACTCCAGCCAAGAAAAGGATGATAGTTGTAAGGTTTTTTTATGAGACTGCAACTGAATATAGTGTGCACGGTAATTAATGCTGTAATAAAGGCTGACCTTTGCACAACTTACATTATCTTCTCTTCTTAAGACATGCTTGTGAGAAGTGAGAGAAAGGTGGATTGTCTGGATCCAGAACCAACTCACAGTGAAAACTCATTTATTCCCACAAAGGAGAATTATCAAGATGAACATTTTCATCTCCTTTTTAAAGATTTTCCTCTTTGTCAGCTCTCCCTGTTCTGGCTGTGGTGGAAGGCACTTAGGCATCATCACCTGTGCCATGGTTTTGTGTTTCTTCTTGTGTGTTTACACTGGCTTCCACCACTGTACACCCCCTGCAGAGTGTTCACCCAGACCCTGGGAAGTGCTGCCGGCGATGCCTTCTGCGGCTTTCCAGGGAAGGACTTTTATAAAAAGCATGCACAGCATGAAGGAGGAAGCAGATGCAGGCTCACTCTGCACAGTGCTCTCCAGTTCCTGGCATATGGTGGATGGTTAAAAAAAATGGGTCTGAATGGTGTGAAAATCAATTCATCCTGTATCACAGAGGAGAAATTATTTCATTCTGGTCATATGCTGTGTGTTGTCCTGGCTGCACCCGCCTATGCTGTTATGAAGGAATGCTTTAGACTCACAGGCTGTACAGATCAGAACAACACTCCGTGCTGACTTTCTGCATGACAGACACCAAAGATTTTCATTCAAACAATTTTTTGTCTGATTGTACTTGCAGCTTTAATGAAAGAAGCCCAAGCCACATTTATGACTATAAGAGGACAGAAAATCCATTAAGACATGAGTGAGTATGTTGCCCCAGTAGCACATTGCTGCTTGTGTTGGAAAATTTTATCTGTGGTCTGACATTTTCTGTCTTTAGACTCTATGTGCTGCCTTTTGCTACATTGGGGCCTCAGTTCACAGTCCCTGTTGCTCATCTGTCCCACAACTTCTCCTCTGGTCCCCAAGGCCATGAAGCAGCTGCCCATGTTCAGAGTGTGTGGAATGGCCCAGTGTCCTTCTGAGCATGCATGAACTCCCACGAGGCAGGCAGGGCTCAGGAAAGCGGTTCCATCCTCCTTAGTCCTCTCTCATTCCCTCTAAGTCTGCACCTGCTCAAATCAACTGCAAAGCATTTTTTTTTTTTTTAAATAAATGGACTCAATTTAAGTAAATTGTTCTGGTACACCTCCAGGAATCACTTTTTGGATCTCTTCCCTGAAAATTCTTTAATTTTAGAGCAGCCATTTTAACATCCAGGCACTGTACATTTGTACTAAATTAAGCTGAAAGTAAGCTCAAATTTACCATTTGATTTTTTTTTTTTTTACTTTTGTTGGCTTGTTTGACTATTCTTGCTACCTAAAACAGAGGAGGAATTGACAAGTCCTTACTCTGCCTGTTTCCCAAGAATTCAGGCATATTGCCTCACACACTATATACTACTTCAAAACACGTAGGTAAGATAAGCAGCTAATGACATATAATAAATTTGCCCTCCAATAAAATCAAATAACAGCTGTTCCTTTTAAATATTATAAAAATTATAAGCATTTCTCTTTACTGAATGCCAGTGGTGGACAAACAGATGTGGAGGAAATCAGCACTCTCTATTCTAGATTATTATTACAATAACTTCAAACCTATAAGCTTTCTTAGCCTTTTCTACCCTTAAAAAATACTGGAGTGGGGGAGTGCGCGTGTTTATGTATGTGTATGTAGAACTCTGCACTTTCATGATGCTGTGATGTTTGTGGGTCTGGCTTCCCCAGCTGGAGCACAGCCACTCCTTTTTGTTGGACCTTGTACTTCTCAAGAAAGTTATCCCAGTCTTTCACTTGCAGGCAGATTCAGCCTCATCACCTGCACATCTACTCTGTTCATCTCTTAGGACTCTATGTGAGAGAGTCTAGGGAGCTGGGAGCTGGAAAAAAAAAATAGTCCTCAAACTGGTTCCTTAAATAGGTGTGGATTTACTTATGGTGTGAAGGAGCAGCCTAGGGTAAGGGGGAGACTGATTATAAGTCTTTTTCAGAAGCACCACCCAACAGGGAGATCCTGTTCCCAGTTACATCCCACATTAACAGTACCTGCCTGCCTTTTTTCCCCTGTCCATCATTCACACTGCAGATAGAGCTACCTCCCAAACAAAACAGAGTTTGTACTGTAAAAGAAGTGAAACCAGAAATTAATCTACATCATACATTTCCAGAGCTGAGCTTTTGGAAAAAGAAACCAAGCCACCTCACAGGAATCAGCGACTGGGAGAGTTACACCCCTGGGGCAGGAGTAACCCTGCACATTGCAGTTTGTATGAATGATGCATCCTCACAGACACTGAGAAAGCAACGCATCTGACAGTCCCCTCTGTGCTGCTCATACAACCGTGCTGCCTGCAAGGTGGTGAGAACAGGTGCAGTCTTTCCTCCCAGACATATTTCACACTGCTTTGTACACATCTGTCGGCCTACACTTCACAGTGGTGAATTAAACCTACCTGAGCAAATCTACTACTGGACTTCTTTCTTTGTTCTACCAGAAAATGTAGCAGATCCATTAAATCTTGTGAATCTGCCTTTTTTTTTTTTTTTCTTTTTCAATTAGCCCTTGGGGTGTGGGGCACAATCTTGTGCTGACCAGGTCCAGTTAGAATTCAAGCTGGCATGAAGCAAGGGGGGATGGCACAGACGTGAGAAGAACAACTGCACCTCTCCTCCCATCCTTGAAAAGAATCCCTAAGAGTGCTAATCTTGCAGGAGGTGTGCTCATCAACAACATTATTTAATAGTGTAGTGCCTGAAGGTGCCAATCAGGATACCACACAATGACCAAACCTGTGGGAAGAAGAAACTGTTGCCTGATGTGCAGAGAGCTCTGAGCTCTGCCCAGAAGCAAAATAGCCTTGTACATAACTGAAAAGACTATTGTTTTTCAGAGCCTGCTATTTTTGTGTTCATGCAACAGTCACAGAGATACGTCTGACCCGTGAAAGGCCTACATCCTCTGTTTTATTTATAGTTTTAATATCTAATTACTGTAGCCTCACAAATAAACCAAAACAATTGTTCTTTCTCTCCATAGCTTTAGAAGACTAATAGGTGTGGAACAGGATGCATACAAACATGTATGCATGCATATGTGAACACACATGGGTTCTTACGTCTCTTTTTCCATCAAATACATCACAAATATAGCCCAAATATGGAGCATCTGAAATAAAATAACAGGCCTACTGACAGAAAGTCATGTTGGATGATGAAGTCAGTCACACTGCACCAGCAATAGGCTGAAAGCAAAAGAACAAATAAGTACACAATCTACCCTCTTTTTTCTCCTACTTAATACGGACTGCAAGTGTATTTAAATTGTTCAACCTACTCTTGAAATTTGAAGCAGCAGCACACTTTTGATTGTGGTGTGAAATAAGGCATAACACTTCAAAATAAGAATGTGTAATGATTTCAGAAGCCTGCTTTCCCTTTTGTAGATTATACATAATACCAGGCTTTGGTCCAATTTCCATTTTAGTCAATACTGGGGAGGTGAGAGGAAATGTTTATTTTAGCAACTGGGCAATTCAAAATAATTTTTTTCTCCAATGCAGAGGCTCTGAGAAGGCTCTGCAGCCACCAATTCAGTGTCAGAGCTGGGGATCCGCAGGGGGTGCCTGGGGCCTTTTGGTTGGGTTTGTCTGTGGGCATAGGACAGTAAGAGCTGAGTGGAAGAAGCCTTTGCCTCACATCTTTTGCAAGCTGTTTGATCTGAACTGGTTGAAAAGGTCGAGGAAATTAGGTGACCAGGACAAAAATGTTCTTACAGGGCAGTTATCCTTCATTTTTCAACAGCTTGGTGCCATGTCTAACAACATTCATTTTAGATCCAGTGAAAGCCTATTAAGCTCTATTTATTTCACAGGCTTCGGATTGGACCTGATATTTTAGAGACCTCAACTCAACATGACAAATCTGCTGTATGGCTTTTCAGGATACATTTATGCTGAAGCAACAAATATTTTGTGTTTCTTCAGGAATGTTCTATGGGCTTCATATGCTGGGGGTAACAAGACCTTCCCTTCAAACAGAGGCAGGTACACCAGTGCCTGGACTGGAAAGAGCATGTTTGAGTGTTGGCTCATCATCTGTAGGAGACCTTACAGCGCCTGTTTAGGAGAGAGTCCCTGCCAGCTTCCTGCTCTGCCTCTTTTTCAGAGACCATCACTATTCTGGACTGAGTGGAAGGAAGTCTTCTTCCACAGGATCCTGTGTCTCAGCTCAAATCACTGATGAAGCTGCTGCACTTTAGTACTGGGTTTTGCCTGAGACACTGGTGTGTGTAGACCTCGGACAGCCCTGCAGGAGCAGATGGGTAAAGAGTGTTGAATCACCAGAAGACTGAGGACCAAAATCATCTTCAACTACTACATCATGATTCACATCCATTTTTCTGGAGACATGCTGTTCATCCCAGGCACGGTGCCTATGAGGAATCTACCTTACCCACAGTAACTCCAATTTCTTGTGGTATTTGATTTCTCATTGTCATTGCAAAGCAACAAGGAATTAACTCCACTCTGTAACTCCACTCTGCCCATTCCCTTCCTTTTGTGCCAGTGGCTTTCCCAGTAGTAACTGCCCACATGCAGTTTCCAGCATTCAAAGAAGAAATTGCTCACATGGGCATGATGTGAAATTTCTCTCTTAAGCACCTCTTTACTATGTTTATCCCTACAGATTTCAGTTGGTAAGAGGGCAGATAGTCTGGATGTATAAGCTTCATCGTACATAACAGAAGAGGGGCTGTTGCAGGTGAGAACATGCAGTGCTCATGCTATGGTAAATAGCCTAGTGATGTCTTTAAATTAGGAAGAGGAAAGGTCTAGCTTGTAGTGGGAAAACAGAGACAGCCCACAGCTTTAGGTGTAAATCCCACCACTGGGCACAGCAAACCTTACTTGATGATGTTTTATGCCTGCTCTGATTCTTGTCTGTGAATAATGGAAGATGGCACTGCCTCAGGAGAAAGGACAACTTCTGCTATTAGCTCTATTGGCAATTTCTTTGTATCTCACTCTGAGTTAATTTCTCTTATTGAGCCCTTTTTCTTTTATCTGAGTTGTTTGTGAAATCTAAAGGAAGAATACTTATATATTCTTTTCTCCTTTATGAGCACTCTGATGCCTGCTAGCACTTGGACTTAAAGAAAAACTCAGGAGCAGTTAATTGGGGTGAGATAAGGAAAGGATTTACTGTGCCAAGGCAAGAGCTATTACAAGACGTGCGAGCGCAGAATACAGCTGTGTTACATCTTTTATAATATTAATTGACCAATCCTAAAATGTGTCCACCTCTTAACTTTACTCTGGTCCACCCTCTGACCCACCCCCAAGAATTGGGTCTGGGGGCATTTTGGGACCACCCCTTCATCATCTTCATCATCTTCAGAGCACAAAGGGTACATAGTTACCTCGTCTCTGACCCTGTTTTGTTGTTCAGGCCCTAATCTAGCTGTTCCCAAACAGTTCAAACCTTGCCTTAACATGAGACTAAACATCTTCTACTGACTTCAGGGGTAGATTTGATATGGGGAGCATAGAATGGGGTAAAAGGGTTAGGAATTTACTACGGGGTAAGGGAACAAGGGCTGCTGCTTCATAAAACTACTTCTACTGCTTATAAAACTTATAAAGCTTACAAAAATTAGGAAACTAAAATAAACTATTAGGGCTTAAGGCCTCAGCTCCAATTGGAGGCTCTGTGTGAGTTTGTGCACCAACATGAGTGTTGAGTTCAAGGACTGTTATATGTCACGTAACCGAACCAAAGCATTTCAGCCACACGGCACTGACAAGCTCCACTCATGCATAGCACATGCCTTTCCTTAGCTCAAAACAGATGTTTCCCTCGATAGATCCCCCTCTGTATCCCTGAAAATAAAGTTGGGTAAAATTTTATGGACTTTGTTTTGCTGTTTGCCTTTTTTTTTTTTCTTTTTTTTTTTAATGTTAAAAAGCTGCAGTATGTTCACAAACTGAATGGGAGGCATGAAAGTCAGCAAGCAAATAGACGTGTCTGAGTTATTGATCTCTTTCGTCTCCAAAATAAATTATGGTAAATAGCTATTCTCAGGGCCATGGCTTTAATGAGAAACACTGCTGTGGCTGCATTTTGCTTTTCTATAACGCTGAGGCCCTGGAGCTGAATCCCAGTTAGGAGTGAAAATGTCATCCTTACTCGTGACTGCAATATTCCTGATGCTCAGCATTTCGTTGCAGTGTTATTCAGACTGACATTATAATAATAAAAAAATCATGTGCATTGGCTCATCTAGCTGCATGTCAGACTTGGTTTGAGTACCTCATACAGGCAGAAATGACTCTCATGAAATGATTACCTAGTACTGTTCTGATAAACCATGCTGCTGGGTGACCAAGATGGTCATTAAACAAAGCAGTGTTTTTAAATCATTGACAGGAAAACTAGTTGAGAGACGGAATTGTCATCCATTTGCACTGTCTATAGTGCTATTTACACAGAAAAGGGAGGTTAGACTTGAGAAAGCATGCCGTACTGAAGCAGGAAAAAACCAAATTATCAGCTAAAATGTTTGCATGCCTGGAGAAAAGGACATTTTCCAGCAGAAGAAATTAGTTCTGCATCTGTAGCACATATTTCACTTTGCTTTAAAAATAAACAGATACTGTTTTGAGTTACGTTTGCAGGATTATGTACATGTGTTTCATTTGTATGGGATTAATAACAGAAAGAATTGGGGTAAAATAGGAAAGGGTTAAATATATTTCTGGCTGCCAATACTTATGTTTCTAGGTAATGTAGCAAAATTGCCTTTATAGTTGCTCAGCGTGTCTGTAAAATTCCTTCTCCTATTTAGAGATTTCCTTTGAAATATGGGACCATGAAGGACTTCTGCTCTCCGTCAGTAGAAATACTACCTACAATAAAGGCCAGTCTTTTTTCATGTGACCCATTGCTGTGATGACTCACATGGATTCACTTGCAGGACAGACCAGATATGTACAACTGAGCATACTTAAAGCAGGAAACACAGAAGATCTGTGCTGTGACGAGCTTTGCTGCCTGGCCTGTGACTGCAACAAGCTGGTTTCAGTGCTCAGCATCTGCAGGAGGCTGGGACTGGCCAAAGCTGCTGGGACTTGCCAAAGCTGCTGGGACTTGCCAAAGCTACATTTGAGACATTTGACTAAATGTCCTCTGTTGTTTTCCTGAAATAAGAATCTCAAAACCACCAAACAATGTTCCAAAATCATCTCTTGCTTTTCAGAAGCTGTAACTTTCATTTGACTAAGGCCTTTGAAAGTGGCGCTGACAAAGTAAATGAGCTCATACCCTAAAGTGTGAATCATCATGTGAATACTGCTTTATCATAACTCCACTCACCTTTCTTGATTTGGTTGTACAGAGTTACCATGACTTGAAGACCAGGATGAGAAGTCCAGCTGCATTCCTGGATAAATACAGGCATAATATCCAAAAGAGGATGCTGAAGATGTTATCCAACTTTAAAATAACCTGAATAAATTCAGTACACAAACACTCCTGGAAGGATCATATTCACAGCTAATAACTGCTGCTGCCAATTTTAAAAGTATTCCTCCTCCACATAAAACATCTGCAAAGGTGATGACCATGTTAGATACTTGGATTGATTTTGTAAGAGGCAGTGCACGTGAGTCAGTCTCTTCCCATTACAGCTCAAACTTAAAATAGCTTGCTGTAAATAATCTTTCATGCATAACAAAAGCTCGCACAATTCCTGAAAATTAATTCATCACCCACACTGACATGCAAGAGGCTGAAGTAGTTTCTGGTGTTGTCTGGTTCCCTGTGAGGGCATGTCCAGAGAAATCACTGAAGATGGACATTTTTGAGATATCTGTTTATTTTCTTAGGGTCAAATTAATCACTTGTGCAAAATGTCCTATTTCCTTCAAAATCAGTTCAGAATTTCTGAGCACAAAAAGTTAATTAAAAGTGTTACAACAGGCCTGTGGGTTCCCTTTTTAAGAGGCAAAATTTGCTGGTCCATAAAAGTCATATTTGATGTCCCAGTCCTGCAGACACAGCATGGAATTCCTCCCTCACTCTCAGACTGGGGTGCTGCTGATGAACCAGGCTGTAAGATGTTAGGACAAGCTCAACAGTACCTCCCAAGGTAACAGGGGAAAACAACCCTACTATTCCCTCTTTCCTGTTTTAAATACAAGATGTCTGTCATAGAAGTTAATTCCATCAGCCCTGGCCTTTCAGAAAGGAATGGAGGATGTGATCTTTCAGCATCTCTGTGTTCCCAAACACCTCAGAAAGAGCCTGCATCTGCTTTGCGTTTTACAGATATGAGGGACACCAGCAAAGACATAGAAATCCCTGGAGATTTCCTGTTTCTGCAAACATTAATGATTTGGTGACACAGGCTGCAGCACAGGTCTTCTCCAGATGAGCTTGCACAGCAAACAGACAAGACAGGCATGGGGAGGGAAGGAGGATAAACATAACCAAGGATATTTGGCAGGACTGAAATGAAGGTGAGATCAGGGAGCATATTCCATGCTTTAGGGTTTCCCTAGGGTAGTCTTGTATGCCTGCAATTCCACTGCTACAGGCAGGTACATGGGGGCAGAGAAGGCAACTGTAGTTCCTTTACGGCTTTACAAGCTCAGCCACTGCTTCTGCTTACATACCAGAAGCCCAGTGGTGATGCCATGTGCTGTCTTTCCATTACTCTGACTGCCCATGGCCCCAGCCTGTTACCAAAAGCAGGTAAACAGGCACAAAAAAAATAACCTCAAAGAGAAAATCCTATCCAATTAGAAGGGGAGATGCAGGTAAGCCATGAGCTGCAGGCAGCCAGCACAGCAGCTTCAGCCACTTTTGTAGTTGTTTTCTCAATGGGGGGAAAAGCAGACTTGAGAACTTACAATATCTGATCGCCAAATCTCAGGAAAAAGTACATGTTTCTTCACAGTTATTGTGCCCTTCTGGGGGAGTGTGAGGTGTATGTACTTTATAGGGAGCATAAAAGCTGAGGAGGTGGCAGGCATGAGAAAATTATCTTCCTGAATGTTTAAGGAAGACACTTTTTTATTTGTAGAAAAAAATAAGAAATGCTATAGTGGGAAAAGCAGATACTAGGGCTGTGACAGAAAATGATCAGTCACACAGAGGGACCATAAATGGGATATGTGGGCATGAAGGAGGAGAAGGAAGTTTGCCCTTCTAGTGTCAGTGAATTAATGGTGCAGTAAATTTATGTCTTGCAGTTACCTCTCTGTGAGGAAATCAATTGCCAACAGCAGCAGCAACAACAGAGTCACAACAAACCCATTTAGAAGACCACAGCATGACTTTGGATTTAGCTGTGGCTGCGTTTCTACTGGGGGAGAGTGCTGGTGAAGAAATGCAGCAGTGCTGTCACAGGATCTCTACCCAGAAGGTCCTTTCAAGAATTCATGATGGAGTTAATATGCATATTGTTGCTCTTTGATGAGATTTTATCTCTCAGCTGCCTATGGTGACCCAGGAAATGCCCCTGTGAAGGCTCAGAGCCAAGAAATCTGGCTGTTGGAAAAAGGCCTCCAGCCTCAGAAAATTACCAGAAAAGGCTTTTCCTTGATCCTGAACAATCATTGCGGTGCGGCTGACAGGCCCTGCCCCTGGGGAAGCCCTGGTTATGCCCCAGTGCCATGGTGTGCAAGTCTGTGCCTTGAGTGTGCTGTAGCTCAAGGGCAGGTTTTACCCGTGCAGGAGGGGAATGACTCCAGGGCTTCTGTGGATTGGGGGCAGGCATGTCAAGGTCTTGTGACATCTTGTGACCTCCAGGAGAGACAACAGGAGATACCTATCAAGATTGTCTTCCACATGGAGGAGCTTCTGGTTACTCTCCCGTTGCCATGGAACAATTTTCCCCGTCCCTCTCTGTGGATTACTGGATTACTGGGAATTGAGCAAAACGAATATAGCAATGTCTTAATGAGTTTCAGGAGGCATGAAACTGCAGCTTTGCAAAGTGAACAAACCAGGGATTATTACTCAATGGGATTATTACCTCCTGAGTTCAGAGATAGAAGTTTAAGTAGAACCATGAACTACTTCATTTTCAATCACTTAAAAGATGCATCTTTCTCATTGCATATCTTCTCTGGGTCCAAAAGAGCCCAAACCTTCTGCAGATTCCTTGTCATATTTGCCATTTGAAGCTCTCAGACCAAAAATAATATCTCCAGTGTCACTGGCTACTAATGTTTAAGCACCAGAATTGCTCCCTGACTAGGAGGTGGTTTAGGAAGAGGCAGGCAGGGGTAGGGACCATGTGCTGCAGTCAGAGGTGGCTCTTACTGTCTGGAAGCCAGCCCTTTCCTCATCTGCATAGCAGCACTATTGGGAGCTGATATTTGGTTTCGAGGCTGGTGTCAACCAAGTGGAAAACAGCACTGGCAACACAGGGAGCAGTTTCTTATACTTGTTTGTTTGAGGGCAGAGCAGGCTGCTGCTGGCCCAGCTGCTTAGTGAGACAAGTGTGTGGGATGGGGTGGAAATCCATACCTGCAGCTTCAGCATTGGCTCCTAAGTACAACTCTATGAGATGAAAACTTCTGGAATCACAAAAAAGTGAATGTGCAAGTAAAAAAAATGTAGATGTGGTTGTAGGTTGGATGAGTGTTCTAGCCAAATGTGTAATTTTCTTTGAAGAATATGGAAAACATCAAATACAAAAGTGGTGACTGACTTCAGAAACCTGAGTTTCATCTGGATATTTTGCTTCTTATCATAGACTCATAGAAAGATTTGGCTTGGAAGAGGCCTTAAAGATTACCTAGTTCTAATCCCTCTGCTATGGGCAGGGACGCCTTCCACTAGACCAGATTGTTCAAAGCCCCATCTAACTTGGCCTTGAACAGTTCCAGGGGTGGGGCATTCTCAACTTCTTTGGGCAATCTGTGGCTTACCACCCTCACAGTAAAGACTCTTCACATTCTCTTTTCTTTTGCTCACTACTGTTGTCTTCAAGTACTGTTAAGGCATCTCTGGGGGTCTCCTTTGAGAATAGTTTTTGCATCTCACAATAACAGCTCTTTCCTTTCTTCTGGAGTGGCCTCTACTTCCTCTGGAATGGCCTTTCTGCCTTGCTATATTGTTCTTCACCAGCTGAGAGGTCACACACACACAAACACACGCACCTCCCAAATGCAATCCTGTGCACTGACCACTGCAATCCACCTGCCTGGCTCTGCTGTCTGTCATACTCTAAGGCTCCTAAAGGGAACACTTCACACTTGGTTGTCTCCAAATCAGACATCTGAGTTCTGCTGAATAGGTTTTTCAACAGGTGAATTGGAAGAGAAACAGACAGATTTGTCACTTAATGTACCTTATTCCAGAACCTCTTTCCACAAGTTATGTTCATAATGTCCCAGTGCATACGTAGCAATATCTGAGTGTGAATGCATTGCACTAATGTCTCAGGTCAGTGTACAGATTGAGATGCACCAGGAACTTCAGTCAAACTGGTTTTCCAAAACTGTAGGTGAGGATGCTGTAAGGTGAAAAAAGCAGATTGGAGGGTTATTTAACTATGTGTGTTGAGTGGAGAGATAGGGGTGGATATTATTTGAATAGGCCTGTTATTTTGCTACAATTAATTACTTGTTGCAGATAGAGTAGTGAAAATAGAGCAGCTCTTTGGTGTTGGCATTCTATGGCTCTTCTCTACCACTTAAAAGACTAGCTCTGAACTCCACTCATTTAATGGCAAGTGACAAGCTTTATTGGAGAGGATATAGAAAGTGTTTCTCATACAAATCCTTTTTCAGTGTCTTCACAAGCTCATGTGTCTGATTTACAAGGGACAGCAAAGAGTCTGATTTGTCCAAGACTCTCATTTTGGTGTCTGTCTTTAGTTCAGGGGAAAACCTTTAATGCAGAGCCTGTCCCAGTGAATGACTGCTGCACAGCTGTGGTACCTGTGTGGTGTCTCACACTGGGTATACACGTTCAGCAGAGCTGCTTGAGCGGTACTGGTGCTTACTTTTCCCCAGGATGTCCCCTCTGGTTCTGTTTCCCAAAATCCTACAGTTTCAGGCAGGGTGCACAGTTCACTGAAATCACTGAGGGCAGCATTTTTTAATGCACACTTAAAATAAAGGCTATTTTCAAGGGGGTCTCTGAATTAGGATTTAGGAACTCAGCCTCTCCCAAGTTCCTCATTAGAGATGCTGTGATTTTACCTCCAGTTGCAGACATATTGATTTACACTCAGAAGAGAAAAGGGAAATTGATTAGAATGACTGCAAAGAGATCTGCACACAAGTGAGGTCTGAAAGAGGGAGACTGGAGGAAAGCTGCAGCCATTTTGAGACATGCAGATTCTCTCTTCTCCTGATCTCAGTCTTGAAAAAAAATAAACATTCTTATTTTAATGAAGAGGTTTAGTGATCCTTTGTTATAAGCCTCACAGCCTACACCACAGTTGTGAGAGCACGACGACAAAGATCGATGACTGCCTGGACACGCTGTGTGTTCAATTCCACTGGTGAGGCACCTGTCGTGTTATGTATTGATTTTTCTTTGGTTTATCAAAGCCACAGTTTATGTATGGAAACTAATCCTCTGCTCCCTACAGGAAAAAGAACTAAGATCCTTTGTTTCCAATGAGCTTTAAATGAAAATCCAGAGCACCTAATCAGGTAACTTCTTAGCTCCCTGGCACTGCAGCCCATGCAGCACTGTGTCTTGCCTTGCCCAGCTGCTGAACACTGTTTGTCTGCCTGTCTGCCTGTGACCCTTTCATCAAAATAGGACGTAGGGTGCATCTGTCTCCTGCCTGCTAACATTCCGGTGCCTCTTGCAAGAGCTTGTGATTTCTGGAGTGCTAGTGTACAAGCCACCCTTCTCTGACAGTTGCTAGCCTGAACAGATAGACATACCCACTCTGAAAAATTACCACGGCTTTGATCGCTCTTTACTTAGCTAGCACAGGAGATGTGGATATCTTGACAAAACCAACACAGATTTCCTTGTTTCTGTTTCGTCAGTGGGCCAGAGCTTTTCTCACATTGAGAGCAAAGCCCTGTGCCATACCTTAGTTCTCCTTCTCTTGCTACTGGACTTCTTTTCTTTTTAAATTTCTTTTTTTCCTCCCTCCCTCATTCCAAAATGCTGAATTTCCATTCTAATCTTGTCAAGTGAATTCCTAATTAGCCTCATCAGGTAAAGTCCTAATCAACCTCACTGAGTGATCCTTCTGGCCAGCAATGCGTTGCCTGACTTCAACCTGTTTGTAGTTCAGAGCTGAAAAACTGCCTTTCCCCAAGACCTAGACATAGCTTTGTCCAAAGCTGTGTCACATAAATGGGTGGTCATCAAAGTTTAATGACCTCATTAATACTTGTTTGCAGAGTGCAAAAACAAGCACTTTCACTTTCTGTGAGATTTAGACCAAAACAGAAAGAAAAAGGGAAAGGAAATGGCAAAGCACACTTCTCTTCAAGACAATTTGCGGCCCCATCAGAGCATAGGTGAACTACCCTTAGCAGAGAATAGCAACACAGTTAATCATAGTTTTCTGCATGGCCACACCATTATTCCTATGGGTATGTATATACATCCCTGTAAATACACATTATATATGTGTGTATATACACACAGTATATGTGAGAGATCAGAGGGAATACACAAAGCAATTAAGAATATATATATCTCCAGTTTCAGACAACAACAAAATGATTGCAGGTCTTCTGAAAGCTCACGGATGTTTTATCTTTGTAAGGAGGTCAGGGAGGAAGACTCTAAGAATGACTCCCACAGTGAGAATAAACTGGGTCCTTAGGCTGGACCATGAAACTTAAACATCAAACCCATTGCCATCATTATTAATTCTAGTTGTATTTCTAGGCTAATGTAACACCTATTCTATTGGTGTGGAACAGAGTGGACCCCGTCCTTGAGGGGTAGATGGGAAATAACTGAAAGCCATGTCTGGTGCAACGTGTGGTCTCAGGAAAAGCTCCTAAAGACCTTGGGGTTCACTGGGGAGGTTCATCTCACCTAACCTGAAGGAACTGAAATGTAGATGCCCTAAGACCTACCTAAGTCATTAAGGTTGCCTCTCAAATCAAAAAAGAGAAACAGCTAAAAATCATGCTGCAAAAATCATAACCAGAAGGAAGATTGTCTAGAGTAGAAGAAATGTGCTAGTTCAGACACAGCATAGCAGTGTAAAGGCAGATAAAGTCCTAGGGGAGAGGAAAATACGCTATGTTTTTCTTTCACCATTAGTATTTCAGAAATGAATGTCTGAGAAAATAGGAGGAGAAAACTGAGAGTCATCACAGCTGTATTGAGTATAAGGAGCTGTATTTTGTTTTAGAGGAAAGCCACGAGAGATTTCTGAGAGGTGGTGAGCTCAAAATACAACACAGATGGGGGAGACAGGGCAGTCAGCCCATCCACCAGGTCAGTTGAGACCCTAAGCACTTTAAAGAAGTCTATTATGATGTTTAAGTGAATTAATAACTCCATTTTACTGGTATATATTTCTCCTACTTTTTAGATTTTGCCTCTCATTTTTCAGATGTCTCTTGCTTTATTAAACTTTTTCAGGTTTTTTTGATGTTAGAAATTATCTCTAACAGGCATAAAGTGCATTACTACTCCAAAATTGACTAATCTAAAAACAAAATGGTGCCTGCTGGTGGAACAGATGCAAATCCCTGAGACTTAAAGAGCAGAGCATGCAGGTCAGCAAGGGGGCCAGTACTGTCAAGACTCACCACACAAGGTGAGCAAAATGAGGTTAAACAGCATCCTTCTGGCATGGCACAGGCCATAGAAAGGCATCTGCTCCTCTTAGCTCCTCCTCTGGCCACTTTTGGGAAGTCAAAAACTGTCACATCCCATGCAAAGACAATGCAAGGCTTTTGACACATGGGAGAGACGCTTTAGCTGGTATTAAGAGTAGTGAGGGAGGATATTGAGTGGTGAAGATAATACATTTTGCTCACTCTGGATAAGCAAGGGCTTGACTCACCATCATCCTCTTCCCTGGTTGGTACCCTACATCTCTGTTGCTGGGTCTCCTAAGGTGGGATCTGTCCCTTGCTCAGCAGAGTCTGCAAAGAAATGCCAAAGAAAACCGATCCAAGTCACAAGCTCCTATGAAGATTTGAGAGTCTTTGTTGTTGCTATTGTTGTATCTGCATCTCTTGAAGGATAAGTACCATACTGAAAATGTAGTGACCTCACCTAATCACACTTCTGTTGTGATGTCCAAGGAATGATCCTTCAAGTGAGGTAACTTTCGGGGGTAACTTGGGAAAGAGAATTGGTTTGCAATTACTCTGCAGAGAACCCCATCTCCAAGGGAAAATCCTCAGGGTTCCACACCAAGAAAAAGGGTTGACATTATGATGTTAGCTGCTATCCTAAAAGGAGAAAGAACAGTCCATATCCCATAGGGTTTTCTCCAGTTGTCTTTGACTTGTTTTAGAGGAGAGGATCAACATGTCTGTCTTTCTGTAAGGCAGGCTTTATTGTCCCCACAATTTAACAGGCTCAGTTATACTCCTGAGAGTACAAAAGAAGAATAATACCTTCTGCAGATAAAAACCCAAACTAAAACAAAACAGTGAATATCTATAGGATGTGTCCCCCAGGGCTCAGTGTTGGGCACAGTTCTGTTTAATATCTTTATTGATGATCCAGATGAGGGGGTCGAGTGTAGCATTAGCAAATTTGCAGATGACACCAAGGTGGGGGGAAGTGTTGATCTGCTGGAGGGCAGGAGGGCTCTTCAGAGGGACCTGGAAAAGCCTGAGAGTTGGGCTGATCCCAATGGGATGAGGTTCAACAAGGCCAAGTGCCGGGTCCTGCACTTTGGCCACAACAACCCCCTGCAGCGCTACAGGCTGGGGACAGAGTGGCTGGAGAGCAACCAGGCAGAAAGGGACCTGGGAGTTTGGATTGACAGGACATGAGCTGAACATGAGCCAGTAGTGTGCTCAGGTGGCCAAGAAGGCCAATGGCATCCTGGCCTGGATCAGGAACAGTGTGGCCAGCAGGAACAGGGAGGTGATTCTGCCCCTGTACTCGGCGCTGGTGAGGCCACACCTGGAGTGCTGTGTCCAGTTCTGGGCCCCTCAGTTCAGGAAGGATATTGAGGTGCNCAGCACTACCAGAAATGAGGTTGTAGGCAGGTGGGGGTTGGTCTCTTCTCCCAGGCAACCAGCAATGGGACAAGAGGGCATGGTCTTAAACTGTGCTAAGGGAGATTTAGGTTGGATCTTAGGAAGAAATTTTTTACAGAGAGGGTAATCAGACATTGGAATGGGCTGCCCAGGGAGGTGGTGGATTCACCATCCTTGGAGGTTTTTAAGATGAGACTGGATGTGGCACTGAGTGCCATGGTCTAGTAACTGCAGTAGTGTTGGATCAAGGGTTGGACTTGATGATCTCAGATGTCTTTTCCAACCTGGTTAATTCAATGATTCTATGATTCTCTGGGTTGTACAGGAAATCAGACTAAATGGTCTGACAAAGTTTTGCATCAGTGACCCTGGAAGTGATTTCTGAATGCAGCACTGGAGGGAGAAACCAGAATGGTGTGTTAGAATGGACAATAAAATGTTTGAAGAAATCCAGCCTGCCAGCTCTAGGTTTAAATCCTTTGAGGTTCATGCTCCAGCTCTTACTTGCAGTATTAGTTACTTAGCATGTACTTACATGCCAAAGAAATTCTTAAAAATGTGCACATGGGCACTTGCTCACGTTCCCCTGCCTGACAGACAAAGGAGGCTCCCTAAATCAGCCGACATGCCATTTCATTTCTAAATATAGATTTATATTTTTTTTGCCAGCAGTGAGAAAGAAGCTAGACAACAGCATCCCTTGTAAGAAACCTTAAACAGCTAAGCAGCTCGATTAATTACTTAGGGATTCCCTCGGGCTGTTACTAAGGTAACAGGAACAGAAGTGCTTAAAGATGGCTGAGTATGCTGTGTGTGCTGTAGGATATGCAGTGGGTTTTCAGCAACACCCTGTATTGTGAGTTTTGTACAGTATTAATGTAGAAAATAAAAGGTGTGTGCATATGTAGTCAATGCAGAGCCCACACACCCTATGAATCCCCAACTGCATCTGCTGAACACAGAAAAAAAAAAATCTGCTTTGGCTTTTAGGAGGATGTAACAGGAAAGGAATTTGAAGGGTGCAGGGCACATACCTCTTCCTAGCTCTGCAAAGCCTTCATTTTGCTGGCTGATTTAAAATATTTTCTCCTTCTCCCTTAGCAGACAGCACTGACCCAAGTATAGCTTCCAGCTCTCCAAGGCTCCTCTCTGAGGTGGAGCCACCCACAGTGCTGCCTGGCCGCCCTGCAGTACCCACCACAGCTTGCTTTGCCCAGCAGTGTGGCACAGTGCAACATCCCTCTGCTGAGCAATGGTGCTGTAATGGTGAAGCAATGTTTGTGGCTTCATGTTCTGTAGCAGTAATGCATTTTCTAGTCAAAACTGGTGAGAGACAAAGCAAGAAGTGACTGTGATAAAGAATATGCCCCCTAGTAAGACACCATTGACCTGTAGGTAATCTGAATGCATTTGATAATATGGGAGAGCAATTGTCTTGAACAACATCCATGCTGGAATTTTATAAGTTAATGCCCAAGTTTGTTAGCACAGGGCATGGAGGTAATTAGAAATTTTGACGTCTTATGAAGACAGAGAAACCACTTTCTCACTAACTGATCAGTTTGCATCCTTAAGAGAGGAGCAGAAGAGTTCAAGACAAAGCTAAGCAAACACATAGCCCACAAGATCAATTTGGGATAAAAGCTTGTTCTCAGTTTAATGAAAAACCTGTGCTGGTTTGAGTTCCTACATCATCCAGGGAGGTTATTTTTTTTCTCCTTCTGAGACACCCTCTTCTCCTCAGGGCTTTTGCATGTACCTCACTGCCCCCTCCCTGTCTCTCACTTCTAGCAAACATCTCTGCCCAGTTCTTCCAACTCAGCTCTACAGCTGAGCCAACCCAACAGCTTGAAAGAACTCGTGCTGCTTTAGTAATTTTTTATTCATAGGCATTCATTTGCTTTTTATCATGTTCCCAGCAGTGACCACAAGGAGAAACTCACATTTCCAAGAGGACCCACTAAAAAACGTGACACTTGGAGGGCTTTCTGCTGCAAGATGCTGAATACCCATAGCTGTCACTTGGCACTTCACAGGATGCTTATAGTTCAAGCTGTGCAAGAAATTATTTCTTCTGGTTTATAGACATTGCCCAAAAAATAACTAAGAAACATTCTGAACGAACTGAAATAACTTCTGAGAACATCTTTAGGACAAATTGGGAAAAAAGTCAGTCTGAGCAAAACAATGTTTGAAACAAAAGGCACCAGTGTGATTTGGATAGTTTGATATCTGTCAACGCTCTTTGAAAATGTAGTCACAACGTTGCTTTGTGTTACTGCATCTGCATTTTCCTCCCAAAACTGTTTCCTTTAAATTGTTGTTGAGGTCTACATATCATCTGGCAACCTATGTCTACTATTGCTCTGCTAAGCCATTGAATATGTTTAAACTGTCTGTTGGATGGTTCTGCTATCATATAGCTATTCACATAGCCCAGACAGGTTGTTATAGCACAGTAAATAGAAATTTCTTCATCTCCCTTTTCTATGCCTTCATAAATTACCCACTTCAGGGATATTTAGGAGATATGAGCCGTATTAATGAGACATCATCACTACTATTTTGAAGTATCTGTCCACACGTGTGTGGTAGGCAATCAAGATGGAGAGGTGTAACTCTCTTACATCCCTTTTACCACAGCGGGCATTTCTCTTTTATAGTCTTTAAAATTTGATAGGACAAAGCTCTGCAGGAAGGATGGAAGAGTGACAGGGTTTCTTCCATTCTTCCAGCTCCAATTTCCCTGGGTGCAACTTTTTTCCCCATAGAGCAATTCTTGCTCTAGTGATCTTGTTTCTTTCTCCTGAGAATTCACAAAGGTATTTCAACAAGTGAGTCTCAGGGAACAGGCATCAGATGATTTTTAAATCTCTTGGGAAAATGAGGAAAGTGGGGTGCTTTCTGCAGAAGTCTCCTGAGCTGCAGAAGCACATTTCAGTCTCTAATCTGGCAGCACTGCAGGTGCCAGTCCTGCCTCCTGCTGCATCTTGGTCCGGATGTGTGACTCTTGTCAGGGGCAGCAGCATCCTGGAGGGTGCTGCCCTGCTGGAAGAGGTGAGCTGATCCCCTGCACTGTGACTGCTGTTCCCACTGCGGCTCTCCTAAAAATACTGCCCTGCCCACCCATCTCACACCCTGCAGCTTGGCAAGAGGCTGCAAGGTTATCTCTAGTCAGCTGAATTCCCACATGGGGATTGCCATGAAAACATGTTAAAAAACAACCCACATTTTCTAGAACATTCCTGAATTTACTTTCTTGAAAGGTAACTACATTGACTTCTTGCCCTAAATTAACCAAGTCCATGGCTAGAGAATCTGTAAAATATATACAGTGTCAGCCAGGGAGACATATATCAGTATAAGACCATGATACAGGATGGCCAGGATGGGATCTGTTGTGGGACAAGGTGAAACAGCCTCAACCTTCTGCTCTGCATCTTCCAGCTGAAGAATGCAGCCATTCACATGAAGAATGATTTCTAGCAACTTTTCCCAAGGTGTAACAGTTCCCACTTTGCCAGCACATACCTGCAAAGCCGTTGAAGACCACCCAGCAGGTACATCAATTCACGTTCATGTGGATTAGTTCAAACTGTTGATGAAAGCAGACCAAACCATGAAATGGAGTATTTCAGCTACACTTGCAGCCAGGATACGTGTCTAGCCTCTGCACAATAAGCAATAATAAGAAGTGTGAAATGTCAGACTTTTTAAGAGCCTCAACTGTTTGCTCCTTGAACTTGAGTCAGATCCTTAAGATAAAGAGAGAAACACCCTCTTGATGTATCCAAAATAGTCCTTAAAGGAGCTTTGAGTAAAAAAAAAAAAAAAATCTACAAGAAACTCTCTACTTCAGCATCACAATGAAACTGTGAGTGTAATTTTAAATTATAGAAAAAATGAGGAAACATTAGGTTCACGTGGAATTGCAGGAATACTAGGATAAAAAGCTGTGATGACTTCCAACTGTTTAAGAAACAGATGTGGGAGGTTTTAGGCTTCATGTTTACAGCTCAGATTTGAGGTTTTTCAGAACAACCTGTACAACTCTGGGTTCATATGGGACAAAGAATGGGAACTGATAATGTTTTTTGTGTTGGTGTAGCAGAAACAGAAAGTAAAAGCAAAATGACCCACCCCTTGGCATTTATTCCTATATTTACTTGCATTCACTTAAGGCTTATTTTTATATTCTGTAAGGTAATTTCCTTGGGAATTGATAAATAGCAACTTTCTGGGATTTTTTCACCCCTGTAAAATTTTGGCATGTTGCAGTGATCTCTCAGCAAGTATAAGACATTCAGACAGACTTTCCCACCTTTTCCACCCCCACAGAAAACTGCTTGGAAAAGAATAATGATAAAAGAAAATCCAATACTTGCTATGAAGCAAGAAGAGGGGGAATAGCTTTTCCTTGGACAGTTATCTTTTTGTGAATCATGAATACAGTGTTACCAGGCATCATAGGTCACTCAGAAACATGGAGAAAAATGATTAACTGGATTTTTGCTACTGAGCTGCTGGGATAGGTCTAGGCACATGCAACTCCCTGGATACACTCTGATAGCCCATGGAAAATAAATTGACAGAGGCAAGAAGCAGTGGAAAACCACCAGCAAGTTAAGTGAGAATCCATTTGTGATGCTGCCCCTTAGGGCACTTCTACTATAAATGATTCTTTCTCCCACCACCCCCCTGTTTAGTTTTTAGGGTTTTTTTTTTGGTCAATATGAAAACTAACAAGTTTGAACTGCCATGGTATAAAGGCACAGTGAAGACATTTATCACAACAAGATCAGCTCTATGCTCCTGCCCAACGCCTGCTTTGGCAAGTTTGCCTCATGCTAAAACTAAAATTACCTTGAGTTCACTGCATTTCTATCTCAGTATAGCTGTATTAGTTAACTTATTAATGACAAGGTAAAACTTTTACACTGTGTTTTTCAGCAATCATTTAAAGTGAAAATCAAATTTATAGCTTTGGAACTGAAACTGGAAAATCATTTTTTCAGAAGGAGTAATCAATACTGATTATTTATGAATGGTTGATGCAGAATTGATCCATTACTGGCCACTTCTTTCTTGACTTATCTTACATTCCCCTTTACATCCACATTTTATATCTTTATTTTTGCTATACTCAGCTGAATCAAAGTGGAAAAGAATGAAAATTAACTCAGTAGAAGATATTTTCTACAGTCTTTCATCTCTGGAAATGCTTTTAATTACTAGAAGAGTTTACTCTTAACGTAGGGGATTCATTGAGCTCTAGACAATCTTTCAACATTTCATCTGAGGCAGCACACGCACTTTAAAGTGCTGGTGATAGATGTTTACTGCTGATGTTGTAAGCAGTTCAGACCCAGATGTAAGCACTGCTTTATGAAAACCATTTTCCTAGCATCTGTCTCTGTAAAAACAAAGGTTGCAGGTGCAGATCCCAACCAGGATCATCAGCATGCCAAAGCAGCATTACTGGGACACTGTAAAGACAGAAGATACGTGGAGTTTGACAAACCACACAGTAACAAAACACAGAAGAAGGGAAAAGATGAGAGCATCCACCTGCATTTAGCAAAAACGATACCTGCTTCAGTGAAAAGATCTGGCCATGATGATAGGTTTTATTTAATTGAAGATAGCTGACATTCTCCTGAAAACTTTCAGAATAATATTACCTGTGCAAGGGGAGAGGAGGGGAGGGGATTGGAGGGGAGGGGAAATTAAATATTTTTTTCCATGTAGATGATGGCTTATAACTGAATAACAGTGAGATCCATGGAAACCTTGGATAACAAAAGATGCAAAATATGGTGATCGTGAATGCTGATGTGAATTTCTGAAGGCTGTTTGTGTGACAAATGCAGATTCCCCTTTGTCTCCAATGGGCAGTCATTGCATAGCTTACTCCTACCATGACAGGTAGCAGCTTCTGTGCTGTGTTACCTTGTTGGAGAATTTGAAAAAGTTGGGTGTTATTGCAGGTGTGCTTAGGTATTCAGGGTTTCTTCAAGAAGACTTGGTGGATGTTGCCTCAGTCTATGAGGGAAGCAGGGGAAAGGATCTTAAGAGCTGTATATCCATGCATGCATCACCTGTTGTGGGAGTATAATCTATCCTCAGTGGGATGGCCACCCAGACTTTAGATTTTTAATTTGTGCCCATTCATCTTGATCAGTTAATAAACACTAATTATGCCTTACAAGCATAACAAGACTTACAGTCAAATAGCAGGGGTATGTTTGAGTTGAGAGGGATACAGCAGCTGGCAGCAACCAAAATATAGCTGCTGTAGCAGAAAAGCTAACTAATGAAACTCTGCATTAATATGATTCTTTTAGATTATTCACCTCCTCCATCACATCCTGTTTATGTTTTAATCACTTTCTCTAGGCTCATACTGACACTCCCTCTTGCTGTCTTACCACCAGATGGACTTTAATAAACTATTATTATGTCTGGAGGTACTTTCCTAGCTCTTCATAATTGCTTCTTGTAGTACTTACATGTGCGATGCAGAGATGTCAGCCTCCACAGTCATATTTATTGCTATAATTGAGAAGCATATTGTTGCTTGTTTGGTTGGGTTTTTTTTAAGGAATCTAAATTATACTAGATTTTCACTTGTTTCCCTCCAAGTCACTGTTTTCTCTGTTCACCCTACAATATCCTCATGTCCTCTTCTTTACTATGGGTGTGCAACAAAGGGTAGGGAGGAGGATGTTAATGTTAATCTGCATTCAATGAGTTGGCAAATTAGCGGCATGAAACCCATCTCCTCTCCTCTCCTCTCCTCTCCTCTCCTCTCCTCTCC
>VXAY01005687.1:743922-811181 GCA_013399855.1 Oxyruncus cristatus
TCTCATCTTATGAGCAAGACATTTAGGTAGACAACCCTTGGTTTTTTAAAATTCAGCCAAGAGGTCTTCAGCTGAAAATGTTGTAGGGATAGAGGGGAACAGATTTCTTGAGAAAATAATATGATATTACTATCTGTCTCTCTTAAGAGTTTTCCAGAAAGCATAGCCACAGTATATGATCATTCCTCCTGGGTCCAATTTGGTCCAATGGGATGGAAACTGATTTGTGAGTCAGAATTATTTTACAAGCTCTAGAAGCTGGCAGGGATGATTTAGCAGTTTCAAGAAAAGGAAAGAGGCCTTTCAGAGAAAGGAAATACTGAAACATTCCTTGAACACCAGTGACAGTCCCCGAAAAGACTTGCTGGCCCCCTTTGGCACATAACTGCTGTCAGGAAATGAAAGGGCATTTCTGAAGAGTAAAAATGAACCTTGGTTTCTGGTTCCTGAGAAAACAGCTTCTGTCCCTCCTGAGAGCCGTGGCACCCTTACTATTGAAAAATCACAAATGTTCCCTCAAAGAGAGTTGAACAAATACGAGTGTTGAGATGATGTCATGCTTTTTTTGTGTGTTGACCAACTTCACAGTTCAATGTCTTGTTCAGCAGCTTGAATAGCATTTGGTGAGTTTTCTATGTAAATTAGCTCCAATTTGGAGGGCTTTCTAGCACTTGTATTTCCTTCTAACCTGAATGCTGCTGGACACATGCTACAGGGAACAGAAGAATTCAGGATAGTGTTTCATAATTACTATTGCTTTTACCAGGTGAGATTTCGAAAACAATCCTAAGAAGCTGAAAATCACCTTACAGACACTGTGTTTGTGTGTCTGGTTGTGTTTCAGGAAAGCCAGGAGTAAGGCTAGTATGTAGCATTCAATGGTATGTTTTTCTCCCATGTGATGCCAGTTTCAGACATTTCCAGCTTTTTGTTCCCTCTTCACTCTAGGTCCCATTTCCATACTGCTGTTACTGCCTCCTCAATCAGTCCCACCAACAGCAGCAGCAGCACAACCAAAGGGAAGCAAGACACGGTAGTGGAGAGGCAGTAGGAAAGGAGAGAAGAAACCTTAATCTGTCTTTACCTCCGGAAAAAATGCATCAGAGAGGTATATCCTTGAAAACTCAGCAATGAAACATTGATGAATGGGTTTCTGAATAAAGAGTTACAATTAAGTCTCTGACAGTACAGCTGTCATTTTTTTTGTGGGGTGTCACTGGTAGTAAAAAGTAGTGGCAGACCTTAATTTTTGTTACTCAGATCTGCGGTGGTGGCCCTGAAATCACAAAGGTGAGTGGTTGTTGAAGAGAATAGTAACTACAACAGCAGTAATTGAGCAGAGTACTAGACATTTGAAAAACTGACTGGTTACAAGTCAGTTCCACAGGAGTCTGAGCTGGACCTAGTTGTGACGTTTAATACACTTAGCAGTGACCTGGAGGATGTGAAGGAGTGCACTCTCAGAAAGTGTGACCTGTCAGTACACCTGAGGACAGTGGACATTCAGAGGGACCCAGACCAGCACTAATAATGGGCCAACAGGAGCCTTTTGATGTTCAGCCAGGATGGATGAAGAATCCTGCATTTGGCATAGACTAACCCCCTGCATTAGTATGAGCTAGGCCAGGAAGCAACTCCTGGATAAGACCAAACATGATCCACCAGGGAGCTCTGGCAGTGGGACTAGAAGACTTGCCACAGGAGGAAAGGCTGGGGGAGCTTTGGGGGCAGCTGATGGCTGTCTTATACACTTATTTTATTACCAAATTTGTTCTTTACTAAGCATGCTGCTAATTTTATTTTTATATTCTCCTTGGGTTATAATTCTCTACTCTAATTTGGCCTTACAATTCAGTATCTATTTCATTATGCCAGAACAATTTGATTTGCTTTGTAATTTCACTAGCAATATTATTTTCCAAGGACCATATTAGTTACAGATATTCTTCTGTCATGTATCTGTGGGGTACTTATTTATCATAAAAAATACTACTCTGCCTCTTAAAACACAGTTTTATAATGGTAGCATAGAATAATTCTTTATAATGGTTCCTAACCACACATCTATAGCAAGAATATATGTAGTGACCTACTCCAAGAGCATAAAGCAACCACAAAAAGTTTGTAACAGTATCAAATGACAACAAAAACTAGATATTTGAACATATTACTTTCACTGTAGAATGCTACTTACCTTTTTCCTTTTGCATGCAAATTTGAAGAAAGTCTCTGCTAGGCAATGTCTGAGTGACAAAATATTATATTTTTTCCCTATGCTTTTTCTTTCAGATGTTTCCAGACTGCAATCTGCATGTGATTTCTTGCATTGTTTGCTTGTTCTATTGATGTATTTTATAAGCACATAAATGGCCATTTCTGGAAATCTACAGTCTGGCGCCTCTTTTTTGATGCCCATTGTGTTCTGTAAGATTCCTACTCTGAATCCCTGCAGAGGGATTATGGGAGTAATCTAGAATCATTCAATATTATTTATTTTCAGTGACATCACAGTATATCAAGTTCAGGGAATTCACCACACGTTCATGCTGTGTAAAAGTATTTATGGTGAATGAGAGGTGAAGGTATTTCTGGCAGGCAGTTCAGACCTGCAGTACTATACCTAAATGATTGTACTCTGGAGGTTACAAACCCATGTTTAGCTGTATCCACACCTTTCCTTCCTTTATATATACTCATTATTTGCACAAGAAAATCTGAGCATAGTTGAAGCTGTAACAAAGGACTAGTGGCCCATAAAAACAGGTGGGTGGGATTCTTTTTGTCTTGGAATTCCCACTACTCATCAAATTGGATTTTATAGATGAATGAATTTGTTTTGAAACACCAGCAGATTGATTCTTTTATGAGTTCAAGAAAGAGCTGAAGCCTCAAAGCTGTTAATGGGAGAGTAGAACAGGCTGGCTTAGAGTTCAGCTGACACAGTGTGGCTGTCTTGAAGTCTACGTGTCTACAGAAGAACCAGATGGCTCTACTCCTTCACAGATCAGTGGAAAGAAAGAGATAGTTCATAGTGATATTCAGTTTATCCTATAGCATTTGTTCAAGAGAGGTTAGATTAAGAACTCATTTTTTGCCTCTGACTACAGACAGTATCTAGGGTGGCTAATTCATATATCCACATGGCAGATGTCTAATGTGAGACAGGACAACTCTCTCACCAGATATCCCAAAACTTCCTCTGATTTTCAGATTGAAACAAACAAGACCATGAGCATTTTGCTTCATCTGCTTTTGCAGTGGCCTAAAAATAAAAAAGCATGAAGAGATTGATCACTTTTAAAAGGTTTGTGCACTCTTAAAAACTGACCACTGAAGGTATTCTGAACCCTATCTTTTGTAATGGTGAAGAAGGTGCAAGTTTATTGAAATTTAGAGGGTTTGATACAAACAGATCACTTATATTTAGTTTTAAAAAACTTTATTATTGGAAGGAGCATTCTGCTTTGTTCCAGGACTGCTTATGACATATGACTCTTCAACAGTCATCTGAGCTATTTATTTTTAATAATGTCTGCCCTGAAGTTCTAAAAATTCTTTCTGACAGGATTCTGGTCCTGTTACCATTTTAATCCAAACCCCTTCAACGGATAGTCCCCATGGGAGCATGAATGAAATACTTAAGATATGAACATATTTAACCTTTGCAAAGAGCAAATGCTAATAGTGTTTTGTAATCTGCTGCTTGCCTAATCCAGCATCCATATCCTTTTATCTTATTCTACTCACTCTGTGAATTCTTCAAAGTCTTGGGAACATGTCCAGTGGAAGAGCTTCCTCTGGTTTCTGTAGGCTTCATTGAGGCTTAAATCTGCATATTTAGCTATATAAAATAGTTCTAACATTTGTAGTGCTGGACTATATCTGGTCAAGATCTGGAATTCTACTTTGTAACTGTAAAGTGAGATCCATTTTCACATGCAGAATCACAGAATTACAGAATCACAGGATGGGTAAAGTTGGAAGGGACCACAGTGGGTCATCTGGTCCAACCTCCCTGCTCAAGCAAGATCATCCTAGAGCACATAGCACAGGATTGTGTCCAGATGGTTCTTGAATGTTTGTGAAGGAGACTCCACAACCTCTGCAGGCAATCTGTTTAGTGCTTGGTCACCCACACAGTAAAGAAGTTCTTCCTCATATTCAGGTGGAACTTCCTGTGCATCACTTTCTGCCCACTGCCTCTTGTCCTATTGCTCAGCACCACCAAGAAGAGCCTGGATCCATCCTCTTGGCACACTCCCTTCAGGTACTTATAGACAACGATAAGGTCCCCTCTCAGACGTCTCTTCTTGAGGTTGAACAGGTCAAGATTCCTTGGCCTACCCTTGTAAGAGAGGTGTTCCAATCCTTTAATCATCTTTGTACCTCTCCACCGGACCCACTCCAGGAGCTCCATGTCTCTCTTGTACTGTGGAGCCCAGAACTGGGCACAGCACTCCAGATGTGCCTCACCAGAGTTAAGTAGAAGGGCAGGATCCCATCCCTCAACCTGCGCCCCAGGATATCTTTGGCATTCTTGGCCACAAGGACACACTGCTGGCTCACGGACAGCTTGTTGTTCACCTGGACACCCCAGGTCCTTCTCCACAGAGCTGCTTTAAGCAGCCCCTCAGCTTCCACTGCTGCATGGGATTATTCTTTCCAAGGTGCAGGACCCTGCTTTTGCCTCTATTGAATTTCAGACAATTCTTCTCTGCCCTGTCCCCAAAGAGGCTCAAACTACCTTTTGCGTTATTCTGGAGTGACTAAAAATTCTCTAACTTGGAAGCGTGTATGGCATTTATAAAGGAACTAAAATGAGTAGTCTGCTACTAGGCTGTACTGCGTTATTTTTAGTATACTACTTTTAAAAGTAATACTTACAAAACTGAACACTGTCTTCTGGAGAAAGCATTGTTTTCATAGGCCATAAACACTGAGAATTCTTTGGACAAGCTGTAGGTTTTCCCTGCTCCTGATTGCACCGTACTCAGAGGGTACTGGAAAACATTGAGTGTAAGCCAAGGAGTTCATAAGTGGTTTTTTTCCAATTCCTTGGCACAAGTGATTTATACCACACTTGTAGTAAGAGGCTAATGAGTCTTTGCTTAACAATGAAAACTATCAAGATGAGATGAAAGTCTAATGCAATTCATTCTGCTTGGAAGAGTACCTAATTTTTTGTGAAGTGCCTGACTGGAAAAGCAGATGCCTCATTTTGATCATGAATGGTGCCTTTAAGCTGATGCAGCCTGTAAACCTTTGCAAAAGTTTCCTTGCCTTACCTGATAGGAATGAATTCTGTAGGTTATGAAGTGAGATGGCTATAAAAAGCTTGAAAGTGTTTCAGTGACTGAGGTCATATGGCAGAAGAACAGGTGATTTCACTTGTGTTCCTGAGATCAGAAAGTCCAGATCTGCTGAGGCCATCTTCGTTTGCTTGCCTGAAAGTGAGACTGCATTTTTATGGAGTTCTCCACCTCAACAGATTAATTTTTCAGATTTCCTTTTTCGCCTCTCTTCCTAACCCTTATGTGAAGTACTAAGGCATGGACAGCTCGTACATTGCTGTTTCCCCAAGTTAATGCTGTTACCCCCATTTCTTACAAACTTTCTCATTGCTGTTTCCAATTTTGACTCACAGGGTAATAGTAGCTTGCTTTCTTAGTGGAAGATAGTGTTCCTTGACACTGGAGTTTCCAATGTTTTGAATAACACTGAATGTTAGAGACCCAGTTAAATGGTGTGTACTTTTCTTAGATGAGCTCAAACTCATCTAAGTTTGAGTTTTGGTGTGAGATTCATGGTCATATTAAAATATCTGCGTAAAATGCAGATCTGAAGCAAAACAATTAAGAACCATTTTCAGTCTGATGATGATGAGTTCACACAGATTGACTTTTCCTTGATTGACAGTTTCTAGTTCATTTGAATGCCAGTTACTTTCCTTCACTGAATCATGCATACAACTCCATTTGAATGTTCACACCATCTCTATCTTGCCCTTAGCAGTAAGCTATTGCATTTCCTTTCCCTCCACACATATTTCTTAGGTAATCAAACAAGAAATGGTTTAAGGTGAAATCAGCCTAACTCCTGAAAGAGAGAGCATTCTTTCAAAATTTAGATATTTTTGTATAAGTTAACTTAGACTAAGAGATATTATTAAATCTTTTTAAACCACTGACCAAATGGAACTCTTTTTGGGCTTGCTAAATGAAAAAACACTTTCAAAGAAAATAATTGTCAGTGAAGTCTAGTATGTGGTTCTGTTTTCTTCAAAATACACATGTAGACAAATTATCTATCTGAAGAAATTTGTTAACAGATGTACTAACTGAAAAAACCATCCAGTCTGAATTGCTAACAGATTAATTCTAGGCATCATGTGAAATATGACTAAGAGTCACTGTTTCCCCAGCAACACTCTTGTAAAAGACAGCAATAAATCTTCATGGAGAGAAACAGACATTACTCTTATAGAAATTTCTGTGCATGCAAACAGTTTTGCCAAAGGCCTTTGGAAAGTCTAAGGTCATTATAAATAATAACAAGTTAAAGCAAAATTGTGTGCTAAAATTAGTGTGTGTTAGTGGAAGCATCTTTTAAAGTCCCTGGTATGTTTTACTGGAACGAGATACTTTTGTCCTCAAAATATTTAAAAACAAGAATGAACTGATTAAGATAGTAACTTTAGATACTGCTTCCAGGGAATAGCATTCCCTGAGGTGCTCTGTAAGGGCTCCTAATTCTCTGTCTTGCTTCTGTTTTTTAACCAGTGGTTGCCATACATAAGCATAAAATGCACCAGGCACAGACACCTCAGCTCTTTCTTGCTTCCCACGGGGACCGCATAGCCCAGCTCCCTGACCAGAGAGACAGATTTCCTTTTGCAGAGGTTCCTGAAACCACTTTGAATGCTATTTAGTAAAAACGTCCTTGATCATTTTCCAGAATGAATAGAAACATTATCTCGGGGAAATCCTCCCCTTCCATTCAGAAACTGTCTCTCTTCCAGTTGGCTACTACATCTCCTGTTCTCTCACCCTGCAGAACATCTCCATGTCCTGGGATAATGGCAACAAGTCCAAGTTTACATGGGAAAGCTATACTGGGAAAGTAAGATGTGTATTTTTAGATATTACAAGTGAGATTAAGCAGTAGGAAACAGGGGAAAGCGTTAAAACTATGTGACCTCTCAAATCTCTGTGGACCAACTGTTTGGGAACCTTTGGGATGGCAAGATACACCACACTGTGAGCACATGTAACCCTGCTGTTGTTTCCCTTTAAATCCCTAGACTATTAGTTCCTTTAAAAATGTCATTACAGAAAAGAAAAACAAAGCAATCCTTTCCAGAAATAGTAACTTTTTTTGTTTTGGTTTGGTTTGTTGTTTGTTTTTGGGTTGGTTTTTTTTTTTTTTTTTTAGCAGTGGGGTATTTTTATCACTAATTTTTAAACAGTTTTTGTTGTTTTTTCATGGTGCCCTTGAGACTCCTATATGGTTGGCAGGAATACTAAAATGTAAAATGTGCTAGTATCTTTTTTGGAGCACTCTAGAAGCTGTTTCATGCCAGCATATATCAGGCAAGTGTTTTCCCTGCTGGCAGTTTTGGTGAAAATTTTGCAGGTGGGTGATTTCACTTGTCTTTTAGTTTGCGTATGGCTTTAACATGGATAATCCTGACTGGAGTTTGGGAACAACAAATATTTTGAGAACCTTAGCTGAAAAGAAAGGATTTTCTTTTTCTCCACTGAGTTGAAAATACAAACTTGGCAGGGAGTAAAGGGTCATGCTTGGCCATATCACTCAGGCACTATTGAAATAGAAATGTCCCTTTTTGTAGTTCGTCCAAAGGTGTCACTGAAAAGGAGGGATCATCCTAGTGCAGACAATACAGAAAGGACAACATGAAAATAACACTTCCCAGCCCTTCTAACATTTTTCTTGGGTCTGTTTTGGGTTTTGTGCATTCCAAACATAAATGTGAATTACTTGATTCCTTCAAATTTATAGTTGAAATGCCTGGAATAAGGTGCCATATTTGTTAACAATAACTTTGATTCAAAACAAAAGTAAAGCCTGGTAAAAGTACCAAACTATCCAGTTTCCATTATTATTGTCTTAATTGCCCTTGAGTAATGTAAATATCTTATTATATATTTCATCAAATTTAAATTTTGGATCTTTTACGAATGTCTATTTAATTCATTAGGTATCTTAAGAATGTGCAAAAAAATCCACTTAGTATCTGAAACTCAATCTGAATAGAAATTACGATATCCAAAAAACAAATCCAATCTCCAGTCTTACAGTTAGTTCCTCACAAGAAAAAGCAGATAATTGTCATAGACTCACTGAAGTGTACTATACCCAAACACAAGGATTCCTTTATGTAAAGTTTAACTCAAGACCAGGGCCATGAGGAAAATTAGGAGTTGCCTTATTAACATTATTAATAAAAGCAATTACAATTGAATTTACAGAATTAAAATGAAGAGCAGCTTTACTGCTCTTTACTGCTTTACTGTTGGAAATAAATCAAGCAAATAAAAAGTGAAACATCCTTCCCATAACTTTTTGGAGTCTGCTGCTAGTATCCCCTGTTCCTACAAGGTCACCATTCTGATGGAGAAATGAGATATCTGCAGTGGGAGTCACCACGACAACACTGAAAAAACTTTTGGTGTGCAGGCAGAGGAGAAATCTGTACAGAAAGGAAAGGGGACTATAGAATCTGGCAGGAGCTTTTCCCATTTGTGTGACTTCAGTTATAAAGTCACAGCACTGGCACCACATTCTCTTTTTCTTGCAAACAAATAATTTGCCTCCTCCCTGTTCCTACCAGTCCTTGTACAGTCTAAGTGACACACAGGGCATGTTGTTGAGGCTGCCTCCCTTATCTGACATGGTACCAAATGATATGCAACATAGTTTACAATAAGCTCCTGTGTCACTTTATTTTTTGCTTTTTTTGACCTAATGCAGTAGAAAAAGGCAAAACCAATAGTTTCTCTCTTCGTTATGATTTTCTGCTTATTCTTCCTTTTTCCCATTCCTTGTGCTCTTTTTTTTTTTTTTTTTTTTTGTAAAGAAATGTGTTCAAAATAATGGCATGAATTTAATCTAGACATAGTTAATAGTGAGATGAGGCAGTAGTATATTTTGTTGAATAAGTGGAACAGGAAAACTAGTTACTTTGATTTAAAGCTTTCGATATTTCAAGTTAAGTTGTTAGAAAAGTTATTTCTTGCAAGTGACACCACTGGAGCTAGTTATATGGTTTCCCTTAACTACCACTGGCTTCTGAAGAAGCTCTGTGTTTTAAGTTTTTCAGGACTGACTGTTTTACTCATAGATGTAGAGAGGGTCACCCTGCAATTATTGGATTTGATCTAGTTTGCAGGATCTGCCTGCAGACCTGACTGTAAAGTATGAGATCATACAATGACATCAGTGTATCCAAACTCAGATCACTGGACTATATACCTACACTTATATTCAATCACATGTATAATATTGTATGATATCTCAAAATATGTGAAAACATATATCTGTATCACACAAAACTCTCTGTTTCTCTGGGCCTGGCAGGCCAAACAGTCTTACCCATAGCAATCCTATGCCCACACACCGAGGATGGGCTGAGGTGCTGAGTAGACTCAGACTGATTCTCCAGCCTGGTCCCTGCTCCCTGATCCAGCCCACTGCCTGCTCCCTAGCTGACCCACTGCCTGGGCTGTGGAGTACATGGGTGTGGGGGAGGAGGGGGTCAGGAGACTGAAGGTGGAGCACTTCTGCTTCAAGTTCCTCACTTTGAGATCTCAGCTTGTCCTCAGAATGAATCAGCATGATTTTTTAATGATAAGATACAATAATAAAGCTGAATCTTTCCTTGAAGAGGAACTAATACCATGCTTCATGTGAGAACTTTTATGATGTATGAAACTGTTATATCTTTGTCTGTTTTGAAGGACTTTGTCCTTGGTGATGTTGTTAATATGTTGCTTTATTATCAACCCCAGAACATTCACATATATGATCAAAACTAATTCTTGTGCACCAGTTCTTACTTTACATTTTACTTTTAACCTCTTAAATAGTTCTATTATGTTTCTCAATTTAATTTATATCATTGATGATTTTCTGCATATTAATTCGTTTTTCTTGGTGGTGTGGAAGGAATTTTGCTTCCATAAAGACCATGCAGTTTGTCAAAATGAAGCAAAGTGTTGCCTGTCCTTTCTTGAGAGATTGTGCCATCTATCAAATATAATTGTTTTGCTGGTACAAAAAGAAACCTACTACACAAAACAATTTAACATACTTTGCAGATACTTTACTGCAATATACCTCCAATGGTTGTTACTCAGCACAAGACACCAGCAGAAGCAGGCAGATGAAAACAACCCAGCCATACCTGGAGCACCTTTGAGAAGGTTGAGAAGACACTGAGCATCGTCAGTGCAGAGTGCGAAGTGCAGAGGCTGTGCTGATTTGGGGACCCAGCCCACAAGTACATGCTGTACGTGGAAGCATGCCCAGACACACAGGGGGGAGCTAACAGGTTTGACGGAGCACAGTGAGCTCTGAGCGTCCAGAGACATCAGTGAGGAGAACAGGCACAGGTACCTATGTCCCAGGGTAGTCTGTGCTGACAGACGTACGCCGTCTACAGCACCACATTTAGTACCTTATCTAGTTAAACTCAGCCTAAGTCAGAGATTGTGTGCTTTTCTGCCTCTCGTCTGAACCTCGTTAGGAAACAAGAATTATTCCAGGGTGATTCAAGCAGAACTTAACCCAACCTTTCCATGCATGGGGCAGCAGACGTTTTATATTCAGCTTTGCCATCATGTAAATTATTAGAGTTTTTTCCTCAAATAATTGCCAGTTCACATTTTTACCTATTATAAATCACTTAATTTTCCCATGGTTATGTCAGTTTAAGCCACTGAAAATCCCATCTGATGACACAGTTGGAAATATGGAATGAAATGCTAATCTACAAGAGCATCATAGTCTCTTCACACAGATGTTTCCATAGTAACATAACCATCCTGATACAGGCACGGTGTATGGGGTTTAAAAGTGATTTATTTCCTCTCTTTTGACTTTTAAAATGAAAGTATATGGATGGAGATAGTACAGAAATAATACTAATTGATCCACAAGTACAGGGAAGGATTTGGCAAAGAGAACATGATTACATGTCTAAGGGGAATGTATAGACATGTTATGAAAGAGAAGTGGGAATATGATCTCCTTCTAATATACATTTGTCTTAGATTAAAAAACCTTGGCAGTATTTATGTAACTGTATAAAAGTCTCCAGCAAAAGCACTATACATTCTTTACGAGTAATAATTTTCTCAGTAACCATAATAGTATATTAGAGTGCTAAATCAACTGCCTCTGCATCATCTGTCACAACCAGAGTCAATATCCCGACACAATCAACCCAAGTCAATGAACATCCCTGCATAAGCCTGTTCCCCAGTCTGTCTCCCAAATGTCCAAGTCCTTGAGCAGTAGGACTAATGATTCCTGGTTTTCTTAAGCTTTGTATCTCAGGTACCCAATACACTGCAATTTCCAACCAAAGCATTTTTGACATTTATGGCAGTCGTGATAGTTTTCCTGTATGAATTCTCTGCCATCTAATACAAGTTGGTATCATTCATCTCCCAGTACAAGAACTGACAGGGTCTGTCTTTCACACCTTTTTTTTTTTTTTGAAACTTTTAGAAAACTAACATTTTTTAGGTCAGTATCCTATCAAACTCCATGCCATAAAACATGGCTGAAACTGACGGACTAAAATGTTACGAAGTGCAAGTGGGCAGGTGTGTACACTTGCTGTGAAGACATATCCTTCTTCCTTATGAAAAAAAAGGTAAATTAATTTCACAATGCATCTGAAAAATTAGAATCTGAAACTTTTGTAGATGAATCATCTCATCTGTAAGGTCTTTCACCAGTTGTGTGCTGTCCTGTCCCAGGTCTGACATGCACTGCAGGAGTGCAGGGGTGGTAGGATGACAACCATTGGCTTGGAAAATGATGAGAGGTGGAGGTGCTCAGCAGGAGAGGAGAAACCACCTCTGAAGAGGGGAACTGGTCACCAGAGGCATTCCCCACCTAAACAGCTATTCAGATTTGCCAGAAGAAATTATTTCTCTACCTGCAGGAAAAAAATTGCTGCCTTGTATGGATATTTCCCAGGGCAGAGTGATTTTAGGGACTTTCTCCAACCACAAATGATTTATGAGGCACTTACTATATCCGCTATGCCAATTAAAAATGCTTGTGAATAAAACAGGCATTATCAACAGCCACGGTACAGACACCTAAGCTTTCTAAGGCTGAATGTATTTTGTTCAAATTTGTGTAGTCTCTTCAGTTTTACCTACTACTTGAACTTCACCTGGGTGTTTACTGAAGCCCTGACTGCTCTTTTCAACTTTACTCTCTGTACTTCCCCAGAGGAAAACCCAGGAGAAACTGCTGGTCTCCAAAACCCTTGCCTGCTCTTCTCCTCACACAAGGCTCTACCTTCTCTGTGAGGAGAAGCCGTGCCCTGTCAGGAGCTCCCAGGCTGGCCCTCAAGGTACTGCAGGGCATCTGGGGTCTTATGCCCACCACAAGCCATGACAAAGAGTTGGGTAATGAGGAATAAACCCAACCTGTCAGTACAAGGTTCATCATGCTCATCCAGTGATCACCCTGAGGTTCTACCAGCTACCAGGGTGAGCTGGGAAGCTGCACAGCTCAAAGCACAGGGGATGTGCAGCTGCCTCACAGCTCAGGCTTCCAGGCTTTGAAAATGACCCAGTTCCCAGATTTGATGCAAGTAATAGCCTCACTGCTAGCCCATCATCACTAGATGGATTGATTTTTTTCCTGAGCTCGTGAGTAGTTTTTTAACTCTAAGAGCATCAGAGGCAGTGAGTGAATGTGATGCTGGACAGGGCTCTGTCTCAGACATATGCTCTTGGCATCACAGCTGGATTTGATATTAGGAGATGGCGTATCGCACCCTTCCCGTCTTTGTGAAGTTAAAATATTGTGCAGACTTACTGTCAAACCCCAAGCTCTACGCAGTTTTAAGTGGTTTTACATTTAGCCCATATTTGCAAAAAAATACAGATTTGGGACCAAACTGAAAATCAGATGTGTGGGTTGCAACACCCCATTAACCTGGAGGGACACTGGGTTGGAACAAAGAGGCACTGAACCTCCCATGCGTGGCCCTGCAGGGACAGCAGCAGCCCTCCAATAGGTAATATCCCCTCCAACAGCAGAATTTGCCCACATGGAGAGACTGGGGGTGTCTTCCATACCTGCTCTGGAGCAAGCCAAAGTTGGGTAGATAGTGACATCACAAGCAAGCCTCAAGATCAAGGCACGCTCTATATTCAGGCTTGTAGCTCTTGGCCACAGCAGAATTTAGGTGCCAGGTGCAGAATCTGAAGCCCTGCTAAAACTTCCCTGTTTGGTCTAACAATCCTACATTACAGTTTTTGTTGAGCCCTTGAGTAACCTGCGTCAAAGAAGCACTTTCCTCAAACGTGTTAAAAGAAAATAATATTGCGAGTACAAAATGGAAAAAAGCTTAATATTTAAGGGTGTCTGCATGACTGAAGTTTTTAAGCCTGAAATTTAAGGGACCATAAATCAAATAATATTGTGTACTGTCTTCAGGCATTTTTAGAGAGAACTCCCAATATTTCTTTAGTAGTGTCATTCATTGACCATGTTTATTGTTTTGGTTTTGGTTTTTGTTCAAGTAGAGCCTCACAACAAATTTTAGAATGTGTATTTTCACTGCTTATGGTTGCCAGCTGGATGAGAGAATAGACAATATTATTACAGATTATACGATCAATAATCCATGTGCTAAGAAGGATTTATGTAAGAGACCATAACAGCTTAAGCTTCAATAAATAACAAGTAACAGAGGACAGAAATAACAGACATTCTCTAAATAAAAACAACAACATTTTTCTATACCAGAAAGGAAAGTAATACATGTAATATTAAAATCAAAATTCATTTTTAAAAAGGTAAATAAAATGCATACTATTGCTTTGTAGGAGGTTTAAGTATGTATTTGTATGAATTGAAATATGTTTTGAGGCCTGAAAGATGAGAACAAAAGGAGCTTTTCTTGTCTCTGCCCATTTTATCAGCTTCGATGATAAAAAAGGATTTTTTCTTTTTCCCCACTGGAAGCTCAAGTCACAATCCCCAAGGGAATTTATGAGGCAGTGGAGGAGGTGAAAATAACCTCTCCATTTGAATACTACAAATACTACAAAAACCGAGACATCACAAAGTATATTGGAGCTGATATTTCATTCAGTTTTGGTTTTTTTTATTTCCCCCACATTTCTTTTTATGTGCAGTAGTGTATTTCCTCTTTTTCAGAGGGAACATCAGTCTAAACACTGAACATCCTGGCTTTCATGCTTTATAAAAAGAAGTAAATGTGATCAAAACTTTTTTTTTTTTTTTTTTTTTTTTTTTTTTTTTTTTTTTTTTTTTTTTTTTTTTTTTTGCCTCAGAGCTATAGCAGTATCTTTGATTTCCTTAATTACACCCATCACTCTGGAAAGGTCATAGTCTAATTGTGGTTACTATTCTGGGAGCAGAAGGAATAATTGTGAGGTTTTTTCACCTGCTTTCACAATCCAGCAAGGCTTCCTTCTTTCTTTTACAGGAACAGCTACATCCTCCAGAGATTTGACCGGCATGGGACTAGTCAGTCAACAGGAAATTATTTACAGTTTGATTTCTAATTACTTGTGATTACATGAATGCCTTAAAAATTGTATTCCAAGGACAAACTTCCCACACACTGGGTAAATTCAGATCATTTAATACTGAGTTGCCACTTACTTCTTATTTACAAGCAAAGTAACTAAGCCAGATTAAATGTCTCTGGTTTTCTTTGGTTTCCTTTCCCATTCTGTGGGTATGGGAAATGCTGAGCACGACTCAAACCAAAACAACAGCAGATGACATTTTGCAGATGAGCTGCCCATACCTCAGGGACCCCCAGTGACCTGAGGCTGAGACACTGACATCCACACAGTAAATCCCAATACTGTCCTTGGGATCCAGAGGGCTGCAGGCTGCAAGTTGCTAACCCTTTTGGCCAGCAACACATTTAAGCATATGCTTACCATTAAACACCTGAGTTGCCCTGGGCTTCGGCTGGATTATGCATGTCAGAGTGCTCTGCTGGATGACAGCCAGAGCACTCAGCACTGTGCTCTGGTTTCAGGAGGGAAGAGTATGGAGAAAGTTCATCTGCTTGGTGGTGACTAACAAAAGCTACAGATCTTTTTAATTGCTGGTGTGATATATTGCCTTCTGAAGACAATGGAAATATCCCTTTGACCTTAATGTGATAACACAAGGCTTCACATGATTAGCTAGCTAAATCTGTGACTTTTCTGGCTTTTCCTGTGAAATGACATTGTTAGCTGATATAAATCTGGATCCGTTCCACCATTTCACTAGTTTACCCCATCCCCTCCTTTCCAATGGATAATGGATTGTACCAACAGATGCCCTCTTTATAGGCTTAACAAAGGCATCATTATAGTAAACTGACTTGTCAAGGTAATTTCTTTTCTTGTTTTGGTTTCCTTGGTTCCTCTGAAACAATACATCCAGCTTTGAACAGCAGTGTGTTTGTAAATACTCTTTCAGAGAGTTGTTATGAGTAGTTTATAGTTCAGTAGGATACTTCATGCATCCGGTTCTTCTTCTCAGGATATGACCACTAATGCGATTCACTCCCTGTTGATGATGTCATTGTTTCAGACAGCTGACAATTAGGAAAAAGTTGGAAACCCGGGCGATTCTTCCCACTTGGACGGTTCTGATTTGGGTGATAATTTTGGTGATGGAAATATCTTTAGGAATTCTTCTGTTGTGAATGCATGTTGTCTTCCACTCATCTTCTGTCTGGAGGATTGAATTATCACATTTCTTCTTTTACACCAAAGGGTGAGGGGTCAGTTGCCACTCTTTGGTTTCAAAACAAAAGCAGAGATTTCTCCCCAGCTGCTCATATCAGCAGGGTACACCTGCAGGACTCCAGAAGACACTTGCTGGCCCCAGATGCTGATGCTGCCTCCCAGGTGTGTTGGCAGCCCATCTGGCAGCCTTCTTCACTCCATAAAACCAAGTTCTGTTCCCTTGGCCTCTCCCCTGTGAAATGCATATGCTTGGTGTTTGCTGTGGGCAAAACACAGAGAGGGCAGCAGAGCAGGTATTTTGAGGAGCAATGGCCTCATCAAAGGCTCTGCTGGTAGCTGAGCTGAGGCAACTCCACTGCTTGTGGAATCCTGTACCATGGCAGGGAGCTTTGTTGCTTCCCCGGAGCAGTTTTTACCCCTGGAGTGAGGAGGCTGCAGCCTCACCTCTCTCAGGAAATCCCTGCAGTCCCCTGTTTCTGGGAGTGAAGATGGCTGTATTTCAGCATGAGCCAGACTTCTGGGCTTCTCGATCCTGGTTAGCCCTGGTGCCTGGAGGAGTGCAATCCTACTAGCCCAGCCTCCTATTGCCCTGTGTCCCACTGGTGGGCCACCCATGGCAGCTCCTCCATGTTGTGCTGGGATGGACCCTCAGGGACAGCACTTTTGATGTCTGGCATTGTTCCCATAAAACACATCCCGGAAACGTGGGACAAGGTTAGATGCTTAAGCACATGAGTGTAATTCCCAGCACCAAAAGGGAGCTTACAAAAGCAAATGAGAATGAGATGTGCAAATGCTCTTTTTCCCCAGAGTAGTCACTGGGGCTTCACACTCATTTGAGCTTTCCCTATAGCTTCTCTCTTTTACTTTAGCAATCTGAAAAAGAAAGATATCAAGCCTGTCTTCGAAACTCTGTTCAATCTAATGGAATGTTTATTCTGTTACTTCTTCATTCTATTAATTTTAAGAACATCAGGATTTTAGCTTATGTTGATATTTCTGGAAAAAAAATTAATTTCATTCAAAAAATTTACATCAGTGGTTCTGGTACTCCACTTTTTCTCTTTGGGTATTTTCTTTTGTAACAGCACTGTTTTCTGTATTAAGGCTAAATCATTCACAGCAATTTTAGTCCTCTGAAAGGTATTTTTGACAAGTGTAATTGTTTCTCAAGTATTTTTACCTGACTTTACTCACTTCAAAAGACAATGCCTCCAATTTGATAAACGAATACAAAAGAATGGCCAGACCATGTCAGAACAATAGTGCAGGTGACCCCATGCTCTGTACAGTGAAGCCTGTACCTTGGCCTGGTACAAGGAGTTCCCTAATGTTCCCAGAAATGCTTAAGAATGGGAGTAGGAAATGTGAGTCATTCTGGGTTGCTCAGTCCCCTCTCCTGGTGCAGCCTCTGGCTGCCAGTGCCTCGGGGCCTTGCCGAACTGAGGCAGGCTGCAAGGTTTAATAACCAACCTTGGTGCAGTCCTCATAGAACCCTCCTCACATCCAGTTGGGCTTCGGCCTTGGCAGCATCCTGTGACAAGAAGTTCCATAGTTTAATTTCCACTGTGTGAAACAGGATTTCCTCTATTTATTTTTTTACTGCTACCTGCTAATTATAAAGGGTGCTCTTAGTTTTGTGCTGAGGCGGGAGGGGGCAGCTATTCCCCATTCACCTTCTCCGGATCTTTTAGAATTTATACGCCTTAGTCATCCCCCCTTTCCAGCCTCAGCAATCCCAGCCTGTTTAGTATTTTCTACACCATTGCCTTCCCATAGACCTAATCACACATCTTGCTCTCTGCACATTATCCAGTTCTCCCATGCTCAGCCATGTCCTGTTGTGAGGGAAAGAAAAATCCACTTTTGCTTTCTGCAATATCATTCCTCCCTTGTCCTCATTTTGCAGGCAGTAATTCATGAGACATGCACCTAGAAGGTTTCCCAGGGACAGTGCAGGGCTGTTGGATGGACTGACTGGTTTCCCAGGGGAACTGAGTCCTGCTCTTTAAATAGCATGGTCTGCAAAGGCCTCTCCCAGCAAAGCCACTGGAGGCTTTATTCCTTTCTATCCCAATGGCTTCTCAGCGGGAAACTTTCAGTCCCCAAAGTTTGCTCCTACCAGAAAGCATCCCAGCCAAGGAGGACATGTGAGGAGTATTGGGAGCTGCTTAGTGTACATGGCACATCCCTCGTGACCTGGCTTTAGCCCAGCACCTGGGCAGGGAACATTTTACTTTTTTATTAAAAACTCTTTACTTTTTGTATTAAAAGCAAAGAATTGATGTGTGACCTCAAGCAAATTCTCTCATGAGTTGGGTCTCACCAGGCAGGCTATCGCCCCCAAAAATCCTGTCTGTTTGCCGAAGGGTTTCATAGCTTTGTCAGATGTAAGATGAAATTTGAAGCTGGGGCACCAAGTGCTGCGGCCCCAAATGCCAGGCCTGGACTAATTTTAACTTGTTTGATAATACCAGGTCTCCTTCCTCTATTATTTGTGCTGGATTTGCTCCTTGGATTTCCTCTGAGCCAAACCTTCCTGGGGCTGGTAGGGGAGGCAAGGGATGGAGTGGGCCCTTTGTGCATGATGGGCCGACCGCCAGCAACTGAGGGGAGCTGAGGACCTGGTCAAGGGACGGCAGTGACATTTACCACAGCGGAAAAACTGGCTGCTGGCAGTCCTGCTTCCTTCCCTGAAGGGACAGGATGACTGGGCAAGCAGCTTTTGCGGGGGAGATGGAGCAGGAGAACAAATCGCTTGTTTCTCCATGACTTTATATTTTCCTTGTCTGAATAATGATCTTCCACATTTTCCCAGAAGGGGTACTGCTTTCTTCGAGATGTTATTGCCAAATATCTATCTTAAATGTCACACACATACACAGAGAATAAAACGCATATAAACAGAGCCCTAGATGTGAAGGGGGGCTGAGGACCAGAAGCTGACAGTGAAACAACCCTCCTGGAATGTCATGCAAGTGCTGGTGTTGAGTGGAACCATCTTCTGCTGAGATATCTGAGTGACCATTTACTGTTTCTAACTAAATAATGGTATAGATTGAATTAATCCTTGTGACATGGGAGGTCGCAGCCAGAAACAATAGCATCAGCTGGAAGAGTTAATTCCTGGCATTGTGTTGTTCATCACCACTGACCAACATGAATTCAAGTCAAGAAGCGTGACAGGATGTTGTGCAATAGCTAATTCCTCCACCACTCCATTCTTCTTGCTGTCCCCTGCTTTAATTAAGTGCCATTAATCAGTCACTGGTTAATGAGGAACCCATATCAAAATGTTCAGCGATGTGATACAGCCAGAGCAAGATCCATCCTTGCCTCTCAAGCCTTGTGTGCCTGCCCACGTGGAGCTGCATTGCAATTGCAGCTGTTGATCAGGAAGCTGTGAGACTTTCCAAACCCCATTCCCTTAAATAAGTGGCATTTCTTTCTCTCGCTCTTCTGCTTCCACCACAACAATGAATGTCTGTGAGGAGAGGACTGAGGTCTTATTCTGCTCCTTGCTGTATAAATGGCAATAGGTATGGATGAAACTTTCAGAGATATTTTTAAGCCCAAAGTCAAGATAGAAGCCAAATGGGATTTTCTAAGTCTTTTGGATACCAAATTCCCTAGAAGTTGGAGGGTGCGGAAGAGAAAAGACAGAGATCTCCTAAGATGTTTCCACTGGTTATTTCCATGGAAGTTAGGCAGCTAAATTGCTTTACAGATTGGATTCAGTTGTGGGGTTTTTAAAAGTCAGTGGGAATATATTTTTGTAATTTAAAATTTTTCCATATTTCTTACCTGAAAGTAAGGTCAATCTTCCAATTTTGCTCTGAGACATGCTGGTCAGACCACTGACTGTGGTTGATTTTGTATGTCAGAAATATTTTAATTAGAATATGTTAAACACTGGGTGCTCAGGAAGGCCCAAAGTTCTCCATTCATAGAGCTCAGGGAAGGACTGGGTCCTCTGCAGTTAGCAAGAGGCAAACATCGAGAGAGAGAACATTTGAATATGAAAAGTGAATTGTTGTGAAATTATGGTTATTTATAATAGCACACAAAATGTCGATGGATTATCCACTTCTTTCAACTATTCATTAGTTGACTTTTCCAAGTGCCTCTCTTTTATATGTGAGATATTGACCAATTCAAAAGGCAGTGTAAATAAAGGATCATTAAAGAAAGTGAGATGCTCTGCCATGTGATCAAGCTATTCCTGGCTACTGTTCACTCAGTGTTTGCAGCAATCAGTAAGGCACGAGGACTTCAGAGTACCTTTTTTTTTATTGTTCTGATTATTTACTTTCTACTGTGTGTGTTTGCTGCACAGTATCAATCCTAACTTAGGATATTGTCACTTGAAATTATTCCAATCTTCTCTGAAATAAACTGAAAAACTGACAGAAATTCTTAGAAGATCATAAAAATTTTTATACTTGATTGCCTCACTCCTGGTTTCCTCCATCTCCTCCTCCATATGCAATTGATAGCAACTGTGTTACGGAACAAGATATAGGATTGTGGCTTTGAAAATAAAACTGTCTCCTCTATCACAATCACTATTATAGCTATTGATCTTTGTTTTCTGCAAACTGTCTTTGTGAAAACAATCATTGATTTGCAGTCATTTTCCAGGCCTTCTAGCTACAATGCATACTCCCCAAGAGACAAGGTGGCAATGATCCTGAGGAGGGATAAAATTAAAATTTCATTGAGTAAAGGTGACTCCGTAGGTAGTATTTTTCATCTCTGAACTCTCTCTAATTAGTATTTCTACAATAGTTTCCTCCCAACCAACTCTGACACTCTGGATATTGCTCTGAATAGTAACCTACCACACTTTTGGATGCCTAGCATCCCTGGCATCCTACATCTCATGCACAATGAGACTAATCTATCCTGGGCATATGGGACTCACTGTGTAAAAGACATTAAGCCTGTCTGCATTCACTGCATTTGCACATACCTGAGCTGGCACGTTGAGCCTATCACACCTGGGTGGCAACAAGTCTCAACTGTTGTGACACAGAAATCATCTGCACACAGAGAGAAAACCTGGTGTAGCTGGACCCAGGGTGCCTGGGCAGAACTGCTCACAGACAGTCTCTAAACACTTTTTTTCAAATATTCATTTTCATTCCCTTTCCTTCTTGTCTTGCATTCTCCACTTCTTTAGACAATTCTCCATTAGATTCATAGGATACCAAAGAACATGGTCTTCATTTATTGGAAAGTAAAACATTTTGGAATTTCACAATTCCGAATCAGGTGTCAAAGAAGGATAGGGAGATCTTTCCCCAATGAAGATTACTTTTCAATTGAACATGATTCTGATTATCTCTTTAGTAAAAAGCTGTTCTCATCTACACCCAGTAACAGCCTTGCTAGTTTGACACTGAAATGTTCTTTAAACCAACCATGATGGCAGCATAAATAGTTTGATTCTTTACTCTAATGTATCACTTAGACTGGAAGCCAATCACAAACAGTCCAGCCAGAGGGTCCAAGGTCAGAAAGACTGGCCACAGCCTGTAGAATATCTCAGGGCTATTGCATGTAATGGTGTCTATGTAACAATCCAGTTTTGCCTGAACTAGAGCCAAAGAAAGAAAAAAACCTTTCAAATATTTTTTTGAATTTGTAAAGGTATTTTTGACAGCTAGGCTTGTATATTTTGCAGTCAGGGTAAATATGGTAAGATTCAAATTTGCCTTTATAAATATTCACAGATGCTGGATTTGAAGTTTACCCATGTGGATATTTATTCATCCAGTCAGTGCAGAGAAATTGTATTACTAGACTTCTGTGACCAATTAAAAGTAAATGGTTACATAGACATTAACTAAGCACATCTGAAAACCAAATTTTTGGAGAATGCAAGTTGTCTGTAAAATCTGTGTTGAAAGCAAACAAGTTAAATGTGTTTTAAAGTCTTCTTTTCATTCATAATTATTCCCAAAGCATTAATCACAGCAATATTTTAAATGTCCTTAAAGAGGGCTCTTTAACATGGCTGTTTGCTCTGTGTTCACTTCCTGAACCTTAAAGGTGGAGGAAGATGTAGAAATGGAGATGAAGAATAACCTCATTAATTAATTACATTTATTACTTTATGCATTAGTAAAACTGTTTAAAAAGCATTTCCTTACATATACTATGTAGACTATGGTAGCTATGCTCTCTACTAACTAGACTTCAATGTGTAACAATCAGGAGCGGTGCAGTAAACAGGTATTTCCTTATATGAATAATTTGGTCTCTAAATACACTTGAGCAAAGACTACTGCAATGTATTTGAATTTTTTGACAGTCAGTGCTTATCTGATGCTGAAAACCTCTTTATGACATTCATTTCTATAAGCAGCATGGAGCTTCGAGGATGCCTGTGAAATGCATTTCTGAGTGACATGGGCACTCTTTCATCTCTCTGTGGACTATGGAATTCCCACATTATGTCATAGTAGAAACATCTGCATTTCAGTGCAAAGAAAATGATCATAGTTTTCAGAACCTATTCATTTAGAGTTACTGCCTCTTTCTTTTAAAGATTAAATTCCTTCATATGCCACAAATAAAAAGTAATGCATCTTTGAACCAAAGTTATGTTTTTCTACATTCAGCTCTGCATTCATTTTTCTTTTTCCTGTTTCTGAAAAGAGAAAACAAGGATCTGAAAATCCACCAGGGTTTCAGGATGCTGTGGTCCTGGTGGTTTAGAGCTGCCTTCACTAATGAAAAAAATAATCCCCTTCTACATGCCCCACTTTAAAAACTGTCCTTTATTTTAAGCTCTCCAAGATGCTTATGTTCCTATCAGTATCAGATGAAATTCCTACAACAAAGTAAAATTTTTTAGAATTAATTTGAAGAAGAACAAAGCAAAACAACAAACACTTCGTTATTGAGAAAGCACATCTTTCTGAAGAACAAAATCTATATTTTCATTTCCCTCAAAAAAGACCGTGTGCCGTACTTTCATAGCAATGACTCTAGTGGAGTTGGTTTACTATACTTATAATACTCAAAATTGAGTTGACACTGACTCCTGCATTGTAGAAACAGCTAGACAGCCTCCAAATCCTGCAAACACATCTGTGCTAAAAATTACATGTACAGTATTCCTTACTGATGCTGATGGTCAGTGTTGACATGAACTCCATGATGAGCTACGTCGGGTCCTGCACGTGGTACTTCTTTCAGTCTGAGTATCCACTGTCTCTAGTCATTGCAGCACCTGATGTATCTGTTAGACCTTTCTTCTAAGAATATTTAACTACCAGAGATAGTGTCTGGGGTGGGGGTGGAGAAAAGGTTCTTTTTGACAAATTTAGAGCCCTTGCTTTACCTGAACCAGTCACCTACCTGCCTGCATTTTAGACTCATTGCACAAATTGGTGCTGGGGTTATAGTAAGATATATACTCAGTCTCATATTCACCACTGTGAATGGCTTCTTAGAGTCTACTGTTCACATCTCTGACTGCCTTCATTATAAAATTATACCCAAGCAGGTCAACCCTGGAAGATAAATCATGTCAGCACAAAGCTGGTTTGTGAGCTCTGATTTATTGGCTTTGTTAAGCCTGCAGGGCCTGTGAATCTCCACACATTGAAGTCTGCACTTTGAGACCAGTGTCCTCCAAAGGCTTAGTTTTTTTTCCCCGATTGGAGCACAGGTAAGTTGTTACTGAAACATTCATGACAACATGAGATGGGTAATAGAAGGCAAGAGGTCTGTCTCCCAGGAACAATAGTACAATGAAGCTGCAATGTCATTATATGAGTTGATTTGAACTCAGGTAGCAAAATTCTCTATTGGTGTCAGAGGGGATGCAACTATTGGGTTGCCAGGGTACCTTTGCTGCTGGGGTTTTGTAAACTTACTGCATTTCTATTTGCAGAGCCCTCGAAATTCACTTTAGTGAATTCTTCCCTTTCACAACATTCTTCCTTTTCACAGTAATTTTGCAGTTTCTTCAGCTGCCAGTATCACAGCCTTCTTGATTGATGAAGCAAAGCCAGTCTAAAGAAGCATTATCTTTTTGCACGTATCAGGATGTTTGCACTAGTTCTTTCATCTCACATACTGTGACAAGTTATAATCCAAAAGCATGAGGTGTTTGCATGGACAGAAAAACTCCTCCTGAAGTTTTACTAGAAGTCCCTCATAACAGTGTGGTGACTGCCTTTCAAGATCCCAATAAACAGACTTGAACATGTGTTGTGCATTCCTTTCAATACCAAAGATCTTCCCCAATTATGACTCCAACCCTGTCTGCAAACTTCACCTCTCTCTCACCCCTCTGTTGCTACTTCCTACCACCAACTTCTCACCTGCCAAACCAGCCTCACACTCTGCCTTCCAAACCTGCTCTGCTCCTCTCCAGGGAGCTCACACTGTAGAGCTGACTGACTTCCAGTGCTGCTGCTCCTTGCACTGTGCATCTGTGCTGTTCAATGCCAAAGATTAGGGGACTGGCCCTGCCAAGGCATTACTGAAGCCTTTCTGTATCTCAGGAACTTGCAGCACTGTGGCCTCTTTCTTGGTTCATGGTCCTATGCAACCAATGCAGCTGAACAACAAGACCCTGGTCCCTGGTGGTTCCAGCCCTGTGAGACCCAAAGTGGCAGAGAGCTGAACGGCTACAACGAGAAGCAGGTAACCCCTTAGCTACCCAGGGGTGCCAGCACATCAAAAGACCTATTAGATAATGCAAACCTGGATACTCAAGTCCTTTACCTGCCATTATCATATAGTCTTCCCTGCCAGATGACCTGAATTATCCTCTCCCAGAGGTTTGTCAGATAAAGAAGTTGGGGGAGCAGTAGACATGTCAGTGAGCTGCATCTTGGAGACGCCCTGATGCAGAGGGTAACTCCCTTTGACCACAGGGACTACAAGGATCTCTACTTCCACAATGGCACGTCATTGAGGCAGGGAATGGGGCAGGGAACCAACAGCCCACTCTCCCGGTGGAGCCTCACACATGAGTCTGCACCCCCAAATTCGAAGGGAGGTCTCTGACCCTGCTGGCCACAGTAGTCTCCCTTTGGCTCTCCTCTGGGCTCACATACACCGTTTCCCAGGTGTTAGTCACTGAATGCTGTATGATGGTGTCCAAATCTTGGTGCAGTTTACTGACGCCTCTTCGTTGCCCGGAAGGGTGATTGAAGCTAGGCCATGATGGATGCTGAATATGTTTTGAGAGTAGGAGTTACAAAAGCTCATACAAGGGAGGAAAAAGTTAGTTCCCTGAATTCCAGTAGATTCAACAAACATCAATACGAATATAAAGGCACACTAGGTTTAGCAGCACAGCACTGTGAATTGTGAAGCTGTGTTTATTCCTTTGAATTCTAGCAGGAAGGAAGGGGTTTTTTGTGGCTCTGGCACTGGGCCTGATCATTTGCCTTTCCCTAGCTCCCAGCTTTTGGAAACAGGAACTGACTTTTGCTGGCAGTGCCCCCCGGCTCCCTGCCTCTGCCTGCCCACAGTCTGGCTGGAGCTGCCCTATTCCAACTGCTGTCACTCCACTCCATGCCCTAGTGGTGCACTCAGGGCTCTCCACATACATCCTTCATGGTCACACAGGGCCATTTCCAGGTTCACATCTCTGCGTCTGCTTGCACTGTAATGTGTGCCCTAACAAGCTGTGAGCACTTGAAATTGTCTGTGGAATACAGTGAAAGCGGTCTCTTCTGTGTTCCTCAAGCAAACACAGGGTGCATTTTTCCTTAAAAGACTTTGTACCCTGGATAGACAATTATTAAAGCTCATTTACTGTGCTGCAAAATCTTTTGCATTTTTAACTCCTGATTAGAAACTGGGAGTTTATTTTTGTGTTTTTAGAGATGTCTAGGCCTTGTGGCAACCCTTTGCAGAATAGTAAATTTGATAATTGCTGGAAAGTGACACTCCTATTAATCCTCACTAGTACCGTTCAAGGATTTAGAAACTGCTTTTAGATACGAGCACAGCTCTGCAAATCCCCCAAGACGGAGCCATGGGTAATGGGAATATAGAGGTCACGGAGTCATGAATTGCGAACTCTGCATCCTGTCAGGTGGTGCTACAGAGAGAGGAGAAAGGAAAATAATGGTGTTTTCATTCCTTTGAAAAAACACTGCAAGAATGGGGAAACTATACTGTTCCCTGCAAGAAGAGATTTCCACGTATGGCCAGATGACCGTGTTAAACTGGCAACTGCACAGAGACAAGGCACGCTGAGAAATCCAAGCCTGGATTGTTTGGGACTAAACTGAATTAATTCCTGAGTGCAAAAAAACTGTTGTTTAACAAGAAAAAATGTGTTTTTTCTCCCAACAGTGTTGTGAGAAACATCAACAGGCTATGTCTGACTTCAAGTTGCTGTGCTTGGGTTTGAGTCTGTGCAGCAGATTATTGGTTAGCAAAAATGCTGGTGCTCCCTCTATGTAGCACTCACTCTTACTCAGACTAGCGGATGTACTGGGTTCACAAGGCACCGGGTGGGGCACAACCTTCCTCCAAATTGTCCTGAAAAAGCCATCAAAAAGATGCCATCAGGTCACTGAAGCCAAATGATAGTGCTTCTAGGTAGAGAAAAGGAAGGCCAGCTTCTTCTTTGAACAATACTTCTGATCAAGGTTATTTCTTCCTGATGAGATCAGGTGAGTAACTAGTGTGCAGTGTTGCCAAACAGATTAAAGCTTCCACGGGCTGGCGTCTTAGAGGGTGATGGGAGAGACTATGGGAGGTGACCACCAGGAAAAGCAGGCCAATGGCATACACTGCTCTCTCAGGCAGGTGTCAGAGAAGAGGGTAAACAAAGAAACAGAGACAGCCAAATTGTGATATAATTAGCAGTGGCTCTGCCATTTGACTGACCCAGCTCTTAACAGCAGGAGCACCAATCCAATCCACATTTCTTTGTCCCCAGGCACCAGCAGCAGAACATGCCCTATGCATGCGTCCCACTCCAGCTCCAGCAGCTGCACGGTAAGGGGAGACAGCAAGGGCTGCACGAAGGAACAGCACGCAGTGGGTTTTGTCTCCTTTGAAAGGACTTTGGAAGCCCTATGGAAGGACTTGGTTATTCCTACCTTTTCTCAGCTGGAACAGCTTGAAAATTGCAACAGGGGTGGCCACAAGGGGTGGCCACAAAGGAGGGGTGGCTGCCCTGCAGACAAGTCCCTGAAATACACCATCAAGCCAATGGTGCAGCCAACAACAGATCTAAACGTATTTCAGTGCATGCATCATGTAAATACAAGCTCATCCTGCTGCTTGTGCTGTACAGACTGAAAAAGTTCAATGTGCAGGTCCCTATGCAAGCAAAGTTTGTTGTCTCCAATGTAGTCAAGGGCTGTAACTATTGTTTCCTTGGAAATAAATATTGAAAACTGATGAAATTAAATTTTTTTCCTGCTGCATCTCTGTGAACACTTTGGGTCTTGGGTATAATGCTTAGGATTTTCCTGAGTTCTTCATTAAAATTTTCTCTCCTCAGCAAGGTGTAAAAGGGTTAATTCTTCCCGAAGAATCAGTAAAGTCTGCAGCTTTGTCCAGCTCCACAATTAACACTTCAAAGTTTCTACTGGTCAGAGCTAACTGGTAACAACCTGCATATGCTGGTACTTGGGTAGTTTATTATTCAAATTAAATATTTCAAAGGAATTCAGAATGGGACATCATGCCTTTGAAGCTATGGAAAGACCCCAGCTTAGGGTTAACATTTCAAAGAGATTTTTACAACAACTCTTAGATGAAGATATGTCAGTGGTGGCCAGAGAATTGATTTGCAAATTGACAAGATTGAATAATTGGGAACTGGTTTAGCTGAAACAACATATTAGGCATTCTCTGAAAGGAAATATAAGGCACCCTTGGAAAGAAGTTTTAACTGGAAGGATGAGGCAGAATGCCTGAATTTACAGGCTATGCATTTGCTCTGGTCGTTTTGAAGCTGGTCTGAGACCAATTTAGAAAGAGAGATGTGTCAGGTAAACTCACAAAGATGAAAGCCCAAGGAGAAGCCTAATTGGTTATTTCCATTTGGGTGCCCTCAGAACTTGTAGTTAGGTGTAGTTCTCCTCTTGAACCCCCACAATCACATAGTGAACCTCAGCCATACTACTGCAAAGCAGGACTGCTAATGCTAAGCATTCAGAAAACATAATTCAGATATCCAAAATATGAAATATGTATACTAAGACCTAAAGATTTAAAAAAATATTACTGCGTTGAGTTCTAATCTTTATTTATTTACAAAATTGAACCTATAAGGTTTATATTTGAAAACTTTCCTCATTTAGCCTGCCATTTTATTCAACTGTATCATAGCAGCAACAATCATAGACTAGGGTCCCTGTTTGATGGATCCTGTAGTAATCCAAAACAAAATCAAGGCCTCATTTCCAAATGCCCTTATAGCCATAAATCATAAAAAACATTGCATGACCTGAGTGATTTTGAAAACTGAGACACATTTTCATAATTTCTTAGACATTTCACCTCCTATATTCCACTGAAAACTACTTAGTTTTGCAAAGCTAAATGGAAACCAGTCTAATCAGCCTTTAAAATCTTAGTTTTGCCATCTGAGGTCACCTGACATGAAAACTGACCCCTTTAAAAAAATACAAAACAAGACCTGAGCAAGGCAAAGATAGTAGATAAATTATAAGGAGTAAAACCAAGATGCTATCTCTAAAGAGACCCCAACAACTTCTACTACCTACTAACACTGTCCAAGTGAACGTATAGGGATTATTTAAGAGAGACTGACCTTTAGCCTACTGAGTTGAATTTATCAATTCATTTGATCATTTTGTGTAAGATAGACTGCATTATTACAGCTTCAGGCTTGGTTAGTTATTTGTCCAAATCCAGAAAGGGCGGTGCTGAACTGGTGTAGGTGAGATGTAATTCCCACGAGCTAGGCCCTATGGAATGAAAGCCCCATGGGGATGGCTTACACACACAAGTGATTTGACTGCAGTGTTATAAAATGTGGACTTACTCGCCTCATCAGCTCACGACGATGCAGATCAAAGAAGAAAATTGATGTTTTTTTTCCGGCTTGATGGTGTGGCATGCTGCAAAGATCAAAGGAGACTGATGTAAGGTGGAGGTTGCAGCAGGCACCCTCTTACAGATGCTGGTGAAATTATACTGACATGTGGCTTCATCAGTCAGAATAGAAATCCAAGTGTAGAGAAAAATGAAAGGTCAGCAGGTAAACTCCCTAGCACTAATTGAACCCTCTGGGCAATGACTGACAGAGGAGCAAGCAGCATAATGCTTTCTGGGCATGTTACTTGCAATGAAATGAATCATTTGATGGATGTAGTTAATTTCCTACCCACTATGCAAAGATGCTCATGATGAAGATCTCCATTCAAATGTATTTCAGAAGAGGAGGACTGGCTTCCAAGGATGGTGAGCCAGGGTAAAGCAAGCAGGCAACTTCTAAAGGCATGAATGGCTGTAAAAGGCCGTATCAATCAACCCTTCATTGACTTAATAGAGATTTTTGCATTTTGTTGGGTTTTTTTGCATTACCTTTTCTTTTATTTTGCCTTTTTTTTTTTTACTTTGGGGTTTGGTTTTTAATTTGTTTTATTTTTTTTCTTAATTTTTAATAGAACAATGGAAAATAATAGAATATAATTCATTCTTATACTGGGGTCTAAACCTCTTCTCCTGGATTAATACAAGTAGAAAGCCAACACAAGAAAAATGCAACTATGTAAGCTTTTACGTCCATTTTCCACATGGTTATAAATTAGCACAAATATGGTCCTGGGGTAATGTTTGGTTTTATGAGAGGACTCTGCTTCTGGTGATAAAACTCTGAACACAGTGGCACATGCAATGACTGGAAGCAGCTGCAGTGATGACCCCAGGACTTGGTACTTGTCCTGTAAGTTGTCTCTAGTAGGCAGCAGCCCTTGCCTTGGTTCAGTGTGACCACCAGTCCCAGCTGCTTCAGAGGCAGCAGAGCCCAGAAGGGCCATGTCTATCTATTCTGCTTGCTGCCATCGTTGCAAAGCCAGCCATGCTAACCAGAGGCTCTACAAAACACTGAGTTCTGCCAATACTGCAGATGCGTAAATGCGCTTCCAGGAATGCTCTAAACTCCATGGAGACAATAATATTTCACTGGACTTATGTGGTACTGGCCAGAAGGGAGCTGCTGCAGACAAACAATGTAGTATTTGTTGACTTATTTGACTTAGAGGCTGTGCAGGAAACAAAATCCAATTCCACATCAGTTTTAAGTTGCCTAACCTGTACAGACTAATGCTTTTTTTATAGGTGAATGACCTATATCGGTATAACCAGGTAACCCTATCCCCAGTAAGGGGATTGCACCATATAAAACCTGGTAAAATTAGAGCAGCATGCTTTTGTCTACTGCCAAAGCCCAAGACGTCCTTTCAACAGGTCATAGCAGGTGGAGCTTATTAGATTTCTGAATTCTTTTAAGCAAGGAAATTACAATCAGTGGTTATTTCACATAAACTGTTCACTGTGACTAATTGTTCTAACACTTTCTGTTTGTTATTCATGATAGGGGAGTGTCAGGCTGTTTACTCCAGGGACTTATTTTTCCCAAAGAGTTCATCTACACTGGCTTCCCTGGAAGTGAAAGCCAATGTAACAGCAGGGGAAATCTGTTCTCAGATTGTATGACTAGAATTTCTATAAATAGAAGTGACTGATGTAGAGCTATAAAAATAATTGATTTTTCAGAGCGGCAGCTGAACCAAAAAATCGAGAGGAAAAAATAATTTAGACCATCTCAGCTCAATTTGTTGGGCATTTTTTCCCCTGGTGGTTTTTGTTTTATTTTGTTTTGTTTTGTTTTTCTTTTTTTTTCTAGTCTGTGAGCTGAGCAAAATATTTCATTCAACTTCAGAAAAAGCCGTTCATTTCCCGACCTGGTTGTTTCTGATGAAAAGCAAACATACCTCCTATAAAAGGGCCTGACAGGTAGTACACTCCTCTGGGACACCATGCTCAAGGACCCTCCTTTGCCCACAGAACCTCTGCAGCCGCAGGTTCCTTATTCACTCTGTGACGAAGAAACAAGTTCTGGGCCTTCCAGAGAGGATATAAAGTGGTGTAGCATCTTCCCCAACTCTTCTTGTACATGAATATATTTAAGACAGCCCTTTGCTAGGACAGATACTTTCCCATGGACATTAATGGGAATGACCTGGTATACATTTCTGTACATTAATCAATGAGAAGAGACAAAGATAGCTTCGGACCTGTGCTTGTAAAAAGTTTCTTAGAGGTTCTGAGTGTTCAGGGGTTTTTTTCTCCTGATAAAATTGAGAACTGTCTTGATTGCCTCTGTTTAATTGGATAGAGAACTGAGGCTGCCACGACACATGTAGCTGTGCCAATTTGAGAGCTGATTGGTACTGAAGGGCTGAAGTCTCAGTTTCCCTCCCTCACACCCCTGTCTTCTTCATCCATACAGCATAGCTATCTTTGGGTCTGATTAAGATATGTGAGCTGACAGTTGAGCTTATGTGAGCTGATTTAATTCATTCACCTGCAAAAAAGTGGCCACTTTTTCTGTTGGGATCATTTTGAGTTGGGTTAAAAGTGAAACAGCTGCTGTAGTGGCCCAAACAAGCATCTCTCCCCATGCCTGGTCAGCAGGAGAAGGAATGGGACTGCTCTACACTGGTGCTTCTGTCAGGACTCCTGTTTGCTTTCCATACTCAGCTGTTGGTTGCATTATGCTGTGTTGAATTAGTGCTTATCTTCTTGGTAACTGATTCTGGCTCTGAAACCATTGTTCAAGCAGGTGAGGTTTTTTCCAGGCACTTTTGTGGAGCTAGATAAGCCTCCAAAAGGGCAGTTTTCCACACTGCTCTGCCTGTGAGTCATGCTGTGCCTAATGTGCAGTCATGCTTATTTTGACAAAACAGGAGACAATTTACTGATAGATTGGTCTTCAAAATGAATGTGAGTAGTCTTGTGATACTCTGTATTAGATGTGATTATAGACATGGCTGTACTTGTTCAGTAAAGGAATTTGTCCTGAAAGAGACAGATGCATAGGAAAATATCTTTCTATTTTCCTGCCCTATGTTTTGTTTAATAATAAGGGATGAATAGAGTTTAACAGAGGGAATTGGAAACAGTTATGTTGCAATTAGATGGCATAATTAGTATTTGCCCAGAAGTTTGAATATACTGACTGCACTGGGTAAGGAGATGGCTCAAATGAGCAAAAATGAGTGGTTTTGTGGTTGATGCTTCAGAAATCTGGTTCCTCCTGTGAAGTCAATGTTAAGCTAGTACAGTACACTGGAAATATAATCCCTTGCAAATCACTTTCTGGATCTGAAAGAAGTCAATTATCTGTGACTGATTACTGTCTTAGGGCCAGAAAAGTACCAGACACCTGCTATTTCCATTCAAGCCACTGAGAATAGTTGGTGCCCTTCTTACTGTTAGATCATTCATGCTCTCAGCATATTCAAATTTGATATTGTAGCGTATTGTTAAAATGAGGATAAGCACTGACTTCCCAGCAACAACTGTCCCTAATGATGTCCTCATTCTAGTTTTGAGATAAGAGCAGTTCAAATACCCTTCTGTTTGACTGCCAGTTTTATGCAGTTTCCTAGTTTAACATGAGAGCAAGGGCAGCACAGTTTTATTTAGTATTGTGCATTCAAATTATACCTCTAAAAGATATACTGATTTATTTAGTATTTTTGAGAGCATGCAAAGAAAGGATGAGAAGATTAAAATGATAACTGGCTAGCTGCATTGCAAAGAGTCTTTCAGATCAGATCTGAAATGAGATGGAGACATTTGAGAGGGCTGTTACTGATGCAAGAAACCTCAGCAGTCAATAGGGGTGAGATTCTGCTCTGGGACTGCTAACAAAGTCATGTTCTCACTCTGCACAGAAATCGGTTTGCTTTCTGCTCCTGATCATCTCATGTGACTTCTGTTACTAAGCAGGGAGGGTGTCAACACTCTAACTGTCAGCTGGAAAAATTAAGCAACCCTGTTTGTAATCTGATTAGTAAAGAAATACTTTGAGAGCAGGTTAATCAGATGGTAAAGCAGAATTATTAAATAAAAGCATCACTACTGTTTTCAGGATGTATAAATAATTGCCATTGATACTAACAGTGCAGTGACTGAAGTGCTTCAGAATAGGGAAAATCTGGTCCAGAGATGAATTTTCTTCAGGTCTGTCAAGCTTGAAAAAGCTGGAAGGATTGGATGTGGATTCAAACATGAATTAATTTAGTCTAAGGATGTGAGGACATGGCAAGAGTCAAAACAGGGCAAGAGTAGACTGGTTAATGTACAGATAGGGAAAAGAATTGAAGGGCTCTGATATTCGAAGTGGTGAGGGTGTTTATTGCTGCAAAAAACTAAACAGATCTGTCTTACAACAACAACATGCAATAAAATGCTCCTTGATCTAACATTAATTTCAAAATAAAATGGGAGAGCTTTCTTTCTGTAGCTTTCATGCTGGTATGAAACTGGATGAACACCTGTGGGAAGTCTTTACAGGAAGATTAAGTGTGAGAGAAACCTGTAGGGAAGATCCCTGCTCTAAATCCAGGCAATGCCAGTACAAGATCCCTTACTTGTCCGGGATCTCTCCTAGATCTTTAACAGTTTCCCAAATACAGAAGAGTACAGCTTCATTTGAGCTGTTTGATTTTAAGAGCTTTATTGCTTTGCATTAAAAAAAAAATAAAAATTTCTATACCATAACTGTTTCATAGAGTATCAGTAAGCATATTCATATATATGACCTTTCCTTTGGATGCTTCTCTCAATTTGTACATTATCTTGAGCTATTTCTTTCGTTTCTAGGAGAAGTGAGTGTAATGTCTTATTTTACCAAAACTTTAGTGAGACTAGAGAAAACTGTTTCTATCTCTTGTACAATTCAGCAGACTACTCAGATGGGACACTACTTGAGAACAGTTCAACTGGAAAATCTTAACCATGCTTCTGTATCATGTCTTCATGTTCTTGTCAAATTTTCCCATTGCCTTCAACCCCAGAGGGATGAGCACAGATATTCCCTTCTTCCGTTTCACAAAAAACTCTTGCTACAGCAGAATAATGACCAGAAGACTCCATCAACACAAGGCAGATACCATCATTTCCCTGGAGGTCTGTTCTGATGTTCATCGCCAAGTGGTCAGGTAAGAGATCCGAAGCCTTTCCCTCCCTACAGTAGTCAAGTGCAGAGTGCACATTGTTAACCTGACTATGATGACATGCATACTACCTGCCTTCCCTCTGATACAAACTACTGTAACTGCACTGCAGTTTCCAACCAGTTGGACCTAAGATGATGATTAGGAGGGTGGGAAATATTCTTCTAATTCTCTTTGCCCTCTGTATCCAGAATGGTTCTGGTGCTGTCCTCAAGGATGGACAGCCCTGCATGTAAATAGCAAATTTAGAACATGGCCCCTGATATGACCGGGGCACGCTGCCTGGGCCACCACAGGCTTTATGCAGACCAGGACAACCCAGGCAGACCTACAGGCTGTCCACAAAGTGCTTCTGCAGAGCAGTGATGGAGCTGGGAAGGTGGCACCTTCTGGGCTTTCAGCCAAGGGATCTCTTCACCTCCTGCACTGTCTCCATAGGTAGTACACACAGCCACAGCACCCAGATGAACAGAGGATCCACACCTGCAGGTATGGCCATTTACAAAACACTCTCTCAGGCTAGTAGCTGGAGAACCACAATATGTTTATCAGTATTTTAGGGGTCAGATCATGGATGTCCACTCGGCTCCCAATAGCAGTAGTAGATACTTGCAGTAGAGCAGCTGGGTTGCTGCTACAGGTTATGTGCTGCTATGTCAGCAGCAGAAGATGTAAAGAGGATGACATAACTCTTCAAAAAGAGTTATAGATTGGATGCTGTATTTTGAACTGGGAAGAGGGTATTAAAAAGTAACTGTGGGATCAGGATGAATGTTCCCAATTTTATCACTGACATACCTGGCAACCTCACTTCTCTCAGCTCTAAAATTAATATAACATCTGTCCCCAGCTGTATATTAATTATTTTGTTCCCTTAGTTTAAGGGAGAAAGAAACTCTGTGTCTCTCTGGCACAGGGCAGTACCGTCTGAGTTAAATATGTTAGTAAAGCTACATTTGTTCTGTGGTAAGAACAAATGTACATGTGCAGAAATATTGACTGGATTTTTTTTCCTTCAAGAGTATGATCTCTCACTGCTGCTTTTTTATTGTATTTCATCTAGAGTTTTTACAGTTTCCTAAAATTCAGACATTGGGAAATTGTATATTATTAAAATCAGGACCTCTTGAAAATGGAAACAGAAGAAACTACTCTACACTTGAAAGTCTTCAATAATGTCTTACTTATTTCTGGTGACACTGGCATTTAAAACATGGCATTTGATACTTTTTTCTTCAATCCCCATTAGTTAAAAAGAGATGCCCAGTGTCTCTGCCATTAGAGCAGAGATAGAGCAATAGCTTTGCTCTGATGATCGAGCTTTGATGACCTAAAGACTTATAATCAAGCCCTATGAGGAAAGTTTGAAGTTTTTTTAGGCCAGCTGAGATAGATAGATAGATAGATAGATAGATAGATAGATAAATAGATAGATAGATGATAGATAGAGGCAGGGGCATCATAAAAAATCTCTGCACACACATCAGAAATAGATGTAGATGCTCAGTCTGACTTATTTCCCTTCAGGATACATAGTGTCTTTTCCAAATGCTGGGAGCTTTCACACTGCAGTAATGCTGTCATGTGTCTGGATGGGTTGAGGACTCCACCAGAGCACTGTGGGGTGGCCACACTGTCTGCAACTCCTCCATTCCCCAGCTCAGAAGCAGTGGGGTGTGCACCCACACAACATGGGGGCAAACAGCCTTATAAGATCCATGTCATGCTGTATAACCTTTAATTTGCTGGAGGTCACATTTCTTACACAGTAATTGGGAAGACTCTTGTTGGACATGGTTTTTATTATTTCAGTGTTAGCATCTGTTTTTAAGTGCACATCCAGTGTCTGTGTCTAACTGTGCTAGAGGTCATACTGCATATAATTTTCACATTGGCTGAATATAGAGATCCACTGAACTGATTTAGCTATTACCTCCCCCATGGCTGAGTTCCTGCATAACCAGATTTTTTAAGGCTGTAAGGACAGAATACTCCTGCAACCATTTCTGATGAATCAACAAGTGGGAGGAAGTACAACTGAAAAAATAAGTGTTGAAAGTTATTTTCTTTCCCCGTCTTCTTTATCCAAATATAACCTGCTTGTCAGATATCCAGTCTATTCTATCCAGTCTCCTTACAAGTCAATGCACAAAACAGTGGGTATGTAGAGTGAGAATAAGAACATGACCCCCACTGTGGTCATTGTTCTGCAATATTTTTGTCACTGACAACACTGAGTACACTTGTCACTGAGTACAGCTGAGTTTACTGAGGCACAGAATTTTATCCTCTCCCTTCAGAGTGTTCAGGCAAATACATCTACAAAAAAACCCCAACAAAACAAAGCAAAACAAAACAAAAAAACCCCAACAAAAACAACTCCCAAGAAAACCCCCATGAAAACCTGATCCATCACATTTTACTCCATCAGGAAACAGGTGGCAAGCTCTTCTAACAGCTGCTTTGATGTAATCTCCATAGAGGTGAAGAAATACAGATGCTGCAACTTTTACCAGGTATTCTAAATAAGCTGAAGTAAAGCCACATAAGTGAAGTCAGGACTGCTTTCTCTTTAATTCCTGGAAGAAGGAAAATTGCCTGGGGTTATGTTATTTACAAGGAACATGTAGTCTCGATTGCTACTGATTACATCTTCCATTCTTGTAGAGCTCCTCAAAACATTGGGATTTCCTTAAAAGACAAACCCAAACCTAGTTGTATAGAATTGGGATTTTTTAGAAAAGAAAAAAAAAAACAACACACTGACTCCTTTGACTCTAATAAACACCAGCAAATAAAAATATCTTGCATCAAACTCACTCAGAGAATGAAGCTGAAAAGATGTGTAGTGAAATCAAGGGAGAAATTTTGTGAGAAAAAAGCACTTCAAAACTAGAAGTTAGAATATAATTGATTGTAGAACGAAAAAAAATAATCAGCCAAGATCAAAAGTGTCAAAACCCAGCAAGCTGTGCTGAGAAAAAGCTGTTAGGAAATATCAGATGTTTTCCAATGCAGCGTATTGAAAGGTGACTTAAGTGTCTTGGCCTTTGAAAAGAAATCCTTGCAGGGGTGCCTGAGGTGTGGGATCTCATAAGCTGCTCTGGCCACTTTTCATAAAAGGCTGCATTGCCCTTGCTGCCCTCCCATCCCTGAAGCCTTAGGGAGTTTTACGGCAACCAGCAAGGACCAGCTTGCAGAGGGAACAGAAGAGGGATGTCTGAAGGTGGGACACAGTTCTGATAAGGGAGCTGCTGGATGAGGATGAATCAGGGCTTTCCCCACCCACATTACCCTCTCTTGCAACATTACAGCCCTTACTCCTTCAGGACAGGAGTTACTATATTCCTGAGTGCAGTGCACATGGTGTAGCATTACTGATCTACCCTGATGGGGTCTCTCGGTGTTGCTGTGAATAAGCACAACCAGAAATGCTCCCCCAAGGAATGAGCAGCGGGCACTGGCGATGCTGGACTTAGCACTGCCTTGCTCAGTGCAGTAACTTTATCTAAGAATGCTCTGAGCTGAAGTTTTCCAGCTTCCTGGTCTGGAATTCATGGAAATGTGTATTTCTTTCGACACTGAAATCTTCTCCACAAGTTGATTCCCTCCCGTCCTCTGCTCAAACTTTGCTACTAATTTTTAAATCAGCTAAGTGTTTCTTCTTTTATCTTCCTCTTGGTGAATTAAACTGGTGAAGAGGGGCCTCTACCTGCAGTTGCTATTGCTTGTGAGCCCTAGCTATTCCCCCGGTATCACCTCCACACATGCTTTTCCTTGAAAGCTTTATGTAGGGAGTGTAATTTGTCTTCCTCTGTCTTTCCTGCTCTTAAGAAAAAGGTCCTGCTCTGGGGATGTGGACACACCCAAAAGATTTAGCAATAGTATAGTCATTACAGCTGCAATGGCCTAAGGGTACATGTAGTGAAAGGTATGTCAGGAATGGTAATCTGTTTTCTTGAGCCCTTCAGTGTAAATGGCAGAAATGAGAAGCCTATAGGTGCAGAGGGCCTTTCCCTGAGGGATTATTTACAGGGACAGACATTAGTTACCCGGGGGATAGCTCTACCTTGCTACCAGCTGTACTGTGTTACCTGATACATCAGTAATCACCGTGCTGGCTTTGCACTTTCTGGCCACCTTTTGTTCTTGGTTCCCAGGAACATTCACCTGCCACCAGAGCATCACAACAAGTCTGTCTAAATAGGAATCTGATATTTCACTATTGATAAATGCAACTTTCTCTGCAGGGGGACACAAAAATAACAGTGTAGAAGGACCAGGGCCTTAGTAGCATTCAGAACAGGCTGAATAGACACAGCAAATTATGGGAGTATAAACAAAATACAAAAAGGTGGCACCACAGCTGCATTAGGGTAGGTAAGAGATATCTGAGGTCCATGCATCTGAGGCCTGATTCTTTTGCAGGGGTTTATTTTGGATGACCCCAAATGTCTGTAAAGCAGCTGAGCTAATCGCCTTGGGCTCTCCCTGCACAAGGGAGAGAAGTACATCTCAGGGGTGTGATTCATCTCACCTATTGTAGGTCACTATAATAGTAGGTCAGATGAATTCCTCCCTGGAAATGTTTGTTCCTCTCTGTTATAAAGAGGAGTCAGAGTGACTAATACAGGTAGCAGTGGCTGCTTAGTAAATGTCTGCAGCTGGATAGAGGAATCCTGCCCTCTCTGCCCAGCTTGGCCTGTAGCCAAAACACACTGAAGTCGCAGCTAAATTTAAAAGTGTGTTTGAGGTTACTCTTGAATTTGTATTGCGGGTAAAGTGTTTTCCCTGATGCTTGGAGGCAGAAAGGGGGAAGGAGGTGTGGGTTTGTTTTTTTCCGCTGTTCAAAGGCAGAGTAAATGCTTGAGAAACAGAGAGACATAAAACAAGGACCAGCATTGCCTGGACTAGGACTGATGGTATGAGCTTGGAAAAGTGAAACTGGGAGCACTTGTTACAACTGAGAACTGGTGGAAAGATGTTTGAAATTCTTTGTAAATAAGTGTGCTTGTATCAGAGGACAGCTGACTTGTCCAGAGATTCTTCTTCCTCACAGGAGTGACCTGGTGGGGACCACCCACAGGAGTTGGTACGAGCAGCTGGCACGCATCTATCTGCAGCGCACAACTTCAGTCCACAGAACTTCCTATAGTCCATCCCATCTACCCCCAGCCAGGCCAGGACTCACCAGTTTTAATTACACTGGTGGGTTTTGTTTCATTGACTCTCTCAAAGTTTCAATCTTCTTTCTCCTCGATGCCAAAATAAAAAAATCTGGTTTTGCCACGCAGTAGCTGCTCTTGGCTATCCTGCTGTCAAAGCCTAGTGGTGCCAGGATGCTGGCAAGATGACTGCAAGATTAGAAAGGCAAAAGGAGACACAGGCAGGGCTTATGATTTTGATTAACATGTTGAACCTGGTGCAGGCAGACACTGGTACTCTCAGCAGCCCCAAACAGAAGAGCTAACTTGTACTTGGTTTTATTACACAAGCAGAACCACCTTAGCTACTGAGAAGAATGAATGTAATGTCACTGGTGTAATGACAGCCTGGGCTGCAGATGGATGACCCTGTCTGCATCTGGAAGCAAGATATTTCCCCCGGGTGCTCTGCCCCATGCTGTGGACACCCATCAGCACCTGAGGGCTGCTGAAGGGAATGCTGCTCAGAGGAGCCATGAAGATCTGGTGGCAGGAAGGACCTGACTACGTGCCTCTGCTTTTGGGGTCTATAGGAGGGGATGTTAACAGTGATGAGAGGGCTGGACAGGCTTTACAGGGAAGAAGGGGTTTCTGCCACCCTGGTGCCATGTAGGTGGCAGCAGTGACAGTGGGAGTTTTTTCAGTGTGGGTGGAGCACAGGGTTTATGTGTATGTTGCACAGCTGTAATTCTTCTTTTGGATGTGACCTCTGGAAAGAAACTCCCTTCATTCTTTCATTTCTTTGTGTCTGCTTCTGACTGTGAGGCACTGTCACCCTCAGTTAGAGGATTAAAGAACAGAACAGTGTGCACCCTTGGAATATGAGATAAACTGGTAAAAGCTACCTGTCCTGGCTGAATGTGCTTGTCCCGCATCAAACCGTGGGTGATTTGACAGAGGGAAAAAGGTGAAAGAACTGACGAAGTTGGGACAATCCTGCAGTTAATGCACTTTTCAAGATGAACAACAGATAAAGCACTGCCCCTCCCATCACGGTATCATGTTTGGTAGAGATTGTGAGAGCTGTACTTTCAGTTTGCCTTGTTTTGAGCAAATCTCCAGGTTGGGTTTCAGCCTTATCTCTTGGTAAGTGCAGTTCAATTCGTGGGCCAGTCCCAGTCGCCTCAGAGGGACAGTTGTTTTTTGCCACCCGGGAACAGATTGCTGTTCTTCAGGTTCAGTTTTTCACATGAACAAATCTGTCTTTCAAATATGGCTTTTGCAACAAAGAGAATAGTGGAAGAAAAAAACCCGAGGAAACACAATGATCAACTGAGCATTGTGAGTTATTTGTACTTGGGTTGTCATATTTGTATCTATCATAAAAAACCATTGCTAATTTTTTGTCATTTTTTCACAGGGTTAAAAGAATGATATCCAAAAGCATCTGTGTGAGGACAGATGCCAGGAGTAAGAGGCACAATGTGTATTAACTCCACATAAATCTATATGCTGTTTGAGTCTGAGTCAGACTATCATAAAAGAACTAAAATGTGGCTTCACAAGGAGGATGTAAAGGTAATTTACCCTGCTCTACTCATGAGGAAAGTAGGAAAAATTGCCCTCCTATTTACTTGAGGTGTTAGGAATTATTTGCCCAGTAAAAACACCTATCCACTTTGTTTATATTTAGAGTAAATGGAAAGAGAGAGAGACAGCTTCTAACAGAAACTGGAGAAGGAAAAACAGACAGAAACAGAAAAGCAGCAGACAGATAGTCTGCTGTCTCCAACACTTAAGATTTTAGAATGAATGCTTGCAAATAGATAGTTTTAGGAAAAGGACAAAGCATTCTCTGTTTATCTCTGGCAACGTCTCCTCCAGCACTGGGGGAGAAAGGTGCAGAACAGTTGTTACCTCCTGATATAGAGTAGGAAGATATTTTCACGAGAGAGCAGTGAAATTGGACTAAATTGCATTATAACCGTATAGAAATATTTTTGCATGTTGAATAAAGTTCTTGTGGGCCAGTATTCTTCCTTTCAACAGGAGAAATGCATCTTCCTTCTGGAATTTGTGACTATTACATGCTACAGTCAGTATTCTGGCAGATTTATTGGTGCAGTATGAGAGGTACTGGAAAGGATAAGCACTTTAAGAAAAAATGTGAGCCTGGGGACAAATGGCATTATCACCAATTGCACTTGACTAATTCTGCCTACTCAAAAGGAAAGAAGGTAATCTGGAACAAAGTATGTGGTTACTGCAGATGAAGAAATTGTGCTTGGAGCTGCAGCTTGCAGAGTGACTCATATTGCACAAACAGCCGTGGTGTGGGTAGCGCTAGCAGACAATTGTCTGTAATGACTGCCACGTGCAACATAATGAATGAAGCACTGAACAAGAGCTCTCTGAAAGTTGCAGCTATGTGAGTGGCAAGCCTTTAATTTTAAGCTAGAGCCCCACATAATAAATGTTAGGTTTTATAAACATGTTTTCAAGGTGTTTAATAATATCCGTGAATGAGGTAGAGAACTGAGACAGCAGAATTTCAGTCTTCATGTACCATTTGAGAGACTCAAAATGTACTTACATAAAGGCAAGCAATCTTCTGAAAGGTACATTCTATTTTGGGTTTGATGTCATGAACAAAAAGGATGTGACTAATATTTTTATTCTGGTCCAAACTCCTATTTTCAGATACTCCATCAGTATCCTGCTGTTTGTAAATGTTCTTCCAGTATCCACCTGCAGTAGCACTGCACAGATTGTGAGTGAAAAGGGTATGTTTCCTGGCACAAGTTAAATGTTTTATGATGGAGCGCTAAGGACACTTGTGACTGACAGCAGACTAGCAGCTATGGCTCCCAAACTTCATCTGGCCTCCCCACTGTCTGTGGTGGCCCGGCTAGCAGCCGACAGTCAGTGGGAAGGAACACGTGGACATTTCATTCGCATGTCAATTTAGCCCTTAGAAGCTGTGATGATGTTTGACAACTGAGCTGAAAGTGTTATTTTAGGTGCAAGGGCCATGCTTTGCAAAGGATGAGCTCTAAAATAGATCAAGAAATACTGAATTGTGAATTAATCCCAGTCTTCTGTTTGAACAAGTATTTTAAATACCATAATTGATTGTATCTTAATAATCAGATATGCTTGTACAGGCTTATCATGAGAACCTGCACTTCCAAGAATGATAACAGGCTGCATAATGAGTGAAGAACTGAATAAGTAAAGAATTCTCTGCAAGACATCTTTTATGAGAATGGGAAGCCTATGATTTGAAGCTAAAGCTTTACCTTTGATCTTGATCTGAAACTGTACTGAATGCTGTAATGCAAGATGTGTCGTGCAGTGCAGCCCATCCCTTTGTGTCACCACCTCAACTTAGCAGCTAACACAGGTCAGGCGCTGAAACTGCATTTACTGATGTCAGGGTGAGTCCTATTGTCAACATAGCCCCCTGCAAAGCCAAAACAACAACAAACCCAAAATTATTAGCTTACAGGAACAGTGTGTTACTCAGCACCAGTTTTATTTAGTTGATTTTAATCTATTTCCATACTTTGAATATGACTGCCTTTAGTTTCCAAACTGATTTTGATCGTGCTGAGCTTTAACTTGGTCTGAATTGTTGCTCTTCTGCTATGCCTCGAACTCAGAGTCTGAACTCTGTGTCTGTGCTGCCTTATACTTTCTGGTTACAGGTCTCCTGTCCACATATCTTCCAAATATTTGATCATCTTCCTCCCACTTATTTAGTTGAGGTATAAAACTCTCAATCATACCAGAACAAGCCAAGTCAAAGATACTGCCACTTTTGCTATGTACCCAAAGCAAAAACACTTTAGGCTTCCTTACGCATACTTTTTGTTCTACAAGTCTTAATAAAAGGAGATTGAAGTTTGAATGAAACTTTTATCTATTTGGAAGGCCGCCACAGACATAGAAGAGTGTTACTTTCCTTGTAGATATTATTGTTGTTTCTATACCATTGCTGTTGGTTTCTAATTGCCTTTTTTAAAGTAGTCTATTTTTTGCAGAGGAAAGATTATGCTTTCTTGCCTTACTTGATAGCTTCTCATCTTTTTAAGGGGCCTTCTGACAAGGTCCATCATTATTCGCTGAACTTTTAATCGAGTTTTCCTGTATGCACAGTCCCTCTGGTTTAACAATATCTTCATTATATAATGAATATTGCACTAAATCCAGAGAGAAAAATCCATTTCTGTCATAGTTCTATTTGTGAAAAAAAAAATGGGAGAAGATGAACAAATCTAGTGTACATTTGCAGCACAGGGATAACTGAAGATCAGTACTGAGAAATACGTAGTCTTTGGACCTTGTGGAAACAATAGTTAAGACAGAAGTTTATATCATTTATAAAAAGGAAAGTGATCTCATGTGCAACAGAATCACGGAAGTGAGAAATGGAAAAAATGCACTCGGTCATCCTGACCTCAGCTTGTGTTTATTCTGTGCAATACATTTTCTGATGCCTTCTCTGAATTTCTTTTAAAGGCTACTAAGGATTTAGTGTTTATTGCATTTCTAGAGAATAGTTTGTATTCACAGCTGAGAAAAGAACCTGAATTTTCTTTTTCTTAATGTCAGGTCATTTCTTTAATTTTTTCCTGGAGAAAGAATATTTGACTCCTGGCATTAATTGCGTTGGAAGGATGTACAGTTTATCCCTGAGCAATGACGGTACTACTTAATACAGACAGCATCAGTATCAAGAAAAAAAAAACAACAAGGGATGTTTCTTGAATAAAAAATATGGAAGTCAAATAATGATGGCTACAGCCTGGTCATGGATGGGACAACTTGCACAGAAGAGTCAGAGTGGATGCTGGGCTCTGCTGGTGCTTAGCCATGACTGCTTGATTAAAATGGGACAGAACGTGGAAGAAAAGCAATATAAAGTTGTAACCTGTTGAAAAGGTCTAAATTAGAAAGGTTAAGGGTCTAAAGGTAAAAAACTGAAGGGCTAAAGGAATGTATGGTTTCACTTATTTTTGTGTCCAATTTGAAATATCTTGGAGAACTTCACAGAATTTTATTTGCATAGCTGCTAGACTTCCTTCAAATCACACTCCCTTCGTGAATCTGAAGTCTGCTTTCTTCCAGACAGGCCATTTGCCTTTCAAGAGACTGAAAGCACTCAAATTTCAAGCATTTAAGAGGGTACCCCGCACTTTAGATTCCAATTGCTTTTTCTTTTTTTCCTTAGATTTGAAGACAGTTTGTTTGACATCTAATTTGACCAATTGCAGTAACAATGAGAGAAGAATAAAATGAACAAGACGTAGGAATATTTTTAGTGAAAAGCTAGCCCTATAACTGCATTTAAAAATTTCATGACTCAGAGAACATTGAACGGATTGAGTTCTCTCCATGGCTCCTCAGTGACCCCCACAGATGCTTCCTGCCTTGATTTCAGTGTGTTTGTAGCTCTTTGTAGTTTACTTACATCCCACGCAGACATCCCTTTACCAACATCCTGTGAACCTCTAGCTGTGTTTCCTTATGAGCGCTTGGCTTCCTACAAGCAGAAGGACTCATTTGTATGAGGCTGCTTTGCCACAGCCAAGCATGCCGGAAGCTCAGCTCGCCTGTATGATGATGTAAACTGTGGTAAATGAAGGGTTTCTGACAAAGGCAAACATATCTCCCACAAATATGGTAGCATTTCTGTTGGATTTTTAGTATTGACTCAGACTTTGTGTTTCTACTAAGTAGAAATAGTGGAGGTAAGTGGCTCTCCAGTATAAAACTACAGCAAGACTCAGTCTCCACTGGCACCGTTCAACACAGAGTTTATGCAGATTTACTCCTGCGAGTACAGATTTACTCCAGCCTCTCCCCTTCGAATGTATACTATGTTCCTAATAACATAGTTTTAATAATAATTCAATGCTCAAGCCTGTGAAGAGTCACCAGCCACTGGACTTTGGAACAACTCAATTTCTAGCCAAGTAAAAGCTTTCTCACTAGCAGCGGCATGCTAACACACGTAGTGCACTTCCTTGCAAATAGCTCCCCATAAATGTATGACATGAATCTTAACACAAATTTTATAGGAAGTTTGCAGCCAAATGTAACTGAGTCTGAATTTCTCTCTCTCCTCTCCTCCCCAAATGTTCTTTAACTTCTCTACTGGGAACAATCCCAACCATTAAACCATCATGTTCAACTATTGAGTTAGAAATAGGCTTGGCACAAAGGGTTACAGAAAGTTTACACAAACCAGTTTTTCCAGGTTGTGTGTAAGGACTGTGGTTTAAATGAGTGGAAAGTTACCAGAAGTAGCACAAAACCAGGTGTTGGATAATCAGAAGGAAAGATTGCAGAAGCAACAGGGAAGCCTTAGTCAGGATAGAAAAACTTGGACTCAGAGGGGGGAGTTAAGACAGGGTGACTGAACTCAAAGAATGCAAAACACAAGTTGTAAAGGCAAATTTGAGCTCACTGGGAGTCACTTTGCCCTGTGTATAGTGAAGAAAGGGAAGCAGAGAAATGTGCATGGCATATATTATATTTAACAAGAACTGTTTACTTTTTGTGACATTAAGTCTTGGGTCTTGGTTTGCTGTGTGGGGCACGTGTATTCCATGATATATGTGTAGCATGTGCATGTGCATTGCATGTGTATATACATCGTCTCATGCATGTCATCTGCCACTGAAGAGATAACTGGTGAAAAGGAAGGCTTTGCTTTCTGTGGTGAGGGAGGTGCTCAAAGCACGGGGCAGCAGGATGCCAGCACCCAGTTTTGTGGCTGGAAGGCAGCCCAGCATCTCTCAGGCAGCCCACTAGATAAGGAATTTGCACCACAACAGTATAGATAAAAATTCATTATGAGGTTATCCACTCTAATTTGGGTAATGTGCAGTCTATGGAAACCCCTACTTCGGCCAAATAGGCTCTTATAACCATTTTTTTTCTTTATATTTGTACTATCTTTGCACCATCCTTGCATCCCAAGAGCATGCATGCAGTGCCTGGTGGCTTCCAGAAATTCTAAAGACATGAGGACAGGAAGCACAACAAAGTGGTCTCCTGTGCAGCCAAAGAGTTAGTTTGACCAAAAACTTTTCCTCTTGCTTTCTGCTCTGGGGTACTCCCAGGAAAGCATGAGACAAAGCCTTTCTCAGGGTGCACTGTACCTTCTCCTCACCTTGCCCAGCAGGACTGCACCAGTGCTGTGGTGACCAGGGCTGAGTGCACCTGCAGAAGATATTCCACATTTTATTTCCATTGCCTCATGAGTTTTTGGGTGATGAGCTGAATCTCTGTACAGCTGACAGCCAGTGCTCCCCTGATGGCATTAACTGTTTTTCTGCTGGCTGTGACCTATCTCAGGCTTGGATGTCTTCACTGCAGCTGACTGTGTCGAGTGAGGTGATTCCCTTCCTTTGAGAGTTATTTTGTGATCTTTTCATAAAGGAGGCTACAGAATTGCAAGGTGTTATTAGATGTAGTGATATACTTCCATAGAAAAAATGATCTGACAAGGAAGTGGCTGAGCTAGGAGACAGGACTCCATTCACAAGCCTGAGGAAATCCCAACTGGTTTAGAGATTCCTTACAAAGAAGCGAGTATCATCTCTCACCTTCTTCTGGATGTCTCTTGTCAGTTTGGATCATAAATGCTCTGAGACAAGGTTACTGTGCATTTCTGCCACAGCAAAGGCAGTGAAGCTCTAGTTTTGGTCTGGCCGCCCTTCAGGCTACTGCAACATGAACTAAAAGATGGGCAGATATTCTGGACATATAAGACTGCCAGCCTTCCTCCTTCAGAACAGCCTCTTACTCTCAGCAAGGCCATTTTGTCAGGTTACCATCATATGACCTTTACTTTTGTATGTCGTATCATGGATTTCTTACAGCGTTCTCCTTTGCAAGAGGCATTGCATCCTACTCTATGGCAGTGAGCCATTACTTAATGTGAGAAAAGGATCAGAGTCCATCAATGAATTGGCATTATTAATCTTAATTCTTGTTGTATTTTTTTTGTATCTCCTCCTTCCTGGTTGCTTCCCATCGTGTGTTTTAGCCACACTGTTCAGTTCAGAATACGGAAACAAAGGCTCTGAATCTCTTCTGCTGGAGGCCTTTCAGGCACGGGAATATGGGAGATCAATAAAAATTTGGAATTTTTTCCCTGCCAATGTTGTCTGTGAAAACACACACCAGCCAACCTGTTGAGCAGAGAACATGGAGCTGCCCGAATGTGGGGCCACCATCCCTGCCATCAGCGGGGCAGCAGCCCTGAGGCTCAGCGGGAAGGCAGCCACACTGTGCCTTCACACCAGTGTCACTCTGCCCCCGGCGTGTCACAGGGTAGAGGAAGGGTGTCTGACAGGGCACAGGCAGTTATGCAGGAAGGGGAGGGCAAGCTGTGGGGGAAGGGGAACAAAAGGAAATTCACTGACGGAAAGCAGAGGGGTTATGGTCTTGTTTTTATTTTTAACAACAGACAGCTGTGAATTTTTATGCAGGATTATTTTAGGTCTCAGGACAGGCTGTTTCATGCTTCATTGGTGCCTGCGTTTCCCCTCTAGCCATCTGAATCCAAGTGATATTATTTGCAATTACTTCAAGAAAGCAGAAGCTCAGGGGAGTGTCCTTGGTGAATAGCTGTAATTTCTGTGCTGTGGCTGCCCAAAGCTATTACGGCTCTGCTATCTCTGGCTGCCTGCCAGCAGGAAGGATTCCTTCCAGAATTAATTGCATTTCCCGCCTTATAGATACTCCAGGGAGCGTGAACCAGGCTTGCAACGGGTGTATCAGCTCACAAGAAACAGCAACATGTCTTCTTATGTGCACCATAGAAGGGCAGTGTGAGCAAGAAGGCAGATGTGCCACTGATTTTCAGGTCTTTGCCTATAGCCAAAAATGAGTAATGAATGGTGGGAAAGAGAAAGTAACCCCAGTGTTAGGCTGATTTTTGTTTCTGGTATGGACAGAATGGGGGCTGCTTCTCCAGAGTGTAATTCATGGTGACATGCAGAAGCTGTTGCCTCTGTGCTTTGCTGCATGAAAAGAGGATCTGCAAGAAAACTGCAAGCTCATGCTCTTTGGCTGTGTTTTATTGAAATGTTATATATAGAGAGCTACTCTGACTCCATCTATATTGCATGGCGAGTAGCTGCACAGATTTGAACTTGCCCCTCGTTTACATGGCATAGCTACATTCAGGTGCAGACTTTGAGCAAGATTTGAAATGTGCTTGCTGAGCTCAGACTGTCTTTAGCACAGGCCCCTGGGTGACAGCACAGGGCAGAAGAACTGTGCTATTCCCTGCCTGGTCCACTCCCATGTATGACGTGTGTTTCTCTCACACCAACCACGGTAGGAGGGACATCCCAGGCAGGGTGCCAGGTCACATGGAGACAGGCAAGATGGGAACTTCTAGGCAGTTGTAGCACATCCTGCCCATGCACCATGGGGGACGCACTACACAGAGCTTGTGGCCTCCTGTGGTGATCAGCATGGCCTTGGGCAAGAAGACAGAGAGTCTCAGCCCCTGGCTGGACGCTGCAAGGCACTCCTGGATTTGGCAGATCTTTGAGGACTGTATGAAAACGAGCCTGTAAAGGTCGATGTCTTGATGGCTATCCCACCCCTTGTTATGCTCATGAGGCAGGGAGCCAGGTCAGCTACCCACTAATGTGGGCTGCAGCCCTGCGGCTGTGCAAGGTCCATGCAGACCAGAGACTGCTTTCCCTTCTCCTTTTGCAGGAAGGGAAGGGAAGGAGAGATTGGCTGAGAAAGTCTCTCCCTCATTTTCTCCCTTCCTCCTTCACAGTATAATGAGTTTACGTAATGGATTGTAATCTGGCCCTATAGATTTCTGCTTGATGGGTTTGGTATTTTTACGAGTGGACATGCTGAGACATTATGTATTGGTAACATTTTCAGTAGATACATTCAACAGACCTGAAGTGGGAGTTAGGTAGCAAGAAACAGGCAAAGGGGAAGAAAATATAAAGAGAAATTAAAAACAGAAAACAAAAAAAACAAACAAACCCAAAACAAAAACCCAAAACCACAACAAAGATCCCATTTCTTTTTCTACGTCTTTTAACACCAAAGTGCCAAAGTGCCCAGTGCTGAGACCTTTTGTAAACTGCCACAAAAAATTGTTCATTTTAAAAAAGACACCAGGACTGAGGTCATTTCATCTACTATCTTTTGATCTCTTTCTCTACAAAGGAACAAAGACAATTAGAGAATAAACTAACTGTTCATGTAACCTAAATGGAAGCAGAAAATGTTGGTACTGCACATCTCTATATATCCAGCTGCTGTCCTCTGGTTCAGCTCCGTTTGCTTTTGTTCTATTGCGCCAAGACTCATATAGTATAATATTATTGATAATATTTGTATATGATAGGTTAGGTAAAAAAGATTACTGATATTTGAGAGGGGGCCACATTCCTCTTTCTTCACCTGTTAAGCAAAACGTAATTCATTCAACATCCCAAATGAGCTGTAGTAGCTACTCATGGTGGAGACAGTGATGAAAACACAAACTGGAGTCAGCATCTGAGCAGTGTTGCGAGTCATGGACCAGGTCTCCAGATGGATTCACATGTCTGATGGATGTCGTACATCCATGCCCTGATGCTGGGCTGCATATAACAAGGAAGAAAGTTCACATGGAGTCTGTGTTTCCATTCATGAAACCACTGAGGTACCTATGCAGCTGTCTCTACACATGTATGTACCCATCCTCACCAAAAGCTTGCACTGGAGCTCAAGTGGGAGTCACAAATATTGGCTGCTTTGCCTCTGTGACCCAGTGCAGAAACTTACAGTAGAATAAAAGGAATGTGATGCCACTTCAAACCCAGCAGCACTTGGGAGGCCCACGCGTGCAGTGTGACTACTCTTCCCATACGTTCCCCACTAAGAAGCAGGAATGGGACTGTATAGACTTCCTATCTCGAGGGGCTCATGGGAACTGCTGAGCTGTCGAGAGAGGGTAGACAGGCACGCTGTTGCCATCTCCTCTAGCTAAACCATTCTGCTTGGCATAAATAATTAAATTCTATTGGGATGCACAAGAAGAAAGTGAGATTAGCTTGGGAAGGCACTCTCTTGGGAGAAAGAATAGTTTGACTGAAATCCTTGTTTGGGCATTTAATTATTTATACCAAGCAGAACATTTTTGCCAGAAGACATTAAGAGACATCCATCTAATCGAGTAGTCTGCTTATCATTAAGTTTAGCAGTGGTCAGGCAGAACATTGAGATGACTACTAGTTCATCTCTGCTTAAACAGAATCTGTTTACTGTACTTAAGTTGACAAAAGATGCACAGTGTTTGCTTTGTGCACAGCTCCAACATCATTAATGCAATCAGCATTGTTATAACAGAGTATTTCTCTAGTAAGGAATAATCTGACTTTCCAGTCATAGCCACTGAATCAGTAAAAATTATACAATACATAGAAATGATTGAGTGTTCTTGCAGAAAGGTGAAATTAATGTTGTCTCATGTGGAATGCAGTGAAAGAGGCAGCCTACAACATGAGACAGGGCATCTGTACCAGAAAAGAAATCACAGATTTGATAATTTATTAGAGATGCTTTAAATGTGAACTGCATAAAAAAAATCCCTTTTGTGTGATAGAAAGTGTTTCTTTAGTATTCAGAATTTTCTTCCTTTAGCTACTATCAACAAAATGACCTTGGTCTTTAAATATAAGTGGAAAATTTGATTTAGCTGGTGAGTGCTGCAGGTGGAAATAACTATTGTTGACTGTTTGTATGAAAATGGAGAGCTGATGTGACAGCTGATTTGGTTGAACAAGACACATCTGTATTAACCCGCAGTAGTCACGTGTGGTGAAACCCAGTCTGTGGTCACTGCAAAAGCATTGAGAAGACGAAGACTCTGGGATCCCATACATGATCAGAAGGCTTGAGCTGCTCACTAAACCAAGATGTATGACTTTGCAATTTTTTGAGAAAATTTCTGGAGTGGTACATTTCACTCGAATATTTTTTTTTGCAATAGGTGTGAAGTATAAGATTCACACTTATTTATCACCGTGTGCGCTCTCACTGAGGCTGCTGAGGGACATGGCTGATCAGGGAGCATCCGGAGAGAAGAGGGTAGGGCTCTGAAGAGGGTAGTGTCCTGCTCTGATTTCCTACGGTTGCGCAGTCCCACTGCACCTACAGCTGATCTCACACATCAGCTGCCTGAAGCCAGTACATTGCCATTGCTGTTGCTGTTGCCATCACAACCATGCAGACTCCAGGCTGTCAAGACCTGCATTTCCCTCCCGGGTCAAGAGGACTGCTTGCATTTTCAGGTGTGACTAGATCTTCAGAGGGGCCACAATGCAGAACAGCACATATTGACTGCTCTTTTATGTTCTGAACTGCACTATTATGTTGCTGAAATACAAAGGAGTAGAGTTGGTGTTGTTAAGCAGAAGATACACTGCCAAAGTCAGGAAAACCATTTATGTCAAGGTCTTCAAACTTCCAGATGATTTGTAAACTGCTTAAAACAGACTCTTATTCCACTCATGTAATTTATTTTGAAGGCAAGACTCACTGATTTCACTCCTTCAGTGCTATTAGCCCTTCTCATCAACTCTTTCCTTGTTAGAGCAGCAGTTGGAGAGCTCTTATGTACTTATTATTACAAAGAAAACTTTGCATATCCATCACATAAGATTTCCCTTATCTGTGTTTTTCAGACAGCATCTTGGCAGGAATATATCACAGGGTAGTATTGGGGCTCCCAGTTTCTGATTAAGTCACTGACCACTAGTATGCAAACCTGCACTAACACAATGCCATATTTTATTCTCACATTAGACAAACAAGCTGTTCAGGATTGTTTCCTAAGGGAGAAAATGGCAAAGCTGGGAACAAGGGTCACTGTCCCAGTCTGAGCCTCATTCACCACACTAATGTGTCAGAAGGTTCTAAGAGGATGCTCACCGGTTTTAATCGTAGAAAGCAGAAACATGAAAGTCTTCTGAGCACTGTTCTTGTAAACAGGACTCAAAGTGGCTCTAGGTGCCAAGACTCCCTTCAAATTCTAGTCTACATCTCCTAAGCGTGAGCTGCAGGATCAGCTGCAGAGTACTTAGGTCTCTTACATCTGCCACTGCTGTTTAGAGCCTTCTTGCACCCACAAACAGGGACTAAAAAATGGCGCGGAGATCAAAGCAGAAGAAATCCTTCCTTCTAGGAGCTTCTGTACTTTGCTGTAATTGCCTCTTCTTTTCCCTCCTCAACATGTGGGTTATATAAAGTTCTCTCAGCTTCATGGCAGTCTGAAAAAAGGATTTAGCTTTTTAGAGTGAAAATGGGGGTGATGTGATGCTCAGAAATGACAGGACAATTGCAGTGTAAAATTGGCTTGCATGTGCTCGACAGACTGGATGGTGATGTGAAAGGAAGATTGTAAGGGCTGATTTGATTAAAAGGCTGTGAAAGCAGCGTCTGAATGGGTATGTCTGGAATGAAAGGGCGTCTGGGAGGACCATTTTCCTGCAGGGTGGGGATTTTGGTGTTTGGCTTTGCAGATGCTAGCTCCAGAAATGCTAAGATTTAAGAGCACACATTTAGCTCTTAGTCTGGGACAAGCCCTATTTTCAAGAGTGCACATGGATATATCAATAATTCAAAGGATTTTAATTTTATTTTCTGAAGGGAAGAGAAATTTTGTTTTTCTTTTCAGAAGTAGAGTGATTAGTGGAATTTTAGGAGTACTTATAAGACATTTACAGTATCATGTAGTATCTGCCTACAACAGGCCCTCTTTTCTCTAACATATTTAATTAAAGATCCTCTATATAATACAGAATAGGGAAAATTCATGATCATGTAAATGTGTTTCGTATTCAGACATCATGCTATGTTCCAGTGCAAAACTGGGACTCTCAGATTTGGTCACAGTAAAAACTCTTATGCTGACAGAAGCACTGTGGATTGGCAACAGGCCACCAGCAGGTGCTTATGGCTGAAGATGTGACCCAAATTTTACATGTTGTCACAGATATTTAAAGAAGGGGAACCAAAGTGAATGTTGATCCATAAAATGTTCTGGCCTTTCCTTTTCCTTTTCTTAGTAATCTAATCAAGCTGAAATTGTTTTTCTAATGAATTATTTGCTACCACAAACCCCAATGCTTTATTCAGAAACATTGTTGAGGTGCCTGGGCAAAACCAGTCATAAATCATTACTCGCATAGCTGAAATTTTTGTCAACATCTTTCATTTCCAATTTATGTCAGGACAGGGCTTGCACTCACTTGAGTGCACATAGTGACAGGTTGAAACTTGAGCTGGGCTTAAAGCGATTTCCAGGCACAAGAGAGTTCCTCTCCTTTGGTGGGAAGTACATGAGGAGATTCTTACTGCATGTGATACTTAGCAAGCATTCACAATATTTATTGAGCATAAAGTTGCCTCCATTAGATGAATTTGTGTCAACAGAGTTACTACTCGTGTGTGAGAGACATAAATAATAGAGCCAGAAGACCTCAGCGTGCTGCAGTTTCAAAGCCACATAATATAAAGGGGTTTGAGTGGGGAGCATTAGTATTATGCTAGTGATTTGTTAATGAAAATGTGTAATTTAAAGAAAACTCATTTCTAATGATGGAGGAATGGGTCTTTAAGTCGGAATCTTCTATCAAGTGCAAGTGGTGTAAGGGTCTCTGATTTAAATTTAATAAGAAAGCAGGAGTTCAAAGACAAGCCTTTCAAAAACTAGAAAAAGCAAGCTAGTCCCTCACCCAAACTTCAGGAAATAGGGTCAGACTCTAGGGGGAAAAAAAGAATTTATGTAAATGCACAAACTCCAACCAGAGATTTAGTTGAAATATTTGGTCCTTTAAAATCTGAAACAAAAACCTTCCACAGAGCTGGCTGCCTAGGTTCTGGGATTTGGTAGAGCAATATGTTCCCTTGTGTTTTTACTCATGTCACCATAATGAAAGCTGACTTACTTTTTGAATAATATATACTTTATCTGCATAGTGAGAGGAGCTAAAATGGACATAATTTACTACAGGTTTATTTAAAGGGCGCCTCGTACTAAACAGAGTGCCCATTATAGCTGTAAGGGTTTTTTAACACAAGGAATGGAAAAACTAGCAGAAACTGCAATTTCATTGTAAGCAAAATACCTTTAAAAAGCTCGTGTCTCCTGCTGTGTGGACAGATGAAGGAAACATTTCACTGTACATGCTAGCTCTGGGATGTCACATGGCCAAAGATCAGGACCTGGAAACCTTGAGGCTTTTTATGACAAAACGTATCTGTGAACAGAATAAAACTGACTTTGCTTTGGTGTTTCCCTCAGCAATGTCTGGATGTCAAAGGAACAAGATTTGGGACTTGCCTTGCCACACCACCTCTGCCATACAGATGCTGGAGGAGCTGTTACTCCATTTGATGCCTCTTTCAGCAGCTTGCACAAGGGCCAGCCATCAGTCGCTGCTGCTGTGCAGCAGTCACCTTATCCCCATAACAAAATGCTACAGACTGCAGCTGGATCTGGTGAATAACTGGGGAGCAATAGAGGGCTGGAAGGAGTCAGATTGTAGAAATGTTCACGGAAAAAGTTACTTGCCATAAAAACTTTGTGTATGTCTTTTCTTCCATCATCTTGTTCTAAGACTGGTTCAGATTATTTCATCAGCCACTGCTGTTACTTTTTCATCTTGTGGAACAAAGCACCCCACAGTACAGTAGCCACCAGCTGATCAGAGCAGGCAATATTTGCTCTGGATATTCAAGCAGATTCTGGCCCTGCAACTCTGCTAAACATCAGGAAGCCACAAAGCACGTGGGAATCATAGGATTGTAGAATCTTTTACGTTGGAAAAACCTCAAAGATCATCAAGTCCAATCATTAACCAGACACAACTTCCTCTCTCCTTATCTGTCCTAGTTAATATAGCCCCTACGCAGTATGCATAGAAAATGTTACTGCAATAGAAAGCAAATTATTTAGGATTTAGCTGCTCTTCCACACATGCCTCTTCCACAGAACACTTGGATGCAGGACTCTGTCTAGCAAAGTTAAGAGGTAAGGGCCACCACAAGAAGTGTATTTTTCCTGCCTTAAGTATTGCAACTTTCTATGGGCTACTCATGTCCCAGCCATCCAGATGAGCACAACTGCAGAACTCAGCTGCCTGTTTTACTTCACCAGTGCAAGGAAGAATTAACCATATCTACAGCATTACCAACTGGTCACATTGTCTTTTCATCCCTTTCTGTGTCCAATACAAGAACACAGTCCTCCACCACTGATTTTTTGTTTACTTCTATTAATTTTATTTTGGTGAAAAAAAAAAAGACAAAGTGACAGAGTATCTAACTTCTAATAGTAAATCTTCCCAACAGTTTTTGCAGTAGAGATAGGTCTTGGACACAAGGAGATGCTCTGGGAAGCCTGTAAGTCTAAGGGATGAAATCCATATACCCTCACCCTGTCTTGGTGGTAAAGCAGAAGCAAGCTTTCCTTTAAGCATCTGCTTTTTCCCTGGCTGGTGGAAATTTCAACCTTTAGAAATGAATGGTTTTATGAAATGAATAAGGAAAGGTGCCCCCACTTTGCTGAATTATTGTTATACTAGAATAAAACTCATTCCAGAAAGTGAATGCTAGTAGCCATATGAGCATGCAGCTGGACAAAATGACTGTGCTGCAAGAACACAGTAGGAAGTGACCATATGTGCAAGGAATCCTAATTCCTTTGTACAAAGCCAGACATGAAACTCTAACAGGAAGCATTCCTGGTGATTAAAACCAGAGTCTCACTTCAATATCTGATAGCCAAACAGGTATGAGCTACTTAGACGTGCCTAAATCTTGTATTAACAGAAGACCATTGCACCTAAATTGTGTTTGTTGGAAGTTAAAACGGTTGTATTTTTAAGAGTGTCTGTGCACAAGCCAGCATGGAGCAATCCAGCTGAGAAACAAACCAAGGACAGAGCTGTTCAGCACACCCTAAGCAGGTGTGAAACTGGGGACAGTAGATATCCTCATGGTTTTATAGAATTGTGTGGGTGTTAGGAACTCCTGACAGCTGAGCTGTGATTTCAGTTGCAGATCTTTATGGCCCAGAGCATCAATGCTTTTTTATTTGAGGAACATGAGCTGGAGCCGAGTAGTAATTAACTCTACTAGTAGAACTGCACGGTGATGTTCAAACATGGACTTGCTTCTGCTAGCAAAACACTTGTGCCAATGCTTCCAAATAAGGCAGAGCAGAAAGTATTTTCCTAGGTCTGTATAATTCTCTGCCAAGAAGGATCTGAGTCGCTCAAGAACTGTAAATAGTCCCAGTACTTTCTAAGTTAATTAACTGTGCAGTGGGCCAGGTGTTACTCCACGACTAGTTTGTGCACAGGATTTTTAACCAGCACAGGGAAGAAAGACAAAGCTTCAGTAGGACACAAGAGTTCCCTCTGCTCCCACTTTAAAAAGTTCCCTCCTTTTTAAACAGGATCTTGTGCACCTGTAAGGAATCTGGGCAAGATCCAAACCTCAGCACTAACCACAATAGCTTCAAGGGGAAGGATTAATTTTATCTAATTCAAATTTTTTGGCAGGTAGGTGCCCAGCCTAAGACAGTTGTACAGGTTCTTTCTGCATTTAGTAGAGAGATTTAGTAATTTCCATGAGCAATTTGTCCTATTCATCTCAGGTGGCAGCCAACCTTATGTAGGATTTCTGCACCTCACTTCTGATACTTGGCTGCACATCTAAACCCCTGCATTCTCTCTTTGGTCCTCGGCTAAATGCATGCACAAGGGAGTTGGTTCACCAGAAATGTGTTTCCTGTTCTCCTCTCCTCTCTTCTCCTCTCCTCTCCTCTTTTCTCTTGTCTTCATCATGCGCGACATAGACTACATGCAAAATTTTGAGAAGATGCAAGTTATGGTTAACACCATGTTATTTGTAAAGGTCACGGCTGGGGAAGGAATTGAGAAGAGGAAGGGGAAATTATTTCATTTCATACAGTTTTTTCAAGCAGCGTTAACCCTGAGCTGCAAGTGCATTTTGAGGTAGTCTGCCTACCCCTTCTTCTGCCTGGTGATCTCTGTCTCCCTTCTTTACTTCAGGTTGCTCCCTGTGGTAATGTGGCCTTGCTAAAGTGAAGTGAATCATGCACAAATTCTCACAACTTTGAAGAGGCTAGGAGGGAACAAGGACTAGAGAAGAATGGAAAGGCAGGTTGTGTGAGAAGGGATGGTTGTGAAACTGTACAGGAAAAACACACAAAATTTGCTCGAAGTATTGAATGCATCTCTTGTCTGACTGGTGCCCCAGTGTCTCAGTAAAAACTAAAGACAAGCAATGTTATTGCCTCAATAAGCAAATAATGGATATGAAAGGATTTCCTTTGTTTTGGAGCTATTTGTTAATTTTTGCCTTCATGTCTTAAATCTATTTATGTTTCATCGTGATTAGCTGTTGCAGTCCTTAATTCAGGCACTTAACTCTTTGATCTAGTCCTAAAACCAGACAGATTTTAGAGTTAATTAAATTTTAACCTTGTGATCAGAAAAACCACAAACCCAATGAGAAAACTCTAATGTTCCACTCATTCCCTGGCAAAAGTGGCATTTTGACTGAGACAATTCTGCCTTCTGGTGTTCTGCTGCCAGACATTGGTCACCATTACTTGTATTAGTATCTTCCTCCTCTTCAGTGGGACTAACTGTGGGGGATGTGGTGCCTCAACAAGGATAAGTGAGAAAGAATTTGGGCCTTCAGCAGCTACAGGTAGAGGAGGGATAAAAGAAATGGCTCTTGGTAATTCAGCTCAGATAATTTTCTCTCATTTTATTACTAATTGACCCCTTGAATGGTGTTATTAAATCTAATCCACTTTTTAAACAGGATCTTGATTCCATGCATGTGGGTGCAACCATATAGTAGTTCCACTGGAGCTCCCACTGCTGCTGTATTCACTTGACCAAGCAATTTTTATTCACATAAATACATCTATAACATGTTACTCGCATGAATAGCTCCAGATTTTTCTTCTAGGCCAGTAGCCTCGGCACCAGGTTTAGGCACCTGCATTCACTTGGCTGCAGTGTAGGTGCTGTGAACCTGGTGTACAAGCTCCCACTGTAGGCAGGGAAGAGCTGGGCCTTGATTAGTTACCTTCATATCAGTGTCTGGCAGGGACAAAAACATCTTTGATTACCCTTGGTTGCCTAATCACACTGAATGCTTTAATTCAAGCAGCAGACATGAGCTCTGATCAGTTTAGCCAGTGGAGCCTAAAGAGGGATTCAGAGCCCAGGTGCACACCTGAGGATGAGGTCAAAAGGGTCTCTAGACCCCTTGGACTTTACTGGATGGACCTCCAAGACTACAACAGGAGCCTAGGCACACAGCATGCATGTAAGGCACCGGAGCCTCTCCCGGCTCCGTAAAGGGTAGGTCTGTGCTCGTGTGTGCACTGCTCACAGCTTAGTTACCTACAGCCAGGTAGACAGGTGAGTGAGATGCTCAGCACATGGCAATATACACTGACTCCCTGCAGGGTGTGTTAATCTAGGCTCGACACTGCCACAACCATAGCCACAGGGCTTCTGGATGTGCTGAGCAAAACCGGTTCATGACTGCTGGCAAATGCCAAACAGACATACACCAGGAATTAAGTATCTTTTCCTTCCTTCCTATTTAGTAATTTGACCAGATGATTACTATTTAAATAAGTTGAGTTTTCCATGTAATCAAATGTAAATAAAACCCATTTAATTTCCTTACTGTTAAGGGATTGTGATGGGTTCTGTCTCTTCCGCAGCAGTTTATAGAATGGTGTTCATTACCATAATTTGTTTTTCTAGCACATTCTTTCTGTCTGTGAGGTTTGACAGTTTGGAGCCTTATTTGCTCTGCAGTGTTATCTCTTAAATCTATCCCTGGCTATAAACTGTCATTTTAATTTTCAAACCACATCAGAAGAATCCTTGAAGAACTCAGGCCAACATCTAAATAGTATTTGCCACCTGATGCCCCTTTGAGCAGCTAAGTCTCTTGAGGGTAATACAACTTTCATTCTTAGATTCTTTCTCCAGTGAATAAAAGTGTTGAATGCACTATTTTTCTGTCTTTAAGAGGAACAAAAGCATATTCATAAGGAGAAATACTCTGAAACATTTTGATTCCAAAATATCCAAGTATTTAACATTGGTCTGTTTAATTGATATGAGCTTCATTTCACGTCACCCAAGGGTTGAACCAAATTTCTCAGTTGGGGTCCATTGCCTTGTGATGTTGTGGATTTGGAGCCTGATGCCTTTGTGTTTCCATGGAAAACAATTTGACCACACTATGCTTCCTTGAATGATAAGACCTTCTCATGGGTGTTATTTGGAAACTGTTGGCCTTCAGGAACTCCACCCAAATTAGAATATGCCCCCTTGTACCTAAATGACATGAAAAGAAAGGTTAAAATTGATAAGACTTGAAATTAAACCTATTGAGCAGAGTCTTCTGAATTAAGCTGAACTTTTCTGAAAACAAAATTGAAAATTGAAAAAATTAGGTAAAACTTTCTACTGACCAGCTGTAGCACAACAGGTGACTCTAGAAGTTGTAAGTAATGCACCATACATACAGGTGAGTTTTGTGTTGATGAAATAGAATTTGATTTACAACCCCTTATAAATGTCGTATGTCAACTGTTCAGATGCATGAGCAAGCAAAGTCAAGATACATTTAATACATTGACACAAAGTGAAGATACATTTGATAAAAGCATAAATATATACTTGGTGGCATGTAGACACTTGTAGACTTGAAATTATATATTAAAGTTTATAAAACTGATTTTGCATTCTTTTTATCCTGCTTTTTCTTATGTGGATACTTCTTAAGACAATAATTTCATTAGGTGATCAGGTGAAGCAGTTTAGAATTATGAAAGTTTTGAAATAATGAAAATGTCAGATAACTGATTAATATGAGTGCATGAGGAAATATTACTGCTCTGACACAATGGTACCTACACTTGCTACCCACAGTGTTTTCCCTGAGCAACTAGCACCCAGTTTGGTTCTCCTCAAGGCCTGAGTAGACACATTCATGATAATTATCACTTTGTAAATTGTCACTTCATGGCTGTCTGTGTAAAGGATGGCATGATTACAGAATCGTATTACAGATAATGTTATTTATTGGATAGTCTTTCCTAGACACCTGTCCATAAATAGCTCTTCCTAGGGCTTTTTCTCTGTGGATACATTCCATAAATATGGCTTTGGCAAGTACTGTGTATCAGATCTTTTCATTTTCTATCTCCATATATTTGTGGGTCTTCTAACTCTAAACTCTTCAAGATGCTGTACAAATGGGAGGATGGCTAGAAGTAAAGTTTGATTTCAGGAAACCACTGAAGATTTTATTGTGGAAAAAAATCAAAACAGTTAAGAAACCCCAAACAAACAAAAAAAACCAGAAAGCTTTTTTAATAATCTGACATTTTATTGACTATACTAACACTTAATTTTGGATTTTCTCTTGATCTTCAAAAACTACTCAGTCCAATTAAAGTGGCACAGAAGTGTATATGGTAGTTGTGATGATTTGACCCTGTCTGGACACCATGGAAGGGCGTGAAGTTCGTGAATGAAGCATCAAGCGCCTTTCCTGTGCAGGAACTAGGGCTGGAGCTCACAATCCTTTTGCCTTGGGTGAAGTTAATGCCCATAGTTGGGCAGAGAGGTCCCAAACAACCTTCAGCAAACCACACAATGCGCCTACCATTTGTTGATTATATGGACTAATAAGTGTATTTGAAAACTCTGACCTCAGGTCCTGAAGATTTGGTTTGTTTTCCAATCTAGTTCTGTTTCCTAGGACATATCCTTATCAGTTTTTCATGAACAATTTTTCTTCAACATTCCAGCTATTTTGTGTTGCTATGGCACAGTTGTATCAGGCTGTTGTTGCTGTACACAGGCGTTGCTACAGAGAGAGTGGCAGCATGCCTCTGCTCCCTGGGGGGAACACAGGTTTGTTCTTTGGTTCTTGGGGAGTTGGGATGTCTCCAGAACAAGAGAGATGCAGAGAGATGCAGGCAGTTTTTGGGAGTGCCTATCACATACCTACAGGGCTACAATCCTTGTCCCACAGAGAAAGAACCACAGCAAACCTTGGGTTTGAAATAAAGCTGGGTTTGATCCATAGACCTCACATAGCTTTCTGTGACACTCCAGTCAGGACATTAAGTGAGGTAGCTGACTCAGTCCCTGAGCTGGCCAGCTGGGAGCCAGTTCTGGGCTGGAAGTCAGAGAATCATAAAAGGGTTTGGGTTGGAAGGGACCTTAAAGATTGTCTAGTTCCAACCTCCATGCCATGGGCAGGGACACCTTCCACTAAACCAGGTTGCTCAAAGCCCCATTTGGCCTTGAACACTTCCAGGGATGGGCCATGCATCTCCACTAGTGCACTGCTTTGTCTGAACTAATAGAATCTGCTTCACAGCATGTTCCTTTGCCTGTGCTTAAGTTGAACGTGTTTTGGGGACTGGTGGATGTCTGGTATGTCAGGAGCACGAAGGCTGCAATGAGTGAGCTTGTGTCTGCTCCTGCTTGCTTAAGCAGCATCAATGCCCTCTCTCAGGAGTTTTCTGCTCCCAGAATGACCAAGAAAATTGGGTTATTTCATACTGTGAGGACCTCAGGTATTACAGCTGTAGGAGTTGTATGAGAGGGTAATTGGGAAGCTAAAAATATTCTGGAGACCTTTCCCCATAGTCCCAGGCACTGTGATAATTCATGATTACTTGAGACAGGGCTGCACAGCTTCATCACTTGACTACTCTCACCCTGCAGCTCTGAGATGGCTCCCTATGTTGAGGTACTCAACAACTTTTTTGTCTCATCATCTCTTCCCACACCTCTTGAGTGGGTGGACTGCAAGACAAGGACTGGGGAAGCAGGGCACTTCCCACTGCAACAAAGATCAGGTTCGTGACCACCTGAGGAATGTTATTATAGATAAATCTATAGGACCTGATAAGATGTATCCCAAAGTCCTGAGGGCATTGGCTGATATAGTTGTCAAGCCACTCTCTGTGACATTCAGAAACTCATGGCAGGCAGTGAAGTCCCAGGTGACCAGAAAAAGGGAAACATTGTACCCATCTTTTAAAAAGGCAGAAAGTAGGACCCTGGGAGCTACTGACCTGTGAATTTCACCTCTGTGCCTGGGAGGATCATGGAACAGATCCTCCTAGAAGCTATGTTAAGGCACAGGGAGGACAGGGAGGTGATCTGAGACAGCCAGAATGGCAAGTCCTGCCTGACTAACCTAGTGGCCTTCTGTAATGGATTATATCAGTGGACAGAGGAAGGGCTACACGTGTCATTTATGTGGACTTCTGTAAAGCCTTTGACATGGTCCCCCACATCCATCTCTCTAAACTGGAGAGAGAAGGATTTGATTTGTGGCCTGTTCAGTGGATAAGGAATATGTTGGATGGTAGCATCCAGAGGGTAGTGGGCAATAGCTCAGAGTCCCAATAGACATCAGTGACAAGTAGCATCCCTCAGGGGTCCATATCAGGACTAGTGCTTTTTAATATCTTCACTAAGGACACAGACAAAGGGATAAAGTGCACCTTGAACAAGTTCACAGATGATACCAAGCTGAGTGGTGCAGTTGACACATCTGAAGGCACAATGCCATCCAGAGGGACCTGGACGAGCTCTAGAACTGGGCCCATGGGAATCTCATGAGCTTTAACAAGACTAAGTGCAAGGTGTTGCACCTGGCTCAGAGCACCCCCAGATTTCAATACGGGCCAGGGGATGAACAGATTGAGAGCAGCCCTGCTGAGAAGGACTTCGGGGTGCTGGTGGATGAGAGGCTGGACATGAGCTGGCCATGTGCACTTGCAGCCCGGAGACCCAACTGTATTTTGGGCTGCATCACAAGTAGTGATTCTCCCCCTCTACTCTGCTCTCATAAGACCCCACCTGGAATACTGCATCCAGTTCTGGGGTCCCCAGCACAGGAAGGACATGGACCTGTTGAAGACAGTCCAGAGGGCTACTAAGATGATGAGAGGGATGGAGAATCCTTCATGCAAGGAAAGTCTAAGACAGTTGGGTTTGTTAACTTGGAGAAAAGAAGGCTCCAGGGTGAACTTATTGCAGCCTTTCGGTTCCTGAAGTGGTCCGACAAGAAAGCAAGACAGGGACTTTCCACAAGGTTGTGTAGTGACAGGACGAGGGGGAATGGCTTTAAACAGAGAGTAGGTTTAGATTAAAGGAAGAAAATCTTGACTGTGAGGGTGTTGAAGCAGTAGAACAGGTTGCTCAGAGAAGTTATGGATACCCCATCCACGGAAGTGTTTCAGGTCAGACTGGATGGTGCTCTGAGCAACCTGGTCTGGTGGAAGGTATTCCTGTACACAGCAGGGACATCTAGATGATATATAAGATCTCTTCCAACCAAGACCAGTGTATGATTCTGTAATTCTACCTGCTCTGAGACAGAGACATACAGACAACAGGTATGGAGGAGCTGCAGAGGAGAAAGGCACAGGAATTGGATCTTCTTTGTCACCCTCTGTATAACAGGCCACTGTAGTGTTCCAGTTTCCACTGCTTTGAGTCTCAGAGCACTTTTGGCCAGAGTGTATCTTTTGTAGTTTGAAGATCAGAGGGAGAATCCACCATTCCCCTTTTTTATTTATTCCGCTGGTTGATCTCCTTCAGTATTAAAAAATGTGTTCCCTACATTAGAATAACCTCTGCCTTAAAAAACAGAAAAAGTATTATTTGGAGACAGTTAAATATGACCTAAGCAAAACTGAAGAGCGATTGAGCTGTCCCCATTCCAAGACCTGGTTATTGCCCACAGCATATCAAGCGTTATTTCTTCTCGCAGTTTCTGTCCCTGAAATAAAAGGACCTCAATTTAAAGAATCACTTAGTTACTCACATAAACAATGATGAGATATTGAAAAATACATGAGAACTGAAGGCTCCATCTGTCTTGTGAGAATAAGTTCCACATAGCCACATGTTACTGCATAGGCTTCCTGGTGGGAAAACCCTTACTCAGTTGGGAAGGATCACTTGTCATTGTTAGAGAGAGGAAAGAGACAGTCTGTCCCGGTCTGGGTGGTTTGCTGAGTAGAACAGCTTTGTCCTGGTAGGGATCACAGATATCACAATTTGTGAAGGAATCAAAATTATTTCATTGCACTGCTGACCTTGTGGCAGAGCACAGCACCATGTACAAGGCTGCAATCCTTTCAGCTGTTTGAAGCACAGGTAATGCTGTTGAGAGGGCTGTCATTAACCTGCCCTTGTGCATGTGTGTTTTTCCCTTCCCTGCCTTCTATAGCCATTGCATAACCTCTTTGGAGCAGGCAGTATTCCCCACTGTGTTTGTTCAGTACATAGTGGAACGAGGCCTGCCCATGCTATGCAAATAGTTGCACATATTAAATACCAATGTTTGCTCCTGTCGTGCCATCACTCACCAAGAAAGTGAACTATCACTGTTTTGAAACTTCAATACATTAGAGGGACTAAACAGTTAAGCTCATGGAAATCAGATGTTTCACTCCAGCCCTTCCTCTTCTTTTGTTATTAAACTTGCTTTCCTGTCATATGTTATCCTGTTCTGCACTCCCCTACTGTTGGCTGCCAACCTAGTGCCTCTTGTACAAGGAAGCAGAGAGACTTGCCTCCAGGAACAGCACTGATCTCCACAGCAAGGTTTGGTGATGTTGAGGCATTTCACTGTCACTTGTGCTCTCTTCCTGAAAAGAAGGGCAGTTTGCAGACTCAACACCTTTGGCCTGGAACCCCAAAATCTGATCCTGCACCTCCCACCACCATTGCCTGGCAAAGTTCCTCCTCAGGGTCAGGAATCATGGAATCACAGATTTGTTAAGGTTGGAAAATACCTCTAAGATCGAGTCCAACTGTTAACACAGCACCACTGTGTTAAGTCCACCACTAAATCATGTCTTCAAGTGCCACATACACACATTTTTTTGAACACTTAGAGGGATGGTGATTCCACTGCTTCCTTGTGCAGCCAGTTCCAATACCTGGCCACCACTACAGTGAAGAAATTTTCCTTAATACCTAATCTAAACCTTCACTGGCACAACTTGAGGTCATTTCTTCTTGTCCTGTCACTTGTTACCTGGGAGAAGAGACTGACCCCAGCTTGCTTCAGCCTCCTTTCAGGTAGCTGTGGAGAGCAATAAGGTCTCCCCTCAGCCTCCTTTTCTCCAGGCTAAACAACCCCAGCTCCCACAGACACTCCTCATGAGACTTGTTCTCCAGACCCTTCACCAGCTCTGTTGATGAAGGAAGGAGCTGGCTGTAGTGCTCCTCTGCTCGTGCAGCAACTGTGTTTTATGTAGAAATACATGTGGACATGTATTTCTAGCCCATGTGCCTGCTTGGATGGAGAGTTGTTAGGAGAAACATCAGGAATACATCCAGGTGGCATTTACTGAACTGCAAACTGAGAGAGCCAATGGCTGGTAGGCAGGCAGGCAGTCTTCCTGGGCAGATATACTGCCATAGCAAAAGGGGAACATAGAGCAAGGTGGGACATGCAGGAATGACAGGAAACATCCGTGGAGGCATCAGTGAGACCAGAGCCCCAGTTGGCAGGATGGGTGTTTTGGAATGGGTTGGTAAGAGAGGACAGTTACTAGTGTGGGACTGCTGGACTTGCTGCTGTCCCAGGAACAGACAGAGAGTGAGCACTCGAGCAGGTGAGGAGGAACTGTAAGAACCATTTTGAAAAGGAAATGAGAACTGAAGAAAAGCAGGCTCCCTGTTTGGGAAGCAAAGTAATAATGCACTGAGCTAGCTGAAACAATAAATGGCTTTTCCCATTAGTTTCCTGTTCATTACTTGCTAGCTGTAAACAAATGGATGTTATGGGAAATGGAGGGGATTTTCTTGAAAGTTCTGGGAATCAAGAGGACATAGAAAGGGGAAAAGGGGAAAAGGGAAAGGTTCACAGCAGTGGCTTCACTGAAAATGTCAGATGCAGAGATGTGCCAGTCTCCTCTCACATAGCCTCCATTGCTGAGGGGCAAATGACTTGTGTGGATGCAGAGGAATGAGTGGAAGATCAAATCCCACTGTGAGGATGGAGAAAAACACCCTAGACTGTGTTACAACGGCTTGCTATCAGAGGGTCATCAAGGACTGGCTGAGGCAAAGCGCTGCCTAAATCCTACAGCTTCCTGACCTGTATCATCAATTCCTTTGGCAAAATGAGGGTTGCCTTTTTTAGCAGATCTGCTTGGAAAGCAGCCCAGGACAATTCGTACCACAACAAACCTTTGAACCTGGTAATAGGCATTAACATATTGTTCAAGATCTTTCTTTACTCCTGTGACTGGACTCAGGGTGTATTACAAATCCCAAGCTTCCCTTGAAATAGCAAGGCTGTATTTAATACAGTGTTTCCAACCAGAAAAATCGCACTGGGGAAAAAAGTCTGCCCGTATTTGGCAACAGAGTTAATTCATACCCCAAGCTTAGTAGCAACCTGACTAATCAACTTGCCTATTCTTGATTACAGGCTCTTACTTGCTTTTAAAGACAGACTTATCTCTGCAAATTCGGTGATTTTTCAAAGCTCTGTACCTAGAAAGAAAAAAATAAGCAAGAAGGATTTATTCCTGTCTTTGTTAACTTACTAGATATGGGAAAATAGATATCAGATTACTAAATTCTTTCTTTCTTTCTTTCTTTCTTTCTTTCTTTCTTTCTTTCTTTCTTTCTTTCTTTCTTTCTTTCTTTCTTTCTTTCTTTCTTTCTTTCTTTCTTTCTTTCTTTCTTTCTTTCTTTCTTTCTTTCTTTCTTTCTTTCTTTCTTTCTTTCTTTTTCTTT
>VXAY01005687.1:811566-850488 GCA_013399855.1 Oxyruncus cristatus
TCTTTCTTTCTTTCTTTCTTTCTTTCTTTCTTTCTTTCTTTCTTTCTTTCTTTTTTTCTTTCTTTCTTTCTTTTTCTTTCTTTCTTTCTTTCTCTCTTTCTTTCTTTCTTTCTTTCTTTCTTTCTTTCTTTCTTTCTTTCTTTCTTTCTTTCTTTCTTTCTTTCTTTCTTTCTTTCTTTCTTTCTTTCTTTCTTTCTCTCTTTCTCTCTTTCTTTCTCTCTTTCTCTCTTTCTTTCTCTCTTAAATAATTTATATGCAGATGCTTACTTGCTAGCTACCTTGCCCATTTTCATAGCTGGGACTTATTTTAATGCAATGAATAAAATTTCTGTAGAGCAGAAATGCATGCTTTGCTTTTCTCTTCTGGGATGAACGATGCTTCTTTAGGAAGATAAGGAGTTAGGTGAAGGAATGAATCAGGCAAAAAGCTAAAGTTTCCAGGTGTCTCTCCCTTTATCTTTTCAAGCATGGGAATCAGCAAATATGATGCTATTTCCTTTCAGGAGAAAAGAGAGCTAATATTCACATGAAAACTATGTTTGTGATTAGTCAGGGTGATTTAAGGTTTCTGGAATGAAGCAAGTTTGATGCCAAATATGGGGAGTTCCTTTCTAAATTGCATCACAGTTGCTCATAGACATTATTTGCAGTTAGAATAAAAGGGTTGGGGGTTAACTTCAGAGTGCCTTAAATGATGATGGCTGAGGTCTGCTACTTTCAGGTTGGGAAGTCTGAACTTTTGCTCTCTTGGAGCTGAAGTCTCGTAGCCAAAGAAGGAAGATGTGCAGTGCTTCTTATGAACTGACTGATGCATTGATTTCCTTGCTTTTTCTGATGTATGGAGCAGCGTGGGTGACACACGGGACACATTCGCTCACTCTGCATGGTTATCTGGTTCTCTTGGGACCCGACTTCCTCATAATTATATGAATGAAAAAGTGCCATCTGAAGACAGTAACAGAAGGGTTAAATGATACTGGTGAAGAAGTACCTCTCAAAAACAGAATTCAGAGAAGAGGAGTAAGTTTGAATATTGCTGATGCAATACGAATGAACGTGTCAATTGCCTTCATGTTCTTACATGCATTTCAAAGCAGGTCTTGGCAATATTTTCCTGTATAAGAGTTTGTTCTTCTACTTTCCTGATGTTAGAGGTGCACCTCGTTAGAATTAGGTCTTGCAGAATCAGGGAAACAATTCCCTGGGGGCAAAGGATAAGGCACCTGCCTAGGGGAACACTACCAGGCAAAGAATTGGTTTCTGCTTGGGTGTAGAGACAAAGTGACTTTTACTACCAGACAGAAAATTTTGGTTTAAACCAAATTCAGTTTTAATGGTTAGGACACATGAGGATAGAGCAGGGATGCAGAAGAAGGGGCTCCTTGGGATTTTGTTATTTTGTTCCTGGTTTCCCACCGTTTTCCTTAGAAGTCAAACAACCTTGTGCAACCGGAGGCTTCCATTACCTGTATTTGTATGGCTTTATGAAGATGCACAGAACACTGTATACAGTGGAAAGCTGTGCCAAAAAATAGCATGTCTGCATCCTTGAGAGTAAAGATGAATATAGAGACATACAAACCTAGAGAGCCTGATGAGCCTGTGATTTGAAAGCAAGAGCAGCAATATTTCGGCAACATTTTACGGGAGAAGTGTGGCATCCATCTGCACCGTGTTCTGTCATCCCTGTGCTTGTGTAACTCGTACAGACATGAATGGGTGTTTTATGGGTGTAAATGAAGGACACTGGAATTCTTTCTATTGACTTTAACAGGCTCTAAATCAGGCACCATTATAGCCAGGATTTGCCAAAGTGATTGGTGACTTTGGATTGGCCTTAACATTTGGGAAATCTCTTTGTGTCGGGGCTCATGGCAGGCACAGTTAAGTTTGAAATACACGAAAATAAAATATGCATACACAAACTGTGCCTATCAGTAATACAAAGCCAATTTATATGCACTCTTCATGAAGAAAATTTTGTTGTGATACAAAAAAAANAATATGCATACACAAACTGTGCCTATCAGTAATACAAAGCCAATTTATATGCACTCTTCATGAAGAAAATTTTGTTGTGATACAAAAAAACAGCATATGGAGGACAAAAAAACCTGGACTTGTCAACAGAGAGCAGAATGGTCAGTCAGGAAACAGGATATTTTGACAGCTTTTTTTGTTATGTCTGTATTTCCCTGCATTTAGCAAGCCAAGAAGGCCCATACAATCTCCATTTTACCCCAGATTTTCTTCTGAATGCAACATTTTCCTGTGTTCTTCACTTAAGCTGCAGCCCTAGGATCTAGGCCTGTGCTTCCTGTACCTCTGTTCAGCATTGCTGGGGGACAGGGATCCCAGCCCTGGTTATACGTCTAGATCTTGTGTAACCCAGTTATAGGTTTGCCCTTACCTTGTTAAGAGATGTGTCAACCAAAAACTTACTTCAGTGCCACTTTTAACAACCATCTAAACTACTTCATCTGGAGGTGAACTGCTTTTTTTTGTTTGTTTTGGGTTTTTTTGGGTTTTTTTGTTTGGTTTGGTTTGATTTTAATTTACATCCAGTTCACTTTGGGTCAGATTTGATATGCCAAGATCCCCCTCTGTCCTGTCCTACTGACAGATGCTTTACTTTCTTCTCCAGTGGTTTTACAAAAGTGGTTATGAGCAGGACATAGGTCAGATGAAGTGTGGTCAGGCCAGCTACCTGCTTTCTGTGGTCGCTCCCTGGTCTGCAGCTTTGGCCCAGGAGCAGGATATGATAGGAACCTCTCCCATGATCATTGTGCAGGTATCCTCCATCTTACTTGGTGACACGTCTTTCCCATGGTAGAAATGCTCTGTGCCTTGGTCACAGGTTTAGCAGAGGTTACCTGCCATGCTAGAACAGCCACCCATGTCCTGTGACAGGAGTTATCTGTCTGCCAGCTACAGGAGAGGTGTCAAAATGAGTGAGTCAAAATGATCAGACTGCATGACTTGCCCAAGAAGCTGCTGCTTTCCCATCAAACATTAAGCTTCAACAGCAAATTAGAGCGTGGTGATGTCCCATCCACCATGTATTTTAAATAACTAAAGGTTTGACTAGGTGTCTGATATATAAGGTGAACTGAGTTCAGTTCCTTCACTTTACTTCTGTCACCACATCCTCTTCATTTTAGTCTCTGCAGTGAACTTGCTTTATCAGCAGGAGTAAAGAGGAGAAATCCCATCCTGAATAACCTGGAGTTTGGAAAACGGAGAGTGGGAAAATGGAATAGGAATTCCCTCAGGCTAAGGAGCAAACTGGATATGAGAAAAGGCTGTCATGGATGTCTCAGGTGCAGAGGAAAGTGAATCTGCAGCTTACGTGCATCAGATCATAGGCATACATCACAGTCCTCTGGCAGTCTTTATTAAAAGGCTGGGTTGACATTGCATGTGCCCAGGAACTTGGGGCAGATGTAGCTGAAGTCTCACCAAGAATAAAGAAATGCAAGATAAAACCAGAAATCCCTCAAGATATGCCACAGTGAGGAGAAAGGGAAATGTCTTGGAAAAGCAGGCAGAAGTTATTTCTGAGCATGGGGAGAACACATGAAGTTGTTACAAAAGGAAGTGGTTTAGATGCTGTATGAGTGTTTTAAATAAATGAAACATCTGAATTCCGTGGGGATCCTGCTGCTAAGCATCAGGCATGTCCGAGGTAAACCTGCCTGACCTGGCTTTCTCAAGGGAGAAAAGAGGAGGAATACTTTGACTCTCAAATGGGCTTAGGGATCAGGTATGTGCCCTGTTGCTCAGTCTGATCAGGACTAGGATACTTCTGGACAGAGAGGGAGCTACAACTTGAAGCACTTGTAGAATTTCAGAGTGATAGAGCAAGGTATCGGTGAAATTTAACAGCCTCCATGCTAGGAGGTAGCTGAGCAAGAGTTTCTGGACTTTGTTTAAAGATGTAAACATTTAAAATAAAGACATGGTGTATGTATGCATGCTTTCACCATCCCAGGAAGGATGCTATAGGTGAAATTTAACATCAAGAGCACAAACCAAACTCTAGGTCTCACCTGAGGACCTTATGTCATAGAGGTTAAAACAAGCATCAGACCTACTACATACCACGACTGCGTAGTGGTGTCTTAGTGAATGTGACTGTCCCCAGCCCGAGCAAAGCTGAAGATTTCATGTTTCTATGAGTAGTGTTGGCTTTATTTACTAATGGGTCCCGGTGGCACTTCTCCCAGTTTCAGAGTTTCTGGGATCAAGACTAGAAAAAATGGATGAGTAATTGCTGTTCTCCTGCTAGGAGAGGTAGGTAACTTTTCACACAGATGCTCACTGTCACTTCCTTTATGGTGGCAGTTCAGGGTATGTTTAACTCTCAGCCTCTGAAAACTAGTTTGTTTTTTTTTTTTGGTTTTTTTTTTGCAGGATGTGGTACTGCCTTTCTGTCTCATCATGGAAAACAGCAGAGAAGCTTGTGGTGACTCAAGTTTTAAGTAAGCCAGTCTCCCCCTCGCTGGTTGCTTTCTGCTTGGGATGGGTGCCAGGTGTGCTGTAATCTCATCAAGAGACAGCCAACTCCTTTAACTCCGGACACCAACACTTTTTGGAAGGAGTGCCAGCTCCTTCCTGCCTTTTTCAAGGGTGCCTGCTCTGTCAGCCGAAGGGAGATACTGAAATGATGTGTGCCACTACAGTCTCCTTGCATTTCTCTGAACCACCTGAAAGCTCCAGTAGCAGCATCCCCAGTGGGACTTCATGTGAGGGAAGACAAGGTGATTCTTATCTACAAGTCATTTTACATCAGTGCAACTTCCCTGACCTCAGCTCGGGGTACGAGCTTACACCGGTGCACATCAGAGCTGGCTGCAGTGCAGGTCCCCACGCAGGCAAATGTGTGCAGGTCCCTGTGCAGGCCACATCTCAGTTGTCTCCAGCCCACACTGCCTCTGTGATACCACAGTTGCTCCTCTGTGGTAGCATGTTTAGAGGCTGCACATCTGCACACAGGGCAGGCGGGGCATCCACAGCAGTGCTGGCACACATTGACTCATGCCCTCTTCTCCCTCCCATGCCTGAGGTGCCTCTTGTTTCCAGGGAGAACAAGCTCAAGGGAAGCCATTGTGAGAGGATGCTGCAGGGCATGCAATCCACCATAGTAGAAAGACTACTATGTCACAATGTCATTCTCTTTTCCTCCGGATCCTGTTTTTTTTTTTTTTTTTTTTTCCTTTTTCTTTTAAATCCACGCTGGGTTTTCAGTGTGAGCAATACTTTTCTCCAGATGCTAGCAGCTAGCTACCGGCTTTTGCCCTGAGCTGAAGCATGACCATGTTCATAATTTTACTGAGGCTGCACTGGGACCCACAAAGAGATACCTTTATCTTGGGAACTTTTCTTAGCAGGTGGGGAAACGTTTTGTATTAAAACCTCCCACAGATGTATGCATGTCAGCTTCTGGTGGCGTGGGCATTTGCGCCAAATTACTTTAATTATTCCAAGAAGTTATAAGCTGATTGAAATTGAGTTGATTGTAGAGCATTCACTGTAGTCGTGCTAGAAATCAACTGCTGTAAAGAACTGAGCTCACGCTGTGTGTAACCTTTATCTTGAACCATAAGAAACAGGAAACCTATGTGGCTTTTCTTGCAACAACCTGACATTTATAGTTGCTTTCTGTGCAACAGCTAGGAAACTATGCAGCCATGCACCACAGCTCTCAAAGGGAAAAATTTTTCAGAGAGGCTCCTGTCCAGCTTTGGTATGCATTTGAAAGAGAGTCACTTCAATTTGCAACTGGTTCTTTGTTTATCTGCTTTTCTTCCCAGTGGTTTGTCTGTTTTCTTCTCCACTGGGTGCTGGGCAAACTGGGATCAACCCTTCAGTCTCGAAATTCAGAGTCAGCTCCAAGGAGCAGCAGGAAACCTCTTTAGGTGTGCCAGGGACCCGCATTTCCCAGTCCACACATTCATGACTTGGCAGTTCTTTCCTCACTGTTTCCAACGGGATCCCAAGGAAACAAAATCCACCTTTCCTCCTGCCCTTCTTAGGCCGAAGAAAGGACTAAGGATTATGAATACTCCCTCTTGCCTCTCGCCCTTCTCTGCCGACCAATAGTCCGTATCATAATTGCTGTAATCCCTCTAAGCTGGGGCAGCGCTGGCTGGGGATGGACACTTTCAAAAGAGCCCTTCTTAATGCATTACATTCTAATTGTAGTGCTTGGCTGCTTGCTTGAGGGTTAAAAATGAGTCTTGATAGCAGAGATTACAGTGGCCATGAGGAGATGGTTTAGGGAGTCTACTTTCCTCTTTCTTTTTTTTTTTTGTTTTTTTAAGATGTGGAAATGGTATTTATCAGGGGAAGAAAATAATGAAACTAGTTGGAAGAGCACATAACAGTTTTTGTATGTTGTTATATATGCTTTTAGCAAAGATGCATGTTTAGTGGTACTAAATTTTTACTTGAAAAGCAGTTGGGGTTCTTGTTGAAAAACAATTTGGACTTTGGGGTTTTCTGAAAAACACAAGAAAACTATGAAAAACTGAGGTTCCTCCTGGAAAACAGCATTTTAACAAAATGTTTTCTCAATTAATATTTGAAACTCTTTGCCTGTTAGATGATTTTTTTCTCACAGTGCCTAGTCCTATCACTGGGGACAGATTTTCAAATAGGCTCATCTTCCATTGCCACACTAGATGCAAGTGTCCATGAATGTAGTTAGGTAAGAGCACTGGCGATTTGGCATGCTTTGAGGTCTGGTTACAGTCTCTCCACTTAAAAGTGCAGAACACCTGAGAAAGTAGTTTTATATCTAAATGTCAGCTCCTCCAGTTTCTGAACTGCAAAGCAAGGAGCTAAATAGTCAATAAGCTGTGTATGTGGAGTCACTTGTCTGCACCTTGGTTGCGTGCTCTGTAGAATCTCTAAATGGGTACATACCACCCAAACCCAGCCTTCATCAACCTTCAGATATTGCAAAGACATTTTTGCTTCTACCGTGACAGATACTGAAACTGAAGATGAAATATGAAGAACCCAAAAGTGAAAAAAGGAAAGAGAATTTTTTTGTCTTAGTTTGTACTGCTTTTGATTTTGTCTTAGAAGTCCTGGAGGGAAAAAAAGGCCTAATACAAGAAGACCTCCAGGCCTGTAACTGATGCTAAGTTCAGATCAGGTCCAGTTTTCCAGACAAAACAGTTCCAACTACCTAAATGTTTAATTGTTCAAACGGTGTAAAAATCTGTGCAGGTGGAAGGACCAGCAAGTGCCCCAAATGTATTTATGTACTGAAGAAAGGAAGGTGGGAGTGGGAGGAATTGCAGAGGGGTAGCCAACTGCTCTGCAAGGCTGCGCTAGCTGAGCCCCTGTCACAGCTCAGGGCAGGAGCGAAGGGTAGCGAAGTGCTTCTCCTGTTTCAAGTCTTACACAGGAAGCACATGATGCTCTTTTCTAATTTCTAAATGCCTTGTGCAAGCTCTCTGCAGAACAGCTTGAGGCATGCCACTAAGAGGCACTTCCTGCCTGCTTGCACGGATTATTTGGACACTGAAGCTCCTTCTGCAGTCTTCACTTTTTTCCCCGTCTTTAGTTTTTGCCACAGTAAAGCCAAGCCACAGAGCCCACACCATGGAGGCAGTCAGGCAGCTTTTTGTCAAATACATAACACAGTTTCAAATACATTCACAGGAGGTAAAGAGTAGCTTAAAAGCATAATTAATAGCAACTGGAGGCAAAAGAAAAAAAAAAGTGACAAGGATAGAAAAAAGGGGGAAAGCATGGAAAAGCTGAGGAGCTGATAAATGGTTGTCAACATAAGCAAACTGAAAGTAACCATTGGAATAGAAAGTCATAAGACATTCTTTAAAGCCTGGACAAGTAACAGATACCAGAATCCTGAGTGGTATGCATAATGGCTGCTGTCTTCCCTGTGGGGCTACATGGAAACTGCAGTGCCTGGCAGCACTTCCCAGGGAGGTTGTTGCATCACAGCTGCCCATTGGAATACACAGACTTCTCTCTTTTTTCTGCTAGCATCCAGGGGAAGACTGGGCAGCTGGGAATGGCACTGCTCTTCAACAAGTGCCCTGATCTGTCTGCTCAGGTAGTCAGGCGTGTGAGGGACAGCACTGAGCGCAAGTTCAGATACAGTCTGGTAGAACACCGGCTTCCCCAGTCAGTCACCCTATTCCCAGGCAGTCTGGATCATGTCAGCCTTCTCTAAAGCTGAAGGAGTATCAGAGCAGCTAAGCTTCAGAAGATTTGGGTGCATTGATTCATCCAAGGAATAAAGTGGTTCCTAATTCAACCAAGTGGGAACTAAAACTGCAAGCACACTTTATGTTACTTTCTGTATCAGGGTCTTCCTCAGGCTGCTGACCCTTGCAAGACTCTTGAACATGCTGCCGGGCTTTTTGTCTCCATTTGGAAAGAAGAAAGTGAAATGGCTTTTCAGTCATCAGTCTTTTGATTACCAATGGGTAACAGGATCCATGAGTGGCAATGGCAATATTTTCCCATGCTTTCCTGGTCTTGCCCTTTGTGTTCTCTAAAATATGTGGAGACTGTTGAATTTTATGTGTAGATGTTTGGACTGCCAACTCAGTTTACATTAGGAATAATAGCTCATCGACATTTCAGCAGGAAAAAAAATTATAATTAAAACAGACTCTAAATATTATTTACATATTTTGCAGTACCACAAGAATGTTGTGGTTTATTATGTCAGTTCTGTCAGGATAGGATTATTCCTGTACGTGTTAAATCCCAGTTTCCTGCACAGCCATGGCAAATTAACTGCAAGAACAAAATCAAATGTGTCTGCTGCTTAAAACTGAGCTAATTTTTAGAAAAAACCCCACATTTTACCATTTCCCTGTGTGTACTTTTATTTATACCTGGCTAGGTCTTCTTCTCTCTCAGGAACTATTTCAAAAGTAGTAAAACTATAAGAACTCCAAAAAGAGAAATGAAAAATGATGTTGTGACCAGTCTTGGTTCCCTGTGTGGTCTGATGGCCCCCTCCAAAACCCACCCAAAGGAGTCAGCTGCCCTAGACAGGGAGAAGGGGACCAGTGCACTTCCATCAGTGCCGTATTTGGATGCTTTGGAAAACTATATCCAGTGAGACTGTGTGGCTCACTCTGAGGCAATATGTGAGACAGCTTTTTGATTTGTTTTATGTTTTTAAAGGCAGGAAAGCCTGTCAGCCAAAAACCTTTTTAGAAATTACCTCTAACTCAGAGAGGTGCTGTTAAAATGACCACTTTGCCTTGGTTACCCCAAAAGGAGCAAAAAGTTAGACCAGATGTTATAGAACTATAACAGAGGATTGACATATTCATAAAGTTGAAGTTATTTGAGCTGCTAATTAAGGGTTTAGTCTAAATTATATTTTTTTAAAGTTGTAATTTGTAGAAACCAAATATTTTATTTGATCTAAAAGGAAATGCTAAATTCTGTTTTCAGTATTCAAACCCCTTTATGATTACTCCAGATGTTGTTTTGAAAAGCCCTGAGAATAACATTCTTTTCCTTCTTCTTAGTGTATATTTTCAACCTGAAGAAATCACAAGATATGTTAAATTCTAGGAATAGTTTCTCTCTTCCTATAAACCATAATTTTGATGAATAACACATCTTTCAACAAAACATCTGAATGTTACCTGATTTACATAAAATGTCACCAAGCAGCAAAGTTTCTGTCTGCAAAGCTCTTACTTCTTGGTTTAATCAAAAAGGCCACTGGAAAAATGAGAACTCTAAACGTGATGCAAGGCAAAAGCCTTGCGGGCTGGCTATGGTGATATGATAGGTACTCAGTTATCCTGTTATTAAATGCAGTATAATGGAGCTGTAGATAAAAATTGTTCCACAGAGGACAAAGCAAGGGTGTTGAGTGGTGGATTTATGATTCAGAAAACTTTCCGTAGCACCAACCAAAAACAACAGAAAAAGGAAAATATAAAGATATGGAACATCACCCAAATATAGCACCAAGGGTACGCAGCAACTGTTCAGTGCTGAGGAGGAAAAAAACATGTGAAATCCCTTGGAAGGTTGATGTGTGTTGGCCTTTTCTGTGCTTGAGTGCATGGAGGTCAGTGCCTAGCAGGAGCTTGGGTGGAGATAGCACGTGGTAGATGGTAGTACAAGGGTCCTGCTGCTGCAGGAAGAGTAGAGAGGGCACAAGCCTGTGCAGCAGCCAGGCAGGTGTCACAGGCTTACTCCATCCCCTGCCAGACTCAATGGGTGATAATCCTGCTGCTGTGCTCAGCACACAGGCCAGGCACCCAGGGCTGGATTCACCTCTCCTTTGTTGAGCGCTAAGCTGAGCCCTGGATTCCCCTCTGCAAGGACGATCCTTCTCCATCATTTCTACAGGGAGCCCTGGTGATTCCTTTCCTAATTGCAGCACTTCAGATAAAATTTTGCTCAGATGGCTCTGGGCCCAAATATTAAATTAATAAGATCTGATAACTCAGCATCTCTATTACATCTCCCATTTCTGTGGATAGTTTGTTTCAGCTGCAAGTTCTTTATAGCAGCATCTGTCTTTCATTACATGATTGCATGGTATCTGGGACTGTGGAGCAGTTAGGCATAAAAATATGAAGGAGAAAAGTATTTAATTTATTTAACTTACATTTAACTTCATTGTGCTGAATGATGGTAGGGAAATATGACCTCCAAATAAATAGCCTGCTATTTATTCATGCTGATTTTTGTTCTTGTCTGGTGTGCTGCGGTAGTTTCTCTTTGGAGCAAAAGCCAACACTGCCATATGAAAATACCAATTGTTGTGTTCCTGTGCTGTGCACTCTCTCCAAAAGCCTTGTGACCATCTTTCCTTTTGTCTGGGAGGGCATTTCATACATTTGTGTGTGAATCGTTCCTAAAACAAAAATTCTCACTCTCAGGCTGTGAACCTGGCACATTTTCTTTAGAAAACATCAGACTATCTGAATAAAAGCTGCTTCAACATTGCCTTGCTAGTGTGTTCAGCTCTGTAGGAAAATGAACAATGGATTTGTTACTAAAAGTGCCATAAATTATATTTGATTTTGCTTACTGCCTAGAGAGTAATTAAAAAGCCATTTAAATGGATAATAAAGTACATGGAACACATAAATTGAATTTTCATGCAAGAAGATGGTTCAATAATATAATCACACATAAAGTTCATGGTGGAGAGCTCTGCTTTTTTTCTTTATGGGACTTCTGAGGTAAATTGCCCCCCAAACTCTAATGAACTGCATATACATACTCTAATGAACTGCATATACATACACTTTGTCATAAAAAATCTCCATTTAATGGTCTGTCAGATACAGCTATTCCTGTGTCTGGATGTTCTGCTTATGTAAATGTCTTTCTGGTGCTGCTACTTAAAAAATTGAACACAGATGAAGTCAAGATCAGCTCTGAAGGCAGCTATGTAAATGATGCCAGAGACTGTGCCTTTTCTTTTGGGTAGGAGACACATTTCTTATCATTAGTTTTTCAGGCCTCTGCTCAACTACACAAAAACAGTGGTGGTTATTCACAGTAGGACCAGCAGGTCCCTCCCACACACAACAGGCTGAGGCAGGTAATACCAACTTCTGCAGAAAACACAGAAAACATTATCACTAATAAGCCTGTTTACCTCACTAAATTGTTTGGCTAATAGGAAAAAAGTGGCATGAGTAGAACAAGCAGAAATTGGGATCAGTGCATCTGTTGCCTGAAGGTTAGCAGAGCACTGGGCTGAAGGCAAATCCCTCAATATCAGCTAACTGGGAGATTTTGCAGTGAATCAGAAACTTGTGGTTCATTCCCATCCTAGACATGCCTGCAGGGAAGTCAGCAGTGTGGGGTGAATGGAGGATTTGCACTTGGACCAGCCAAGTCCCTTGGCTTTTCCTTCATTTCCTTGTCTGTGGAGGTAATCTGACAGCCATTTGGATCTGTTGGTAAAAAGCTCCATCAGGACCGTGCAAGGCTGTGTCATGGACACCAGTGGTGTGCTCCACACCTGTGAGATGTTCATCCTTAACCAGAGAGCTGGAAGAGATGCTCATAAACATCTGAAAGCTGGAGAGCTGAGATGGTGAACTGGAGAGACCGGCACAGTTCCTGGCAGGAGACCCAGCTGACACCTAGGGCTGTCTGAAAACACTGAGACCCCATTTGCTGATAGAGTTTTGAAAGCATTTGCTGACACCCACAAATTACGCGTATTGTGGGGGCGAGGACAGTGATGTCACCCCTAAGGGGTTCTGCCTGGGACCGTTGGATTACATTGCATCAGAAGATGCCTGTGTTATCAGTGTAAAACCAATTCAAATTCTTCCTCCTTTTGAACTGGATGTTGGTCCATGATAATGTCATTCCTGTGACAGTGACATTGAAGGAAAAGCCACAGATGGCTGGGTATAAACAAGAGAAACTCAGTCTCACCCTCTATCCTCACTAAGGCGTGCAAGCTCAGCATTACTGAGGCAGCAACAATATATGGGGGACAAGGAAGCAACAGTTGTATTTGAAATATATCAGACTGTTTACCTTTTTTAGGAGAATTCATTTGATAGACTTGAGTTCAAAACAGAATAAGAAATGTTTGAGCTTAAAGACTGCAGTATTGCAACATATGCCCCTCACAGAGGTGCTGAGAGAAGCTGAGCAGTGTCACTTGCTCACAATCTGCAGCATGAGAGCTAGGGATGGCCACTCCAGGAAGAAGACCAGATCCTCTCACTAAATAGACCCTAAAGAATAGAGGAAGTAAAAAAGCAAACATTTGCACCGGTCAAAACAAGAGACGTTTCTGCAGAGATGATGGGTGCTAAATATATCCCAGCGCTTGAGGCATCAGCAGGGCTCTGGCAGTGGCCCTTGGATAAACATTGCATGGTGTTGTGGCCATGTAGCTTTGCCCTGGGAATCCTTTTGGGTTCCTTTCATAATCAAAGGTTTTTCATGAGAAAATAAGAGCTTTGAGGGAGCAATGCTCTGTATCAGAGCATGTCCCTGGATCCCCAACACCTTTGGAAACAGCAGTAGTGGCAGCTTGTGCATCACAGCTCTAGCAAAGCCTAGGCATTGAACAGGAAGGCCAGAGAGGGTAACTTCACCCTTAGTCCTTCCTTCACAAAATGTTTGATCTTTGTACATGAGAAGGCACTGTTAAATGAACCTAGCCACAAATTATTTCTTGCCTCTGGTGAACAGAGGTGATTTTCAGTTTGAAAATACAGATTTCTAATGAAAAAGAAGACTTGTGGGGAAATGTGCTTCAAGCACACTCTCTGGATATATTGATGAAAGTGCTAGGGAGTAAAATGCAGAACTGGAGATTGTTATGAAGTGCTGTGAATTAAAAAAAAAAAAAAAAGCCACAAACGAGCAAAATCTTGCCACGGTCACAAACAAAACATAGATTGTTATTACCAGGGCAGACAAATGATGCTGTATAAAATAATAGAGATTGTTAACACAGGGTGGCTGACACAGTGTGTTCCTTTTTTCACAAGTGAAGGGCTCTTGGTGGTCTGCTACTAGACACCCAGTTGTATAATTTTCAGACATTAACAAAAATATGCAATAAAAGTATATATGGTTTAGGGACGGAAATACTTGAGAGAAGAATACGGGGTGTTTTCTATTAGCTTCCCAGGAACATTAATGTCAAAGAAGTTCATCTGGCAAAAATGCAAGAGAGTCAAGTAAAGGAACTGATTTTCATATCATTGGGAAAATTTTTATTTTCCTAGGGAAAAGTAGGCAGTAAGGAACAGTAGGTAGGTTTAACTTGTATAGAAGAAAAGCCATTAGTCCCTAGGATAGAATTGCTAACTTTTCTAGTAGTCAGGATACATCTGAAATAGTAATGCTTGACTTCACAGTTTGGTTGGCAAGGATTTAATATGTGACATAATATTACTATGGATATATCAACACTCATCCTATGTTCCACTGTGACTGTTAAGTGAAGAAGGCATCAAAATAATATGTCATGTAAAAATAGCATGACTTCTGTCTCCAGTCTATGTTTATCACTGTTACTGAACAAAGCTTCACTAGTAAAGGATGTATTATCACCTACAGATAAGCGGTTCCCACAGATAAAGACACAGTTATGGCACTGTTTTCTAAATGGTATTTTTGCACAGTGTCCCCACCAGCAAAACAGTGCAATATAAGCAGTATTGCTAATACAGCACCCATGTCATTATATATGTTGTCCACACTTGATGAGCTTTGAAAACATGGAGTATCAAGGTATCCACAGCCACAGTGGTGCATTGGATTTGAGCGAAATGTTCCAAAAGCCTGACTAAGCTCTGGGACTATGAAATGGGTGAATGAGCCTGCCAGCTCTAAGTAAAACCCAAAAGATGCAGTGATGGCTCTCCTCCAGGTGGGTGACAGCAAGAGCAGCTCTGGAGTGGAGCACCTTCACTCTTTGTAATTGCCAGGTCATGTCCCAGGAGCTTGTGGCTGGAGAGCAGACTTGCTCTGTATGGAGGGAGACCCCTGGAAGCACAAGGGAAGTAAAAGAAAGAGACACTGTATGTGAGTACAGGAAGGAATGAAAGAGCTCAAAATCTTGGATGGCCCCAAAAGAGAACCTAATTGTTAATATACTTAATACGTGGGACAAAAAGGAGGACCTGGAACTCCATACCCAGTCAGGAAGTTATGATATCAAAGGAGTAACTGAGAAATGTCTTTCATAAAGACAGACAGGGAAAAAGAGGTGAAGAATCATGGAGTCATAGAATCAGCTGGGTTGGAAAGGACCTCTGAGATCATCAAGTCCAACCCTTGATCGATTACCACCACAGTTACTAGACTATGGCACTAAGTGCCACATCCAGTCTCATCTGCTTGTAGGCCTCTAGTGAGTTGAACATATGAATAAACATTTGTTTCCATCATAGCCATTGGACTGGAGTCATTTAGTTTTCTATTAAAACAACATCATGCTGAATGCATTTTATTCAGTTTGAACACCAAGGATTCAAATAGCCAAAGAGTAAAAATAGGCAGGCTTGTAAAATGCACTTTGAGGCAATTTCTTCTTCTGTCTGGTTTCCAAAGGAAATAACACTTGTGCAACCACATTGTCTGTGTGTAACTCTCTGTCTGCCTCTCTGGCTGGCTGTTTAATATCTGAGCCCATTCACAGGTGCCAAGAAAATTTGAAGGGGGCAGAGGTATTAACAAAATATATTTCATGAAAGCCAATGGCTAGGAGGTTCTTTGTCAGTGGAGGAGAAAGGTAGTGTGTAACAGAGAGGAAGGATGCAGTCAAAGCTTACAAAGCCCAGATCTAACACACCATACTGAAGATGAAGCTGTGAAAACTCCACACAAAACCAACACTTGATCAGAGCTTGAGCCTCACTAGTTGTAAATCAGTCAGAGGACAGATTTTCATAAAATTACCTGAATAATAAGTCTGATATATATTGGGTAACCAGGCACTGGCTACATCTTGTTTTTTACTCAGTTCAAGATTTTATCCATGATGTTTTGCTGCAAAGAGGTTAGGCATTAGCACAAACTATGATAAGCTGTGTTCCTTTAGGTCATGTAGGAACACATGTGAGAACTTGGTTGGAGCAAGATCACGACTTTTTCTTTTGTGTTTGTAGCAGGAGGAACCAAATCTCCAGGGACCCAGGCTGACTTCACAAAACTGTTTTCAATTTTGGATTTTAACCAAATTTCTGATTTCCAGCACTGAAGGAACTTGGCAAAATTCCCTTCTGGGTTTTCTAATAAAGACAGAAAAAATGACATTTCCATATTGTTAGAAGGAAGCTGAAAGACTTGATAAGTTAGGGTAGAGCTGAAGGATCACTTCACCACTCCCATCCTTTTTTCCTCAAGCAACAGTCAGTTTTCTGTACACAATGCATGCAGGATGGAGGAGAACACAGGACAGAACTGAAATGTTGCACATGCATAGCTGACAAAAAAAATCTGTGAATGAAATGAAGTACTTGGAGTCAAGGGATAACAGCAGGTATGCTTGCCTCTACACTTCCATCCAGTCCAAAGTTTGAATTCATCGCAAGAGGGGAAGCTAGAAATTGCTACATCCAGCTCCTATTTCTGCTTTTATCCCTCCCGTCAAGCCAGGACAGAACACTGAGTGTAGCCTCAATATACAACTGTGCAGTTGCACAACTGAAATTGCACTTGTTGCCTTTCCTTAAACAAGGGTTGCCTTTCAGATGTTTAAACATATCTGGTCCTGGTCAGCACTGAATAAACTGAGGCTGAGTCAGGTAACTGTGTTGTATTTTACAACTCTTTCTCTAAGACTTTTTTTTTGAGGGGCTCTCTTACACTGTGGTTTGTCCACTCCTTAAACAATGCTTCAAATCACAGTTCCCTTTGGACTGCTATGTTGTAAGTTAAGCATTTGCCTCTTCTTCACCACGCTCCCAAATATTTTGCCAGCAGTCACTGCAAAGTTAAGCTTTTTGACAATACCCAGTCACACCATGTTAATGAGAAAAATTTAGCTCGGGCTCTAAAGTTCTACCACCCACAGACATTGTACCACCCACAGATGTGTTGCTGTAACCTTGTCCTCTTCCCTTTATTTTCCTTCCCCCTTTCAGTAAGCACAGAGACCGTGAGCCCTCCATGAACAAGACTCCCTGCTAGCCCCTACCCCCTTGCTTCTCCTCACTGGGAGGTCTGTGGGAAAGCACTGTGCCACTTTCCATGGGAAGCAAGGTACACAGAGCACAAGTGGGACCAAAATCACGTTTATCTGGGTCCCAACCTAAAATTGAGGTGGGGCCTGCTAGTTATGTTCATCTCTACCTGGCAGTTTGGAAGTGTACATCTGGTCTACTGCTTCAAGATAGTCCAAAATATATTCTAGAGCATATTTTAAGACACTCTACAATAAATTTAAGTATTTAAGAATTTCCCTGATCTCACAATTCAAAATACAATTGCTATAGTAGCTAACATATCATTACATACAACTTTAAATGCTTCCATATGGAAAGTACTCAGACAAAAGAGAGAAAATTCTGAAGAAAAAAAAAACCAGAAACTGGAGTGAATGGCATATGTAGAAAACTTGAGAGCACAAAATATGTGCTAACATTACAGCTGGTGAAACAATGACCAAGGCAAACCCTGGTAATTGTCCACAACAATCTGGGAGTGTAAACAGGCAAGGGGGGGTGGGAGTGGAGAAATTATTTATTTAGCCTGGCAGTCAACAGTGATTTGGGGTTGTGGTGCCACAAAAAAAAAAAAGAGACTGCCAGAGCCCCAACAGCGTGTACAAGCTCAGTCACGCAGAAATAGCCTCTCTGGGTCAACCGCTCGAAGGAGGGATCTCCTGTTGTGCAGGGACAGCTGCTGCGCCAGCACAGGGGAGATGCGGGAGCCACAGGCACTGAGGCTCTGCTCTGCGTTTTTGCCTCCCAGACAGGATTGGGAAAGTGGAGCCCATTGTTCCCGGGGTCTTTAGGCGTTGCTTTACTCGGTGCCTCATTTCCATAAAGCTCCCTGGCCTCCCAGTAGCCCAAATTGATTTCATGAATACAGTTTTGTGTGTTTTAGGATTCATTATTCCCCACATCCCACCCTCTCAGTTTCGTAGTAGGTAATCTCGGTCCCTGTGCAGAAAGATCCTGCTGGAGCCTTAATTAAAAACCGTGGCACAAAATAAAAGCATTTTCCTTTGCTCCTCTGTGCACCAGCTGAAAATGAATGGGAAGGAAGGAGGCATCACAGCCTGTAGTCTGGGATAGGCAATAGCATGACTTGGGAGAATGGGGGACGAGACTCCTTTGCACCTAGAAAACCTGAACCCATGGAAATATAAAATGCAGAGTGGAAAATGTAAGAGAAAGTGAATGAGTTCCTCCTTCTTCCCCCCCCATCCCAGGCATGTCTACATTTCTCTGCATTATCATTGCAGCTGAAATGCTCAGCGCAGGAAGTTTACTAAGCTTCTCATCAGAAGCTCCTTATTGCACTTGCTAGATAGTGGTATAGATACTTTCCAAAAGCTTGACTCAACCTTCGTTTTGCAGACTCTTGATAATCCAGGGAAGAGCGAGGAACCACAAAGATGAGTCACAAAAAAATATAGTCTCTTCTAAGAACTTTTGCTTCATTCGAAGCTGAGGTTCTGCATGCCTATATGAAGTAACCTTGATTTTTGTATGTCATAGCAAAGTTGTGGAATCATAAAAGCGTTAGTGCTAGAATATATCATGAAATATTTGGCAGTTTCCATCATCTTCTTGCCATCACAGGCCAGTTCAACCAATAAATCTGCTAGTTGTTTCATTTACTCCAAAGACAGGAATTCCTCTTCACCAGGGGGAATCTTCATAGATGGTGCCTTTAAGAACACTTTTCGTGCCATTAAGCTTCTGGATTTTTCTTCTCTTCTTTACCAACTTATCCCTGAACTGGCACCAGGCTAATGATTGCTTTATCTCAAGTCTGGCACCACTATCATCATTCATTTCTACTGCTGTGGTGATCCAGAAGACATCTTGTCAATCTCAGTGATGCCATTTGGTGGGTAAAACCTTTGTTAATTTAGGAACTCACAGTCTCCCATATAAATATTTGCAGGTACTTCCTCACAGTTAGCAAGACTGATATATTTAGTTCCTTCTAATAAGTCACTTGCTATAGCTCATTAATCACTGTTATTGCCCTCACATTGCATTTGGTAAATGTAGCAATATGGTATTTGAGTACCGGAAATAAGACAGATCATTAATTGTGGTAGTGTCTAAAACCACTTTTATTTTACTATTCATTAAGAAATCCATAAGTAGCTTTTAGTTCAAAAGAATCTTTGCAGAATTCACCAGCAGTGTAAATATTTGTGCAAATAAATAATTGTGTTCAAAATAACATCCTGAATAGGAGGTCATATCTGCACAAAAGGTTTGTCTGACCAGTGTGTGGTTTTGTATCTATTTCATCTGCTTAAGAAATATTCTTCTGAAAGGTTATTAAAGTTGCTGTTTCAGCAGAGGTCATATGTAAGAACTGTTTTGCCAAACAAGTAAAGCAAAATTTGTGTATCCACATTCTTTTTGCAACAATTTCAGCTGAAGCAAACATTCACAAAAACATAACATAAAAACGAAAAAAAAAGGCCACTAATGCTTTAGATACAGAAGTCACATTACTAATTTTAATAACTTGGTTTTTAGTTCTTCTATGTAAAAATGTATTTTGTCTGGGTGATTTCTCTTCTGGACAGATAGAGAAGAAATTCTGTCCCATCCCTGCTCAGGATTGTCTCAGTTGGTGACAGTAAATACGAATTCATAATTGAGTATTGCAATCCCCTACTAAAATTTTCCCCTAGTATTTGATGTTTGACACGAATGTCTCCCTTGATTCTTCTTTCACACATAGAGTGTGACCTTGACCCTATTTGTGTAAAGCATCCTCAGGCACATGATTAGCATCACCTACTTTTCCTTTCCTCCCATGACTTACTTTCTATGCTGATGAATCAGAGGTGGATTTATTAGAAAGGGAGAGGGGATCCTAGGCTTCATGAGAGGAAAGTCCTCCTTATCCAACCTGATTTCCTTCCAGGAAAAGGCAACCCACCTAGTTGATCAAGGGAAGCCAGTTGATGTAATCTTTTAGGGTTTCAGTAAAGCTTTTGATACTGTCTCTCAAGTATCCTTCTGTGGTAGGTGAGCAATTGGTTCATAGGTTGAGCACAGAGGGTAATAGTGAACGGGGGAACATCAGACTGGTAATCTGTCACTAGTGGGGTTCCACAGGGCTCCATCTTGGGCCCTGTGCTCTTCAACTTCTTCATAAATGACTTGGACACAGGACTGGAAGGGATACTGAGCAAGTTTGCAGATGATACAAAACTGTAAGGAGCTGTTGACTCCCTTGAAGGCAGGGAGGCCCTGCAGAGAGACCTCGACAAATTAGAGCACTGGGCAATCACCAGCTATATGAAGTTCAATGGATTCTGCCCCTGGGATGGGGCAACCCTGGATATACAGACAGACTGGGGAATGAGGGGCTGGAAAGCAGTACTGTGGAAAGGGACCTGGGGGTCTTGGTTGTTGGCAAATTGAATATGAGTCAGCAGTGCCCTGGCAGCCAGGAGGGCCAACCATGTCCTCGGGGCATCAGGCAAAGCATCGCCAGATGGTCGAGGGAGGGGATTGTCCGGCTCTGCTCTGCACTGGTAAGGCCTCACCTTGAATATTGTGGTAGATTTGGACACCACAATATAAGAAAGGTATTAAACTGTTAGAAAGTGTCCAAAGGAGGGCAAGGAAGATGGTGAAGGGTCTTGAGGGGAAACCATATAAGGACTGACTGAGGTCACTTGGTCTGTTCAGCCTGGAGAAGAGGAGACTGAGCGGGAGACCTTGTCACACTTTACAACCTTCTTGTGAGGGGAAGAGGGGGTAAGGCACTGATTTCTTCTCTGTAGTGACAGGTGACAGGACCCAAGGGAATGTCTGGAAGTTGTCCCAGGGAAGATTCAGGTTGGATATTACAAAAAGGTTCTCCACCCAGAGGGTGGTTGGGCACTGGTACAGGCTGCTCACAGGCTGTCACAGCACCAAGCTTGACAGAGTTCAAGATGCATTTGGACAATACTCTCAGGCACATGGTATGACTCTTGGATATCTCTTCCAACTCAGCACATTCTGTGATTCTGTATTCTGTGATCCTTGTAGGATCCCACTGTTCTTCCCACATTGAAATGCCAATGCATATTTTGTTTTATTAAAAGGCACAATACTGCTGCTGGGGAATGGGAGACAGCAGGTTGTGGGGAAAGAGATTCTTCTCCAGTGCTTGCTTATGGTAGGTCCCAGCAGCCCCACAGCTTTCATCATTAGTCGTCACATCACACTCAACCTGAGATTCTAGCAGTGCTCCACTCTGTCTTTTGGTGGAATGTTTTGGTCACCTGTGTCCAAATAGCTCCACACTGGTCCTGTCTGTACCAGAGAGCCAAATCTGGGCTACTGACTCTTTGTTTCCTTGCCTCTCATTCCCATTGTGTCTGCACCTGCCCTTGGTGTATCGTAGAATAACTTTAATGAAAACAGGCATTTTGATGGTAGGCTTAGATTTCTGTACTGTAGCATAGCTTCCTTCATTCATTTCTGCTCCTCCAGTCATCCTGCCATTGCTGTCTGGGAAATGTTCACTGGAATTAATCTGCTCCTTGGTGCATGTTGATATTGATGTGCCAGCTCTTGTACACAGGCAAAGCAACAACAGAAAGAAAGATAAGTGAGATTATGGTTAATAAATCTCATCAAAAGACATGAAAGCTGCAATCTTAATTTAGTCTCAAAGACCTTAAAGGACAAAGCAGTAGCAGCATCTACTTGTGCATATACTATGCACAACATAGAATCCTAGGGTCATAGAATCATGTGCATATACTATGCACATCATAGAATCCTAGGTCTAGTTTGGATAAGACCTTTAAGATCATTAAGTCCAACTGTAAAGCTTACACTGCCAAGTTTGCCACTAAAACACATCCCTAAGCACATCTACATCTTTTAAATACCTCTAGGGGTGGTGTCTCAACTGCTTCCCTGAGCAACCCGTTCATGTTCAGAGTGTTGTGTCCTGCACCTAAGGAGATGTACTTGTGTACAACAGATTATATGGTGCTTAAAATGATTACAGGGAAGAGAAAAAAAGCCACAGGCCTGGAACACAGAGATGTTTTCTTCAGTCCATGTTAGTGTGTGTAAAAAGGAAGTGAATGCGGTGCTCTGACCTCAGTTTGCACCATTGGGTAACAAAGACAGAACGCTACCAAAGTTAAACACATTTTTGAGACACACTAAATCCTCCTTCCTCCCTCTGTCCCATAGGAACCAGGCATTTGCAATGGTGAGGTGGAATAGCAAGTGGCCCTTTCTGTGTAGGAAAGTGTGTACATAGGTTAAACTGATGCTGGGAGTGTGGCTCTCCTGCTCTGAGTGCCCACTGCATCTCCTTCCTCCTTCTGTACTTCAGCAGAAAAGAGACTAAATGCCTCACAGAAGCAGCTCACACAGCTCTGGTAACATTGACTGATCCTGGGTTATGATGCAGCCATCAGCCTCCATAGGAAGGAGAGGTGGCCATATAACCATATTCCCTGACTCCTGGTCAGTTTCCCCAAAATTTCTCTATGCCCTTCTGTGCTATATTTTTTCAGTGGAAACATACCACAGTGTCATGTCACCTGTCCACTTTAGAACATACTGTGCCATTGGACTGATTTGCTTTAATTCATCTGGATATGCTAATGCCAGGTACTACCAAAATAGAATAATATTAAAGCAGTAGAGACTACACTGGAAAAAATGTTTTTTGGTAATGAAAGGCAACATTTATCAAATTGGACATGGAAAATTTCAGGTTTTTGGCCTAAAATACTTTTTCTGATTGCATGTGCGCTGTATTGCTTCTTAAAAAGTCATGTGCAGATCATTTAAAACTATCATTAACTTGTATTAGTATTCCACTCAAAATTTTCTATATACCAGATGTTATTCCACAGTTACTATAGATATCTTACACGTTTTTTACAGGGAGGAAGTGTTCTCTTAGTTACCACTGTGCTAATTATTTGCAAACGTTCACCGGCAAAAGGTAATTAGCAAAAGACTATTAGGAAACAGAAGCAATCAAATCAGGCCATGCAAAAATTTCTCCACTGTGGTCACAGGCTAGAGAGAGAAAATGCAAAAAAGCGTCTTCAAGAAGCGTAAAAAAATAAGACTTGATTCACATAGAAAAATTATTCAGCACAGCAAACTGCAACTGTCAATATCTTTGAGGGATGCTGCAGCCCCAGCAGTAACCTGTTCACTCATAAGGACAGCTGCGTCCAGGAAAGTTATGATTAGTGGGTTTGCACTGTGTCTTAAGAGCAGCCATCAGCTGACAAAGAAGAAAGCAGGCAGGACTGTAAGTAGCTGCTGCTGTTTCCACGCAATTATAAATGAAAAGCCCTGAGGGACATCAGGGCCAGCGTGTACTACTCACTATAACTGGAGGGAAGGGACAAGAACACAATCACAAAACTGTTAGCTCTTTTGGAAGGGCCATGTCAATTTTAACTCCTCGTGGCTGAAAAGCCAGACTTTCAATGTGAGGATATCTTAGTAAGTAAGTATATATTTATTCATCCTTGGGGCAGCACAAATAAGAAACTCCTGTTCCTAAAACAGCCCCCTGTCACATGCAGAGCAGCTGATGGAACAAAGAACCACATTTGTACATACTCAGAGTGACACCCCTGGATACGCATTGCTGCTGGAGCCTGGCACTGCTGGAGAGGTACTGCTCTGTGTCCACAGAAATCATCCTCTCGTGACGCCCCGTGGTGCATCCAACCTCAGTGTTAGTATTCTGGTTCAGAAGAGTACGACCGGCAAGGATGCAAATGGAAACGAAATATATTGCATCTGAAGTTGATGGATTGCTTCATGCTTTACTCAACATTAGAAAACTTATTGCTTTTTTTCAGTCATGAAAATGCAAGTTCTCTTACTTTACCACTTACTATTCTACTTTCACCCATGCCAGATACAATTTCCGATGTCCAAGGAACCCGCTCTCCCATGGGATACTATCAAGACTCAGGGCTGGTTTTCTCTTTATGAAACAGAGAAGTTAACTCTGCATTGGGACAGCTGGGACATAGCTGTCAGTTCCTTTTCATTATCAGCAGCACCCAGCTGGATGTCTGGAATTCACAGACACTGGGAGAGACTCATGTTTGCTTGAATTTTAAAAACAGGTTGCTTGCTGGGAATGAATACCCTGCCATAGTTGCTCAACTTTGCATCTTTGAAAGTAAAAGCAATCCCAGTGGCCTTTAAAAGCAGAAGAGAAATCAAACTTCTCCTTGTTCATCGGTTCAGAGCCTGGTTGAGTGTTTTGCTTTTGCTGCAAAATCATCTACAAATGAAGTATTTCTAAAAAGACAAATATCCATAACAAAATCAAAGCTAACAAGAAACCCTAAATTCTCAATACTTGAAATCAGTGCCCATTGCCACTAATTCCTTGTCAGGTAAATAATTATGCGGCTCTAGTAACTTCAGGATTTGTAGGAATTTCAGATGAGAATCTATTCCTGAGCAATTTAAAGTTAAGGTCATAGATGATGTTCTGTTTGCCTCATGTCAAATGAGAAACCTTTGCTTAATTCATAATCCAAAGATTTGGATTCATGCAGTGGCACTACCTCTTGGAACTAGAAAATTTGCTGAATTTCTCCTAGAGGGGGCTTGCAGCTGCTGTCTATAACAACAGTTTCAAGTATTTCCCTCCCTAATCCAAATTAGCTAATGACTTGGAGGAACACTTTACTTACTTGCTTCCCAATGTTAAACTAAGCTTGTCATGAGTCACAGATTAAGACAGTTCCCTTTTGAGATTTCAAGCTGCCCTTAGCAGAGAGATCCACTTCTCTTTGTTTTGGCCTCACTTTGAAATATACCTTGTTTCTGTGTTACCCACACAGGAACAGTCTATAGGTTGTTGGAGTTCAGTGGCAAGAAAGTGGTAGTAATGGGAGCACTGTCAGTTTTAGTTAAATTTGGTTCTGAGCACAGAAGAAAATCCAGTTTACTGGCTCACGCCTGTAAAACAAAGGTAATCAATATGAATAAGCAGGCTGGCTACTATGTCTAATTTTGGCAGGAAAAACTGCAGCTCCCATTCGTCTTGAACATGATCCTGTAGCGTTCAACATCAGAAATATATACCAGCAGGTGTTATTTGGACACAGTCATGGCGTAAACTGGCATTTCTGTCAAATAAGCAGAGTTCCCAGCAAGGTGGTTATCTCATTCTTTTGGTTCTATGTTCGTGTTATTCCAGCTGTGAGAACAGAAATTGTCAGTGAAGAATTAGAGTAGCATGGACAAGTTATCTAGGACAAAGAAATTTTCAGACATTTGAACCACAAAATGGTTGAGGCTGTAGGGATTGTCTCAAGGACATCCAGGCCTTATGGAGGTCATCTTCTCCAAAGTAACAGAATGGGTTTCTACCAGATCAGTTCCCTGCGCCATGGACCAGCTGGATTCTTTATGTGGTACAGACCAAAAGAGACCAGCTCTGACTGAACTACAGTCTCACTGATAGTTTTAAGTGTTCTAAATTAATATTTTCTTTTTTTTTTTTTTTTTGGTTGGTTGGTTGGTTTTGGGGAGGGGGTGTTTGTTTGTTTGTTTCATTTTAAATACACTTAGGTTACAAGGGAGTGGAAGAATCTGGCGAGTTGGTTGAGATGCTGTGTCTTATGACTGCATAAAAGAAGTCCAAGGACTTGTCTCCCACCACCATGGTAATGGTCCACCCCAGAACAAATTTCTCCTGTTAGAGTGGCCCAAATCGGGATTAGGTAGGGAGATAACAATGGGACAGGGCAAGTGAACAGGGCTCAGTCTTTTGTGTCCTCCCTCCTTTCCCTTTACTTAGCGCTATAAGCATGCTAAAAAATAGTTGCTGAATTCCTTAATTTTTGTGGACTATATGTGGGATACGAACAGGAAAAGGTTGCTTTAAATTGCCTTGATAGTTCCCACAGTCCTTAGGACATCTGGCCACATGTCCGTTTCCAACATAAAAGATGTCATCTTGAAGAGGTCTGCTTCATATTCCAAGAACTGCTCCAATAGCAGCAAATAATCCAGCCATACTATTTTGTTCTTACACAAGCTTTTATTTGGAAAAAGTTCTAAATGTACAGAAACTTCTCAGAAACCTATCTGAGTTCTACCATTTTGAAGGCATATTTCAAAAAGCAAATAAATGCAAGGAAGATCTTTTGGGACTTCTTTTCCTGTTTTCCTAAATGTTTTATCCATTCTCTTACTTCTCATGTGCTAGCCTCGCAAGCGGTCTGAAAAGTGCAGCTAGCTCTAAATCTGAACTTCAGAACTGACTTTACAGAAGATGAATCATGACCCTGAATTCACACACCATTTCATAAGTACTCCCATTTCTGAAACATCAAATCTATGCAAATTACTTTCTTTGTACCTTCTTTGTATCCAATTACCTACTTACTTGTACAACAAATACCCTGAAAAACATATTCAAAAAAAGATTCAAGGTGACACCAAATTTATCTTCAGCCTCCAAAAACAGAGACGAGTAGGAGGGACTTGACAAAGAACTGTTCGTACCACCTTCTATATCACTGTTGAAATCAAGAGGATCACTAAATCCTCTACAACACCTGGCACATAAAATCTTATCTCCCTCAAAATCCACAGAGATATTCATGCAGTTTACCTGCAAGGCCTGAGAAATGATTAAACCAAGCAGGCTGACTCAGTGTTTTTTACCTACATGAATTCTGTGCTACTCCGTTGTTCACCAGAGGTTCAAAATGAAACCAGATCCTGCATTGTCAAGGAGCTAACACATCCAGGCAAGATCCACTTTACATCCAAACATTTTAGAGTCTGTATCAAAGCATTGCAATGAAAATCTGCATGTTTCTGCCTCAATGTGCTTATCCTAGTAACAATTCAGCAACAGCTCATCAGCTTATCTTATGGATATCTGTGTTGCTATGGCCCTGTGAGGGTGTGCATTCTGTTGTGACTGGAGGGACACTTGATGGTCTTCATAGTGCTTTGGCACAGAAAGCACATCATGCTTTTGGTGAAGCGTCATTTAAAAAGAAAAAAATGTGATTTCACTTTCTGTTTGTAACACGGGTGGCAGCTCATTAATGTACAGTAAACTTTCACATGTATTTGGAAATAAAAGGATACCTTCTTTTGGTAAGTAGTACCAAATGTAGACAACTCTTATGCTAAATTGTGTCTGTATGAAGAGGGCATTATTATGGTGCAGCACAGAAAATTTATTACATGGTGGCTTTTTTCCTGAAGTTAACAGCTGCCTTTTGTTTTAATCATTGTGTATATAAGGAAAATAAAGTCATAAGACATTGAGCACTTCTAGTTCTTAAGGGCACTCTGCGTTGCCAAGGAGAAAGCCTAAAGCTTGCATAACAGCAAAACACAGAGTAACCTTAATTTTGCGAGTACATAGTAATTTTACTGTAGATGAAAACTCTGAAAGGAAGCCTCCTTTCATTTCCAGCACAATTCACTTGTTTGTGAGAACTTTTTGGCATACTAATGCAAGGAGAAACAGCGAGGTACTTTTCAGCTAACAAGCATCCATTTCCTTCTCTGAGGCAGCAATAATCATTGTTGAAATCCATCTTTAAAAACAGGAAGCTTTATCATTTTGATTTTCTAGCAACCTCGCCCTTTCTTGTGAACCTGACCCTGGCTACGAATCATCTGCTTTGATTCGAGCACGACTGTTATAAGACTGAAGTGCAGGTATTTCCTATTTTGCTCTAAAGCTCATACAGCGTGTGCTTAGAAACAGCCCTGCTCAGAGTGATTCATCCAGCCCTGAGCAGGAGCACTGCTTAATGGAGCCTTACACAGGAGACCCACATGTTCATACCGTGCTTTTGTTTATGTTTTGTTTCTAAGAAATAGAGGGAATTAAGAAAGATCTCTTGTGCTGGGAAAATAGTATCTGAGAGAAAAGCAGAAGAAAGGGCTGAGGATGAATTTGCAGGGACCACAGCAAAGATGATGTTTTTTGACGTATCAGCAATAAGTAAATGCCTCTCCAAGTGGTACTTAGCAAGATGTCCTGTCCCCACAGTAATGTTGCAGACTCACGCTGCAATGATGTTGTCAGATACATTTCATTCCCTCTTGAATGGATCCTTGATAGCACATTCAGGGTTGGGCACATAGATACTTGGTGGTGCTCACTATTTGCTCCTGAGGAGAGTAGTCAGCCAAGACCGCTGCCCACCCAGCACCACCCTCCAGTGTGGCCCTAGTCCCACTCTCTGTTTCTGCACCAGAAACATCCCTGAGATGCCCCAGGCACTGGGCCACCCTACAGGAGAAAATCCTTCAACTCCCCACTCCACAGGCAAGTTGGTGCCTGGCTGATGAGCTCCTGGGACATGTTAGCCTGGGAGACTGCTGTCATCGCTTTTGTCTCAGGCTTTTGTCTTTTGCTGACTGTGAAGTAATCCCGGGGTGATGATGGTAGAGGAAAGGACATTGGCTCGGATGCAAAACACTCTTAACACTCCTTTATTCCCAGGAGGGCTCGCTGAACACCCCTCTACATCAATCCATGGAGAGGGAGTTTAAACGGCTAAGAAGAGGAGCCAATAAGAAATACTTGGAAAGGATAGTAAACCAGGTCAATGTGTGTTTACAGTCATCTCCAATCCCAGTAAAGAACAGCACATCGCACTACTTCTTACAGGAGTTTTAGTGCTTTCCTCAAACAGGCCAGAGACAGATAATGGGAGGTGGTCTGGGAACTCAGTTTCTATGTTGCCTTGCACTGTTTGGATAACCTTAAGTTTCTTGTTTATCCTGGGACCCTTGCCCTCTGTTTCTCCCACCCACAACATAGTGGTCATCCAGAGGAGCTTCATGCAGGGATACGAGGGTCCAAGTGCACCAGCTCCATGGAGTTCCGTGCATTAACTGAGTTACATTGAGGCCAATATACCGAAAGACAGGGACCCCCCGGTTTCCTCTTCCAGCACTGCTGGCACTCTCTGCATGGCATTGTCTGCTCTGTGCTATTGTGTCTTCATGGCATGTCTGCTCTGCACAGACATCAGCTAAGTTAGCTGCAGAGCCTGAAGCCAGGGTTGTGCTGGAATTAACTGATCTGCCTTGTTCATAACTGCTGTCAAAATCCCAGTCAGCTCCCGAAACAGTGAATAAGACGTCCTCCAGCAAGCTCTCTTCGCTGGCATCACTGCTTCTGTCTCTTGAGAGCAGCTGCCTTAGCTGCCTCCAGTTCTCAGCACCTCCTTCCCCTCCCACCGCCTGTGGTCCCCAGCCCCTGCCCTTGGCTAGCAGCTAGCACCCCTGGGAAAGTTCCCCCAGCATCTCCAGTGAAGGGGTGCAAACCCCTTCCAGTGAAGGTGCTAACCATGCAGCCTGCTCCTGGTGCCTTCTTGAGCACCTCCACAGAGCCCTGCACAAGTGTGGGCTTGCTCAAGTCCCCGACATGCCCCAGCATGGCCAGAAGTGTCTGGGGAGCTGCTGAGGAAGTGATGAGGGCTGGCCACAAATACAGATTGTGTCCTGGCTCTGAACTTGACAGTCAGGAACTGCAATATACTTCTGTGGCCTAAAGCAGCATTTTTAGTGCTTTTTTATTCTCCAGAGTTTGTTTTGCTTTGGACACACCAGAAATCACTGATAATAGATAAGAAAAGGGGAGATGCGGATTTCTTATTTGCAAACACAACACTCTGCTTCCAGCAGAGGAGATTTTGCGAATTCTTTGCAAACAGGGGAGCAGAAACTCACCATGGAAAATGCACCAGGTTTTACACCCACAATACCTGTGTGATGATGCCCAGCTGACTGACAGGAACAGGCTCTCTCGAGCCTTGTTTCTGCTACTGTCACCAGGAGGTTTTGAATATGCACGTCACACACCAGGAAAACGTGTGTAACTGCATGACATAGGGCAGAAAGTGTTTTTGAGGGGAAAGGAAGAAAACAACTCTACAGACTGGGAAGGAAACATGAAGACAAGCAATCTGGGCCAAGAGTCTAAACTCTTTCCCCTGAAATGTGACCTCTCATTATTTGATTATCACAAGAGAAATCTAAAGAGTGTACTCATTGAATCCTGTATAAATGCTAACTTGGAGCATGGGTCACAGTTGCATACTTCACATTTTTACTGGAGCATACGAGGCCTGAGCACTCTGGCAATGTGTTCTGAGTCAACTGTGAAGAGGCAGAAAAGTGGAGACACTGCTTATTGCAACAGATCAATCAAGACAGACCAGTCCAAATGTTGCCCAATGTTAGATTTTATATTTCTGTTTATTGTAGGTTTAATGGATGGAGTGCCCAGCAACTTCATCTGTGATTTCTGATATACACAGCTCCAACCAGAGAGTTTACTGAAGTTTTTTCCTGGTCCTACTAAGTAGCAGCTGTGCAGAGGATGGACACGGATGATCAAGTAAGAGAGCAAATGAGGCAACACCGATCAGCACAGCAAGGTGAAGGTATCACTTCCTTCTTGTAGTTCAGATTTTCGTAGGCAACATGGCAAAGGATGTTTTTAAAGGCACATTCAAAAAGCTAGACAGCAGTGGACTTTTTAGTGAATACACTCCAACTCTGAGGGGAGGCATGGTGTGCCTGGCATGGACCATATCAGGCGCTGGTAGTGAAGATGTGCAGCACTTGCTTGTGTTGTCACACCAGGGTGCAAGTAGTGGGATGTTCTAAAAATGGTGTGCCAGGAAGAAGACACTCCATGGTAAAATCTGATAAAGGAGGATGAAGAAGGGTCTGCAGGGGTTGTGCCCCTAAAGCAGAAGGGTGTGGTAGCTGATGACAGTTTGGGAGAGAGAAGCAAAAAGAGATAAATAGCCTCCTTCCTCCCCAGCTCTTGTGGTAAACAGTGATGATTAAGATCTGAACTGATTTATATTGACTGCAGCTGTTGCTGTCTCACTTATCCCAGTTCTTTGCAACGTAACCCCCTCACACCCTAGCCATCATTCTGCTCTTATTGATTGTGATTTTGCATAAGGAACAGGCTGACTTTCTTCCCACCCACACACACTTGTCAGGCTTTTTGTGTACAATAGTGATCCTTAAATCCTTGGGCAAATTTCTTGCTCTGAAATCTTCCAAACCACTTTTGACTGTATTGTTTTATCTTTCTAGTCTGCAAAGCACTCAGCAAAGTCAGATGTAAAGCTAGCTCTATCATAGTTAGTGGAGAAATTCGAGCACTGTTTGTGGTACAAGCTTATGTCTCAGCAAATTTTACATTTTCTCGTGCAACAGGAATTTGCATGCACAAATCCTGGCTTTGCACATCAGATGTTGTACACGTTAGTCAGGCACATGCAAAATTGCAATTCTGTCTAAGAAGCAGGATCCAAGCAAGCAATGTTGGTGGCAACACACTGCACTGCTGCTGTCACATATCCTTGGCCTCTTGAGTCCCTGAGAATTGTCCTGCTCTTAACATTATACGTCTTATAGATGAAAAAACAACCTTCCCTTTCTTTTTTGTAGGCCATGACTTAGGCTACTTAGACTTCGATCTGGGAAACCCAAGAAGGATGTGTTTTTTTAAAGCAGCATTAAGAGGTAGTGTGTAGGCATTTAATTAATTATCACAGAGTTTAAGCCAGGTTTAGTGAGTTGTATAAAGGGAGTAGGCAAGAAAGAGGTAGAAAAGATACTGTTCCTTTTGGGTTTTTTAACAAGCCTAGAACTGTACTCCAAGCTCCTTAAGCAAACTGAGTAGTTACTGATTTTATGAGGACACCCAAACTAAGAAACACATACTAATTCTGTCTATAACACAGCCCCTGTGGACCCAAGAAGAGAGACTGTTCACAATGAGATTGTTGTTTTAGGTATGGGTAGAGTTTAGCAGTCCAGCTGACTTGGTCTACACATACCACTGTTAAGAACAATGGTCTTTCTGCATCCTCTGGGTGCCTTGCTTCCTCACAGAATGGAACAAGTTAAATATTCACCATACCAAACAAAGGGTTTAGCATAGCACCCTGCAGAGTGCTACCGCAGGGGAGGGGAGAAAAGGATGTCCCTTTCAGAAGTAATATGGATTTGCACCCAGCAGTCTTGCCCACACCTCTTTGTTTCCTTCAGATTGTACAATCCATTTAAACCGATTAACTAATGGGATACAAATTCGGAATGTACCCAGGTAACAATCAAGCCTGTACTAAAGAAAAACGTTTTGAACTCCTTCTATCACCAGATTTGTCAAAGGGAGATTAACTCCAGATCACCCTGGTGCCCTGGCCCCCTGTGCCATGCCTCCCTGCTGCTCTCTGCGCTCCCACCCAATCCCACCAGCTGCCTCCTCCTCTGGACAAGTCTCTGTGGGGCTGCTTCTGCAGTGGTGGGCAAATGCAATTTTTGTGACCCCCACCTCAACTTGCCATGCCAGCACACAGGGAAGGTACTACACAAAATCCCAGCTTTTCTCATATCCTCTTTCTGCCCCTTCATCCTATGGTTATTGAAGAGGAAAGGAGTCCCAAAGCCACAGAAAAAAGGAATGGAAAAAAAGGCGAAATGAATTTTCCCTTATTCCTCTCAAAATTATTCTACACTCCTCACTTTGAGAAGAATTGGTATATCTCATATACCCCCAGCACCCTGAGTAGGTTTTGATTAAAAATAAGCACAACCTAGAAGAAATTAGGGTGGTTACTAGATTTTTCTCTTTTTCCTTTAAAAAGCCAGATTAGATGAAAGGAAGAATAAATACCAGGAATTTTCAGATGAGTTTTTTTAGCGTCCTAGTGTGGTCATATTTATTAATGATGTATAATGCCTGCTCTCAGTTTAGTGATTTTTTTTTTTAATTTATTTATACAAGTGTGATGAAGGGGTGCCAGTGTTAGAACTGTGTTTCAGTCCAGCAGGCTGGATAGGAAGGGAATAGGTTTAATCAAGGCATGGATTGCTGATACCAGTGCATGACTTCTGAATTCATAGCAATAGGTGAAAGATGTGCTTTCGCTTTAGAAAAAGAGAGGACACAAGTGCATGTTGTTTTTTTCAGAATAGCTTTTACTCTCACATTACCAAGAGGAGAGATGGAACCTCAGCAGATTCACTTTTAAGCACTGAGGAAATAGTCAAATTTCAGCGTATTGACATCTTTTTTTGAACAGAAAATTGCTTGATATTTTTATCCCTGAAGACATTTTTAGCATCCAGATCTGCTTTAGGTGGTTTCCCCAGGCAATTAGGTAAAGAAAGCAGCCCAACACTATTAATTTGCCTTTATCTTGCTTCATGCTGTGGCTGTTGTTCTTCAGGTTCCCATGCTTTTTCATGAAAAATGAGAACGCTGAATTCTTCGCTGAACAATGCAGTTTTGCAGTTTTGTTTATTTTTGCAAATAAATCCTGGTTCAGCATGGTGTTAGCTTTGGACCTAGCAGCTTATGTTAGCAGTGGACCTAGAAGCTAGTGTTAGCATGGTGGAGACTTGGCTGCTACATTCCTCCAGGTAAAACACTGCTGCAAGCCTTAGATCTTCATGCACAGAACATCCTCTTCTATAGCACAGCAACCAGAAAAATATTCAGGGATTAAGTTCGTCCACCAGGTTTGTTGCAGTGGTTGAACTCATAACATTGTTCAGTGCTCCAGAAGGGTGAGGATCACTGAGTGCTAGTCATGGAGGGTGGTAGCAGCAATTTTTGAAGAAGACCAGAGGGAAAACATACAGAACAAGAAGGGGAAGAGAGAACAAGTGGAGTAAAGAGATGAGGGAGAGGAAAGAAAAGGAGAAGCAGACAGAGCAAGACAGAGAAATAAGTAAAACACAGTGGTGTACTGCAGGAACAAAAGCAGAAATGGAAGTGAAAGAGGGGGTGTTTCGAAGGGACACTCAGCATCAGCCCAGCTGCAATGGGTCAGCACTTCTCACCCATAATGCACTCAGGTCCTGTACAATTCCCTGGCCCAAGCACAAAGAAGAGGTCTCTCTCAGGACTGCTGCTGAGGACACTCTGCACCAGCTGCCCACAGAAACACTCCTGGTCTGCTCTCCTTGTTCAGGCAGAGCCACACTAAATGAGGCTCTCTGGAAAGCAAGATTACTGCAAAATAAGGTGGGAAATCCCTCCTGGCTAAGAGAATTAGCCAGGAATCAAAACATGCAAAATATAAATGCTTCCCATCACCACCGTTATCACTCCTGATCCATTTTTATGCTGAAGTAGATCTAGGTATGGCTACCCCAGTTGGCTGAAGTGAAGAAATGAAAACAAATGTAGGACAGCCCTTCCCCACAGTCAGTAGAGTCCCAGGAAGTAGCCAGCTTATTGGGACAGAGGACCCTTGTGGAGCCACGGTCATTTGTTATTTTCATTCTGCCGTGTCAGCCTTTCCTGTGTCTGTGTCACAGAAAAAGTCAGTTGCCTGAAAAAAACTCTAGTTGATCTGAAGTATGAACTAGCCCTGACCCTAATGACTCATTCCCATATTTTCCTTATTTGTTCACTAGCCAAGAAAAACTCCCCTTGGTTTGCCAGATTTTGAGGATTTTCAGAATTTTCAGTCTTTGGGCTGGAAGTTTGGAGGGATTCTTTTTGTGGATAGTTTGACTTGATCTTTTTATTTTGCTCCCCTTTTACTTTATGTGGTTATGTAGTGTGGCAGGCTGGAGCAGAAGGAACGTGCTCCCTAAGACCATGCACATTTTCACATTAGGGAGAGAAAACTTGGAAGGGAAAACTCTCTTCTGGAGCCCAGGCAACACATCCCAATATTCAGTTACTCTCGTAGCTGTGGAGGATGTTAGTGGGCCAATGTTGCTTATTCTGAAGTATTTGTCAAGTTGCGCTGTGTGAATCCAAAGGAACAGCTGCTCTGAATTTCTCTAGAAATGGTTATCTTCAAGCAGATTCAGCCAATGTCTTTAATTTTTGCTTTGGTTTTGGTCTGTCTGGTCTCCATGCCACCTCACCACTGGACAGCCACACTTAGAGCAGAGCTTTCTTTTGAAAGATGTTGGTGATTCAGAGGCTCCTACCACAGCTCTCTGCAGCCTTTCAAACAACTGCTTTACTTGCAGAACAAACCAGAAATAGGAAGTTCACAGCCAGGTTGCTGGTGTGGTAAAACTGAAGTAATACATTAAAAAATTAATCATGCATTAATTTTACACACTCCTATTTTGTACTTACTAAAGGTTTGTAATGGCACTTTTATTAGACTATCCAGTATTTTTACACCACTTCACAGGTTGGTAGTTCACCTGCCAGTGATAAGGTGCACAGCAGGAAAAAGTATCAATGGCAAAGCCTAAAATTTTAATTCAATAACTCATTTAATGGTAAGACTTTGACAAAGTTTGAAAAAAAATACTTTATGGTTGAATCGCAGTCTTGATTTTTACAAGTCCAAATTTTAAGCAGGCTGCTGCTTTCTTAACTACCTATTAATTTGTCTTCATTGTAGGCTGTATTTTTATAACTTATGTCAGAGTAGTGTCTAAGATTACCACAAAAATTCACTCCAACCCTTCCTTTTGCAGTGACCTTTCCATGCAGATGTTCCACAGTGAACCCAGTCCCCAGCAAACTCAATGAGGATGAACCAGGAAACGAAATGCTGAAAATCTCAGACTTGATCTGGAAGGCAGCCAGGGCACACTCCGAAAGCAGGCAGAAAGGCTTCTGCCTTGAATGTAGGTCACTGCTCACTTATGGAAATTCACTGCTCATGTAAAGAGTGCCATGAAGCAGTGCATTAGGGAGAGCAGGCAAACGTGTAATGCTTTCTATGTGATAATTACAGTGGTGTGAGGGGGAAGGCTCCCAATTGCTTTGGCTTTCTCTACTCCATTTTCCCCACTTCTGTGAAAGTGAGGCATGTGAGTGTCTAACATCACTACAGAGATTCCTCGAGGGCACATTCCACTTGGAAGCATAGTTTAAATACAAAGTTTCTTGACATAAATGAAGCATATGGCTTTTGTCTTTTTAAATAGATTACACTCTGTAAGTTGTTCCAGGCTAAACTCTATTGTCAAGGCAAGGAGATGCCAGTGAGTTAATCTCTCCATTGCCTGATGATCCTTGCCCACAAGCCTGCCTGCAGCAATTGGCGGGGATCATTCTTCATTTGAGGAATACAAACACACACACAGATTTGCATTGTGGAGATCTTACTTCTCATGAGCTCTACTGACACAAACTGTAGGGCATGCTTACTCTTTGCATGTAACCACACAATTAAATACTCTGGTATTGTACTCTGAATGCAAGGAAGAAAGAACTAGTGTGTATAAAATAAGAGCTGACAAACCTTTAGTTGGTTTTCATTTCACTGAGTCATCACGCTCATCAGAAGAACACATTCCTTCTCGTATCTTGTTTAACTCCAGGACAGTAATGCCCAGTTCTCTGCCACTTCACCAGCCCTTGTTTTGGGTTTCCATCACCAGTCACTTAATGACCTGCTCTGCTGGTCACTGTTGTTACAGTGCCAACATCCTGCTCCTTCAATATACATTAAAACATCTCAGGTACAATGACGCACTGAAAATGTACCTGTTCAAAAAGAAGTCTCAAGAGACCCCAAACTAAAGGACTTGTGCTGGTGCTTCAGTCTCAGGTGAAGAAATCAAGGTCTTTCGTATTGACAATCTGTTCACAAAAGACAGCATTTGCTGTTATTAATGATCCTATTACTTTTCTGTCCACCATACCACTAACAGTTGCATTTCCCAGAAACATCCTCCTGACAATGCAGTTTGGTTGTATGATGTATATCAGTCCTAGGACTAAATCTTTACTGTAGCTTTGGTCCTGAATCAGGAGTTGCCCCATGTCTGTGACAAGAGTTACTATAAAAAAGAAAAAGCCTCCCATTGACCTGTGTAACAGGAACTGGAAAAGGAAAGGATTCTGCTTGGCAGACAAAAGTAGGACATCAGGCCCCAATCTCAGACTGTCTCAGTTCTGGCTTGATGTCATGATTATTTCATCTTGCTGGGAAATGCTGTGGTTGGAGACATGGTTCATCTCAGTTCAGTCCTTCTGAGATAAGAGGAGAAACTCATGCAAGTGAGTTTCAGATCCCAATCTGATACATATTTAATACAATTTTTAACACAACTGTTAGGACAAAATACTTTGCTGTCTAATGACCAGTTCTGCAGAAATACATCTAGGATTTAGGGAATATTTAGGCACCCACATCCAAAATTACACTGAAAAAAAAACCAAAAAGAAAAACAAAACCCAAACCACTGGCCCTGATTTAGTGATTTTTTTCCCCCTTGTACTTATTGGTTTATATTCCTCCACCCCTAGAAATGTAACCCTGAGCATGCCTAGAAGTACCTTGCTGCTAACCTGGTTGAACAGGTTGCCATCCAAGCCTCATCAGTATTTACAGATTGAAATACAAATCCTTCATTCTATCAGTTAGCAGCCAGCCAGACAAAGCTTCCAGTTAAATCTTCCAGGCTTAATACAGTTAGTTGCAGTGTTTCTGAAATTTGTCAGCATTTCATTGCAGGAGCCAAACACAACCACAGCCCTTTTTGTAAGATAATTACTAGATTGCAGTGTCACTTGTGCTCAAAAAAACCCCAAACCCCACTGCTCTAGCCAGAGTCTGGGCTCCAGCACTCCTCTCAGCGCTTTTAACGTCCACGGAACCCTAATTGCTGAGATGGGGACAGGTATGCTACGAACTCATCACACGCTGAGAAACTTCATTCAGGGTCTGTGCAATGACACACACAATGAACTGTCAGTGGGACTTTTCTACAAAGCCTCTAGCCCTGAAACACAAGCCTCCACCTATTTAGCACAGGAATAGCTCCATTAGATGATAATATAAGGAAATTATGTACTTTATTCAAACACCTATAGGAGAAGGGTATCATAATATGTGTCTATTGTACAAAACAAATAAAATGCCCCATGAGCCTTGGTGGAAAGAGCTGATAGACCTTGAGTTCTCAGAAGGTAAATGACTTATGATTCATCCATCTGAATTATTTGTCCTCCATTCACCTCTATGCCCTAGAGAGATACTTCTTCTATGCAGCTCTAGTTATTTAAAAGTTGGATATCTAGTAAGAATTGATTGTCTAAGGTCACTTAAGAAGAGCTACCCATCCTACCTTAAACATCTCTCTTTGACTCTCCACATTGAGAAGAGAAGAAGCTGAGATGACTAGTTCAGACTAGGCAGCTACCTTAAAATGCTGGGTCGCAGGGTACCACCCTGGGTGTGCAACTAGATCCTGGTGTGGGTGCACCAGAGAACCTGTTGCTACCCCATGCTGGGCCAGGGCTTGTTGTAGGTAGTGCACCCTGCCCATTCCTTTTCCCACTGCCAGAATCACTCCAGAGCCACCAGCACCTGGCTGAGGAAGCACACATTCTGATTAGCAGCAAGAGATTAGTGGTCTGGGAAAGATGATGAAGATGGGGTGAAGGAGAGAGAAGAAAAGAGTGGTGTTGCCCAGGGCTCAGTGTTGGGGCCAGTCCTGTTTAATATCTTTATTCATGAACTGGTTGAGGGGATGATGAACCTCAGTAAGTTCACAAACAACAAGTTAGGTAGGAGTGTTGATCTGCATGAGGGCAGGAAGGCTCTGCAGGGGGATCTGGACATGCTGGATCAATGGGCCAAGGCCAATAGTATGAGGTTCAATAAGGCAAAGTGCCAAGTGCTGCAATAACCCCATGGAGTGTTTCAGGCTGGGGGCAGACTGCCTGGAACGTGGCCCAGTGGAAAAGGACCTGGGGGGTCTGTTTGACAGGAGCTGAACATGAGCCAGAAGTGTGCTCACATGGCCAAGAAGTTCAGCAGCATCCTGGCCAGTATCCGAAATAGTGTGTCCAGCAGGACCAGAGCAGTGATTGGCTTCCTGTAGTTAGCACTGATGAGGCTGCACGTCACGTCCTGTGTCCAGTTCTGGGTCCCTCACTACAAGAAAGACATTGAGGTGCTGGATTGTGTCTGGAGAAAGGTAACAAAGCTGGTGAAGAGTCTGGAGCACAAGTCTTATGGGGAATGGCTGAGGGAGTTGGGTGTGTTTAACCTGGAAGAAAGGAGACTGAAGGCAGACCTTATCACTCTCTAAAACTACGTGAAAGGAGGTTGTTGTTAGGCAGAGGTCAGCGTCTTCTTCTCGTTAACTAGTGAAAGAACAAGAGGAAATAGCCTCGCTTTGAGCCATTTAGACAGGGTATTAGGAAAAATCTCTTCACCAAAAGGATTATCAAGCTCTGGAACAAGCTACCCAGGGACCTGGGTGAATCACCAACCCTGGAGGTATTTAA